>CM031241.1:121527166-122127166 GCA_018340775.1 Taxus wallichiana var. yunnanensis | reverse complement strand
CATACCTTGTCCTAAAGAGCATATGTGACCAATCAACAGACAAGTACCCTCCAATTTTGGTAGTGAAATCCCTAGACAGACATAAAGAAAAATGTGGTGGAAAATCTATGATGGATACGTTTTGCAAAACAGTCACATTAGGCGCAGACATGCGAGTGATTCTCATATCATTGATGATTCCAATAGTTTTCACCGATGTCTCATCTAATTGACAACTCCTCTAGAGGTGACTTCATATTAGAGATCCAACTGATCAACTATTTGTTTGGGCATCACGAACTACTATTCCCGGAATCAATCATATAATTGTGCACCAATTTGTCTCCAATAATCAATGAGACATAAAATGGAGGAGGTCTCGAGCTCATACCTTGTTGTTCTTCTTGGTTCCTTTTAGGTTGAACTGTATTGCTAAGCACTCTCTCCTGCTGGTTAGGGGGTTGATTTTGCATGGTAGTCTGCAATAGATCCCTCTACCCTTAAATGGCCAAAGTGACTCCCATAGTGAAATTTTCACACTTGTCCTCTTCATTTTCTTAATAATATTAAATGATCTATCCTTTTTCCCCTTCCCGAGACACATTTATTTCTTTCTCATGGGTTGTTACAACCATTTCCTAACTTCATTTGGAAGGTGGCTTGGATTGGTTCTGCATGTTAGGAGTTACACTTGGAAAACATGACCTTGTGGAGTGATGGAAGATTGAGGGTCACCTAAATTCAGGTGGTTGGCCTTCTCCAATACTTCTCTTCTGGACCATGTATTGGCAGCAACACTTTCGGAGAGGGACTGATTCATCCCATAGAAGTCTTCAACCTACCAGTTTACAAGCATAGTATCTCCTAGAGGTTCACCTTGTTGAGCTTCCTCTGTTGATATCCCTCTTGGCCGAGGATCTTGTGACACCATATGGGTTTGCACCAATAAAACCTGATTTAGAGCACCATTAAAACACATTGATTGGTTATGTGGATTTCTTCATGGAAAACACCAATCATATTCTTGTGCCATATTGTTCTATGTAGGAACCAATGCCCTTGATGTTGAGGTTGTGTTTGGATAATATGACCTAAAATGTCTAGCAGCTTGGGGTTGTCCTTGGATATGGATCTGATTTATAGTCGAGATGGTGGCCTATTTCACTGGTGCCTGGGTCTAGCTTTGACTCGACCCTAAGATTTATCCTGAGACTGATATGGCTTGGAATTCTTAGCTTGTTGTCTCTTGATGGTTACTAGCTCATTTCCCAGTTTTGTAGTTGCTTCATCACTTCCTGAAGCTCTTTAGAGGTGCTAGATGATGAAGTGGAAGCTTCAGCTGAACTTTGACTCCTGGGGGTGGGTATAGGAGCTAATGTAGGTGTTTGACTAGCATACAGGATTCATAACTTAGGGTATAGAGGCATGGATGGCCTAGAGTGATTTTACCACTGAATCAAATGGTTACTAACCCATATGGAAATGCTATAGGTTGCGAGGTAATGTAGTGCCCCCATCGACTCGAATCATCGAGAAATATCATAGTTTAAATCCCTAATAAAGTATAAGAAGGCACCTTCATTAGTGGGCTTTACTAGTGTTGGAGTCCCGTCCCAGGTCTGCTGGAATCGAGGTTGAATTCATAGTTTGCTCGTTCGGGGCTCTCTTGATTGTTGTTAGTTTCTCCAACAAGGACAAGTTATCACCTTTATCTCTAAATTGGTTGTGAAGAGTTGTGCATAGTTGATTCCTATTCTAGATAGAGCCTACCTCAAGACTCCTAAACCAAAGGTGTGAAGCTTTCCCTTTTAGTCAAGGAGACATCGGCTTGACTACAATGTCCATCTCATGGATCTCGTGGATTGTCTGACATTTGCAATATCTTGGACATGATCACCAGAAGAATTTTGATTTTCCCCAGTGAAATATGGGATACTTTTTAATGTTGTTATAGGAACTGGATTTTGTGCACTCAAGGCAAGCGGACTAGTATCAGTGAAGTTAACATAAGGATTTAGCTAAGCCATTCGATTGGTCCGAGCACCCTCTTGATTGAATGAAAGGTCTACCAGGGAGGAGGTGTTGATAAAGATGTACTTGGTGGAGATAGAGAATTTTGCGCTCTTCTTTCTCTTCTCCCTCTATCTAGGGATAATTCTAGATAGACAAACAATCCCTCTTCTCTGGTTCTTGACCATGTTTGTATTCTTCTCATGAACTTGCTTGGACTGCTGAAATGAGTATATTTGTTTCTTTTGGAGTCACAAGATGTACAGTTTTAAGGCTTAATAAAGCTAGAATCACAAGTGTACATGAATTCATACTGTAATAAGATGGAGACTTCTTGGTCCCACCGAACATGCCAAAACTGTTAGTGTGAAATCACAGCACCCCCAAATGAATTCTACAGGTCTATGTTTCTAAGGCAGACTCATCTGGGGTGATTGCATAACATTGAAATTTCCCAAGGTGTGGGACCTTGCAAAAGTGGGAAAGCTCCCCAGATTAAATTTTGGTTCCTTATTCCTCTATTCATGTGCCCACGTGAGGATTTACAAAGGATCTATCTCGATACCTAATCTAAAACTTGCTAAGGAGGTAGGGGAAAAGAGTATAAGAAAATAAGAAATAACTAGACTACCAGGTGATGCACCAAAGGAATGATGGACACTTATTTTTCCAATAGACACAAACTGAAAAAATGCATACAATAAACAAACATAGATAGCCAGATCTATAATGGAAGACCAAATGAAATAAAAAGAGACAGAAAGGATCTAAGATCGATCACAGATGTGTTTTATTACTCTGTAGATTGATACAGTCCATTACAAGGTAGCCAAAAGGCGAAACGTATTGCAATCTAGATGAAAGGCCTAAACCCCACAAATCCCTTTACTGGAAGGAGAACGAAGCCTGCAAAAACAAAGAATGTCCAACCCTTTACAATGAATCATGCCCCCATATTTATAGATTCAACCCGAAAGAAGAAAGAGAGAGAGAAGCGGAAAAGTAGGTTGAAGCTCAACCACTGTTGTTAATGCTTCTGATAAAATATGCCCCCAAATCCATCTTTACCGCATCGATCCTTGGTTTGGTACATTGAAGGAAGGGGAAATGATGGAAACAAATCGAATCCGATCTAGTTGCTGAGGCGAGAAGATCCTGCATTGAAATACCAAAGAAATTTCCTCTATTTTCCTTTGCCTAACCTCCTCAAAACTAATATTTCAGACCTCCATGGCATGGGTGAGGCCGATATCTTTCCAATGGTGTTAGATTCACAATATTTTGAGCCCTAAGTTGAAATATATTCCCCTTCAAGTGTATATCGAGTCCGTACAAATGAGCGGGAAAATAATTTGAAGAATGGGACTCCCTTTTGGTATGGGACATGTGGAAGTCGGATTGGAACAAAAATCAGGCTTACGGGTCCGTAATTTATCTTTTTCCCTTTTACACAAAAAATTCAAAACTCAAATAACTCCCACAGCCCCGAAGCTCCACCTGGACACGTGGCTCCTTCTGGTTGGTTGAGAAATGTGCTTCCATCTTTATCCTTATGCCTTTTGACAAAAGGAAAAATTTCACCTCTTCCTCCAATTACCTGCTTTTTCCTTGACTCGGGCCCAAATGCTGACTTTTTCTCTTGGGCAGAGTTGCGGGTCATTTTTCAACTTTTATTCTCTTTGAAATAACAAGGGGTAAAGGACCAAATTTTCCTCGACAACCCACTTTTTTTCCGGGGACACGCATCGTCCGCACTCATTTGAAAACCTTTTCTCTATTCAACCCTTGAATTAGTGCCATTAAGACACTTGGCAACCTCTACCAGCCTGGCCCATGCATTGACTATTCAACTAACTCTACCCCGAATAACACGTGGAGGCACCGCACTTGCTTGAAAACCCAACCCAAAGTTTTCCTTTGGAAGAGCGTCGAGTTAACACTTGTTAGCCTCTGTTGATTTATGGATTTTCAACGGTCCCTCTTACTTTTTAGACTTTGGGCTACGTGGCGAGCTCGCGCTCATTTGGGTCTCCACCTTGGGACCAACTCTTGGAGATGCACCACACTAACACTTGGCATTCTCCACGATACATCTATACTTAGCAAATTTTGAAGCCCGCCTTTTGACTCTATTTGACCATTTGCTACGTGGAGGGTTGGCACAAGTTTGAGTCTCGCCCGGCTTCCTTTCCAAATTTGCACCAAGTTGCCACGTGACACGTTTTCTCTTGGCTAAATAATTTTCAACACCCCAAAATTTCCTTTAGGTTCTAGATGCCTGAAAGTCGGCATAAGTTTTGGTTCCCATTTTCGTATTTACCTTTGGAGAAGCGTCGTTAGGACACATGGCTCCTTCCACTACCTCCTCCATACTTAGTCAATTTTTTTGACCCTTTTCTCGAACTGTCTCGAGCACGAGGACCTTGAAAGTTTTCCATTTCTTCCCCTTCTTATTTTTGTTTCCTCTACGGCATCTCCCCTTCTTGTCGACCTGCTATCTCATAGTTGTCTACCTATTTCTTGGATAATGGATTTAAGACATGGAAACAAATTGATAGATAGTCATTTCTTTTACACAGGGTCCTTTTAGTCTCTCTTGGCCTCCGCCACTCCATGGTTGAGTCCTTTTTGCGACCAATTTGCAAGATCTGGACATTTTTTCACAAGTTCCTCTAATGTGGGGTCATGGTTGATCCAATATTTAGCATGAGGCGAAATATGGATAACTGTGTGGGAAATGGTAGAAAATTCCCTATTCTAAAAATCCCATGTGTGTGGTATGATGCATAAATTTGATCATGACACACATTTACAAATATTTATAAATGATATTCTTGTGTATCAAGTATAGATAAATTTGAGGGTGAAATAAATTCATAAGTTTAAATATAATGATCCAAACACAACCCACAAAAAATTAAATGATTCCAATAATCTCACTTAAGATTTAACAATCCATAAAACAATTTGAATAAATTTCCCCACTATAAAAAAATACACACGACCACTAAAATTTATGAGGAATATCAACTGTTGTTGTTTGGTGACCTAATCTTTGAGCTTAGTTATTTTCTTTCTCAATGTTTCCACCCCTAATGTAGACACAAAATTATGTACTTATTACTATTATATTATTCCTCTAGTATGTTTTTATATGCATGATTTCTAAGAGCGAATATTAGACATTGGTGACACATTTTCTTAAATTATTACTATTACATTATGATAGTATGTTGTTATATACATGATTTCTAAGATTGAAGATTAGAAATTGGTGACAATTTTTCTTTTCTTATTACTATTACATGTTGTCCCTCTAGTATGTTGTTATATACATGATTTCTAAGAGAAAATATTAGACACCTTTGACACCTTTTCTTAGTCCCTTTGTTGTATTTTATTTGTTTAGATTGTGAAATTGTTTTATAATTACTATATGTACATCTTTTATTTGAGTCACATGGATCATTTTCCCCATTTTTTTCCTATTTCCATTTCTTGTCTTTTGGGACAAGATCGCAGCCACTAAGGACACTATCGCCTTTGAGTGATAGTGTCCCTTTTAAGGGTGACTTTGTCCATTCTCATTCATTTATAAATTACCATTTGGTACTTTACTTTGGGTCATTTATAATAAATATTTCATGGTTTGGATCATCCTTTGGTGTCACTAAGTGTCACAATTCAAACAAGGAAGTCATATATATACATAACCTACTAACTACTCTAAGGAGAAATTCGTCTATCACTTTCTATCTATTAGATAAAATAACAACTCTCAAGTACTGCATTTAGGCTAAATTATTCAATGCATATGAAGGGTTATTTGTAAATTCCATCTCACACATTCATATTGGGGGAAAAATATTTTTAGCCCACTATCTTGGTACGAATTTGGAACAAGGGAAACCTAGCTTCAAGGGACACAATTCTATACACTAGAACTATATTGAATTTAAAATGTATTGTAGGATTAGTGATAATCACATTGGGGTGACCTGTCGAGGTTAGTTTGACTCAATAGTATGAATTATTTATCTCATCTAATGTGTGTTCGAGAATTATGCTTTGAGTATCTACGGTTTGTTTCCAAAACATTTTAGTTTTTAGTGTTTCAATTTGATGTTGAATGTTTGAATAAAATAATAAAAGCTCATCAAATTCGAGATGCAACTTGCATCATTAAATTTATTATAGAATGGTGAGGAACTACTATAAAAAGTGTTGTTGAATGTATGGTGTTTGTGTTCATTGTTTTGAAACATCAATGAAACTCTATTATTCACATGTAATAGAAATGGTATCTTTTTCTCCTTATGATTGTAATTGAAATATGCAAGTGAGATCTTTTTTTAATGACGAAGATGTTTTTGAAAGTATAATGGGCTCCGTGTCAGTAAATTATGAACCTATCATATCAATTATATAATATTTTTTTTTTTTTTTGGTTTGAGGATTTTATAGGTTAAAGGAAATGTTAAATCTTAACATCCTAATATCTATGGACAATACATGCTATGTGTCAACCAAATAAAACATTTTTTTAACAATAAATGAAATTTTTCAGAGATTGTGATCGAGTGCTACATTATTCATAACTCGATATACATGATCCAATGAAATAGTAAGAGCTCGTCATCTAATATTACTCAAAATATAATCATGTATGTAAATGTTATAAAATCACACTCATCGAGCTCCTTCGAGATCGACTACGAGACCTAGGAAATCAAAACAATAAATGTTGGTCCTTTTCCCACCATGGTGGTTATCTTTTTTTGTTGTTTTTTTCTCTCATGTTATCTCTCTTTAGGGCCAATTTTAGATCCTACATGGTTGAAGTTTAATTTTTTTATTTATATATGGTTTATACTTCCTTTCTTCATGAATTCCATCACTAGAATTGGCAAGAAATCAATTTCTTCAACCTATAGCATGTACATGAAGTTTTAAGATAAGAAAACAAGGAAATTCTTTCATACTTGGACACTATACACTACAATGTAATGGTTTTATTACTTAAATTCCCTACTAATTATAAAGGAGATAAATTTTCACTCATCAATGTAAGAAATCATATGGAATTTCATTCTATAACATTTTATCTACACATTAAATCTACATATCGCTCATATGACCAATTATTGGATGAGATCATTTATCAATGATTGTTTTTTTCATTACCTTTTTGTTGAAATTAATTGACCTTATTATTGAAATGGGAGCTAAAAAGTGCTACAAAAAAGTAGACATTTAGATGTGTTTCAAACCTTAAACCTAATGAATTTCTACTTGTGTCCTTTTTCGACGTATTTCATATAAATTTGGGTTGATTTTTATTTTCCTAGGATTTTCATCACGCATATTTATATTAAACACTCTAACTTGACAAGAGGATGATTGCAAAGATGGTCAAGATGTAGGAAATTCTATGCACGACTTATGTAGAAGATTAAAATGTGCCATCCTTGTCTCTACCAGCCATTTCTTGTCTATAGACACACCATATTTCCTGAAGATAAAACCTTATCCACCTCCATTGAAAATGACACCCACACATATAGTCGGGAAGAATCCAAAAAAGTAAATTGAGGAATGTAATCTTGTCTATAATGGTAGAGTGCAATCGTCCAATAACTTATTTGAAATCTAGTCGTAATGTCTTGGAATTTATATCAAAATTTACTACATATAATTTCATTAGATTGAGCATGGAAACAATTATAGACTATATTACTACGTTCAAACACTTGTTGAGACAATTGAAGGGGAGTGGAAGAGATAAGAAAGATTAAGAGTGTGTTTACCTTGTTCTATCTTATTTGAGAAGTCTATTCCAAATATTTACTTCTACTTTTTCTCTAGCATGGATACATTAGGTGACAAATTCCAAATGCCTACCTTAGAAATATTTTACGTAATAATTACTAGGGAAGAATAAAAAATTTATAAGCTTAATTCTTCCACATCTCGAATTGTATTTAACAAAATCTAATCCTAAGGGAAAGGGAAAACAAAAAATGTAAATACAAGTTCACCCCATGTCCATCTCAAAGTGATCCTAAACCCAAAGAAAACAACTCTAAACCCAAGGATTCTTCTAAATCCAAGATTAATTCTAGCCTTTATTTCTTTTTTTATGGGGATACTAGTCATGTAGAAACTAGGTGTTGGAAGTAAATTCAAGCCTTAGAGGATGCAATCAAAAAACAAAAGATCTCTATCTCCACTCCACCATATTTCAAATGATTATGAAAAAGAAATTAATGTTGTTGGGAGATATCATTCAATAATTACAGATAGTTGGGTTATAAATTCTGGTGCTTCTCATCACATGCCTCGCTATAAAGGAGCCCTTCGTATCTCTAGGTTTGAGTTCTACTTCCAAAACGAGGTTGGATATTTTTCCTTTCTTTCTCTTAATGGAAAATGTGACAGATACCTTGATGGTGGAAGAATTCATGATGCATTGTATGTTTCTAACATACTACAAATTTACTTTTTGTATTAAAATTTTCATTCGGTGAAGGAAAGAAAATGAATTTTACACCACAAGAAATAAAATTAAGAACCTTTTTGGATCCTCATTGACTTGAATCTTATGGTACTTTTGATCATAGTTCTAGACTATAATAATTTGAGGGTTTCAAGACACTTCCTCAATAGGGCTAGGCTTGGTTTCTCATGAAATTTTAGAGAGTAAGATTTGTCATTAATGATTTGGAAATATTAATTATAAATATTTGAAGGAGCTAAGCACTCATGGTATGGTTGATGGTCTTCCTAGAGTTTCTTGTCTTCAAGAAGTTTTCTCTATTTTTCATTAGGGAAGAAACACCAAGGTCCATTTCCTAAGGGTATGTCCAAGAGAGCTTCTTCACCACTTGAGGTTATGCATAGTGACTTGATGTTTTTTCCTTCCCCTCTTTCAATGGAGCTAAGTATTCACTTACATTTATTAATAATTTCTTGAGGCATACTTGGTTTTATTATCTCAAGTACAAAAGTGATGGTTTTCACACTTCAAAGTCTTTAAGGATTTGGTTGAGAAACAATCTTCGAGTTGCATAAATAACCTTCATACTTTAGATAATGTAGGGAATACTTCAAAAAGATTTTTTTAGTTATTTTCAACTCATGGTATTATTGACCAACATTTTTTTCCTCGTACTCCATAAAAATGGCTTACCAAAAAGGAAGAAGTAAACTTTGAAGGAAATGGATAACTTCGTGATGCATTCTAGAGATTTAACTCCTATATATTGGGAAAAAGAAGTTAATTTTGCTAATTACATTCAAAATTTCACACCATACAAAGCACTTGAGCATTTGACTTCAAAATAGTCTTGGTAAAAACTAAGCCCGATGTCCCTTTTGTCGAGTCTTTGGGATCAATGTTTGGGCCGTTATACCAAAGAATATTAGGAAATCCTCGATAAGAATAGAAAACCCTTTATCTTTGTCAGGTATTGTGAGGACATGAGATCTTATCAAATTTAAGATCCCGATAATCATGAACTTCTCTCATAATGATTCTTCATATTCTTACACACCTACTTCTTCTTTATCTCATCTTGAGGATCCCTTCTTTAAGGAGGTTAACGATGTTGATGAGGATATTTTCCTATTGATGTAGTCACTATGCACAAGTGGGATCATACTACATTTTATGAGGTAACACCTTTCATACATGATCTTTAACCCATTAGGCATCATCATGCACATTCTACGGAGTTATGGAAATTTGTGACGGGAAGTTTTTGAGTATCCATGGTATTTTCACATGATCATGAGATACAAGAATGAGAAGATGCCATGACAGGTGAGTAGTATTTTTAATGAAAAATAATACTTGGGATTTGATATAAGGAAGTAAGATGGTTAGGTATAAGTGGGTATAATAAACCACATATATAGGTGATGGGACCATTGACTAGTATAAGGATTATGCTATTGTAAAGGGTTTCTCACAAGTTAAAGTTATTAATTACTCTCAAATTTTTACACCCATTTCCAAGATGGATATTGATTTTTAAAAAATAAGATGTAGATTTACTTTGTTAAATTCATATGTATGCTACAACAAGTGGATATGATACTAAGGTATACAAATATGACTCAAGAAATGAAAAATGAAAGTAAAACCCTAAGTGCAATGTAAGGTTAAAAACTTCCCTAGTTTCCAAAATATCTTAGCAATGTGTGAAGCTTTGGAAGAATGGTAGAATATGAATGCAAGAAGTCGCGGTCGAGCCCGGAAAAGGTAGAAGTGCAAGAGGATCAAGGACCGGGGTGCCTCGAGTAGTACTATCAAACATGTGTGTTAGGATCCCTTCCTGGTGTCAAGGTCTACGTAGGAGGTCCAAAAGTGAAATTTACAGGGGTCCCTATATGATCTGAAACCCTCACTATTTTCCATTAGGTGATCGCACTATGATCATTGACGTCATTGATAACTCTGAATAAAGAGATCATCGACAAAACCCTCAAAAGAAAATAAAATCCTAAAAAATAAAGATGTAAAATGAGGGTTTGCATTGTCCTTAGCTTTCACAATGGTGATATTATGGTGAGCATTACACTACATCTCAGACCCAATGTAGTTATTTGTGTGTGTGTGTAGAATTGTGTCCTAGGTGGCTCTTGTACATGTCACACTTGATAGTGAGAAAAGTAGATAGATGTAAAAATATGTAATAGATGTGTGCATGAAATAAAATGAACTTCCCTCCTATGCATGTGATGTAGAAAACCATCCCTTATCCCTTGTAATGGTGCTAGATGGATTCAAATATGCTCTTGAGTGCTTGTGAGATGCAACCTTAGGTGATAGTATAGATGCTTAGAGCTTGGTGCCTTAATTTGGTCACATAACTTTGTATTTATATGCTTGTCTTTTATAAATTTCGTAATGGATCACTAAAAGGCCGAACCTTAAGAGATAGGGATGCCCCTATGGCTAGAAAGAACCGAAAAAGGAGTGAGAAAATTATAAATAGATCTAGAGTGCGTAAAGGGGATGAGGGCACCTAGGTTTTGGCACCCTAGTTGGGTGCTAGTGTCCAAAGTGAGAAAAGGTGAAGTATGAAGGGTCATACTTAGTAGTGATTCCAATTAGGCTAAGAGGGAGACTAGAAGGCAAGTAAAATGATAAATTAATACTTATCTCCCATAAGAACCATATGAATATTAACATGTGATTAGGACCTAATAATGTACCCAAAGTGCATGATTTAGTGTCCGCATTTTCCCCACTTTATGTTGGTGATTGAAATCTCAGTAATATAAAATAGATAGAGATGCGTACCTTATAACCATGTAGATCGATGTAAAATAAGCGTTCTAAGACAAGAAAAGCATGGAGTGATAAAAAGTGTAAAGCATGGATGTTAAAGAAGAGGAAGTAAAAAGGAAAGTGATGAATAATGACCCTAAGGTGAAAACACGTGTATATTTGATGTTACACATGTTGTTGATGATGCTCTTGGAGTGTGATGGTTGTTTTGTGTGTTGATTGCTGATTCCCATAAGGATGGACTGTAAACTAGAAGAACTAACAAGTAGTCAAATATGTGTATAGATGTATAAAATGCATGTAAAAAGCGTGTAAAATAGTAGAAAAGGAACATGTGCACTGATATGTGATGAGAAAAAGTAATAGAAAGGATCCTGAGGATGTTGATGAAGAGTTGTTTTTTGGGCAATATCACGCCACAAAAAAATTAGCATAGGGATAAAGGTATATTTTCATTCTTCAAACTCTTACTACTTCTCAAAGTAAAAACATCACTTTGTATATGGAATGTACAAATCTGATCCAATGTGAAAAATTGTGATCAAACATGATTGCCAAGTGCTAAAGGATTTTCTACCCTATGAAAATCCTGGGTGATAATGCTGAAAAATGTAATGAATTGAAAAGTGATATGTATCTGCCTCTAGTCTCAGGAACCCAGGAAGGGATAGAAGTGCCTAGGCACCTAAGTCTGATTGGGCACTAGTTTCTATGTTGAAGTAAGAACCCAAGTCTATGTTTGTAGACTATGTTGAATTTGTGATGTGTTATTTTGATTTTATACTACTAAAGAGGTTGAATGATTCACCCAAAAGATTACCCCCTTATCTGGAGTGCATGCGAATTCACTAAGAGGATGTGGCCTAAAAATAACCCCATCTTTGGAGTGATACTGATATGTAGCAAGCAATGTTCTTGGTATAATCCAAGGCTCATGAAAATAGTGCCTAGTAGACAAGTGTTAGTGTAAACAAACATATATATATATAGAAAATAGTGTAAGCTACCAAGTAAGAAGACAATGTAGAACGTGAAAAGTGGGTTGTAAACATGGGATATCACTCACGATGTCACAAGACAAAAAAATCCCATAATGGCCGAAAGTAAACAATATGCACACAATACAAAGTATAGGTAAAAACATGTAAACAATGGCAAACAAGAGTAATCAAACATCCAAAATCCATGGTGGAAAATAGTTCCTACAAGACAAATGTTGCACATGAAGCACCCATTAGCATGTTAGAAAGATATAAATTATGTCATAGTATATATAATCCAATATAGTGTATAGCAATGAAATAATATCACCTGAAGTACGAATGTAGATGCCTCCAAGAAGCTGTTATGGGATTGGTGTGAGATACTACACCAAGTATCCATGTTGCATGTATTGGTATGTGTATAGTCTCCAATTATAATGAGAAATCAAGTGAACGCACATGTGTGTATGATAAATATAATGACATACATGATATATATCTAGCATGTGTAATAAAGTGAACATATAAGCATAATTGAGTAAGAACCTTGTGTAACAAAGATATGCAACGTATTGTGGATGAGATCGAATTGAATTCAATATGAGTCGATAGGGTAAATGTGCCCCCGAGTACGGATGTATGCATGGGTGAATTGTGGTTCATTTATGAATGACCCTCAATAGTCAATAATGAACCGTATAGCCGAGTGCATCATCGGAAATGGTTCGAATGATGTGTTGTATGTGAGAAAGAGTTGATGAATAGAGCGCATAGTATAAATTGTAGACTAGTGTCAAGTGAGTAAGATTGAGCGACATGCTATAGAGATTTATTATGAAGTATATAATGTAGAATTGTGTGCACAATTGTGGAGGAAACATAAAGCATAGATATTGTGTGTAATATTAAATGATTTATTAGAGGAATTGATCATGAAGCCTAAGATGTAGGAAAGGTGTGAATGAGACACTAGAATGATGAATTATGTAGAATATATCATATATCATAGAATGTGTGAATAAGATCATATAAAGATGAAGGTTGATTGGGAGTATTAGCTCACGAGGCTTCAGGATGGTAAAGGATAAGTTCTAAGGAACTTAAAAAGTTTTTGTGCAAGCCATCGACATAAAGAGGTATCCACCAAAGTCTTGAAGAAGCTACAGAGCTCTAAAATAAACTGCAAAAGCTTAGTGAGTGTTGCGGGTAAATGGAGGAAGATGTAAATTAAAAAAGAAGCTAAAGGATGAGCCACGAGTGAGAATGGTGAAGCTTCATATGTGAAGTAAAATCCACAAGAAGAGTCTAAAGGAAAATCCGTGGGAGTAAGGAATTCAAGAGCAAAGCCGAAAATAAAGAAGAGAAGCCACAAATGACTAAAGGTATCCACAGAGAACAATGAAAGCCACACTTAATAGGAAATATCCATGTACAAGGAACAATCCATGAAGTACTAGATAAATAAGCGGAAATCCAAGCTTATACGAGCGGTAAGAAGAAGTAAATAAAATTGTAAAAGAATAATTGCCACAGATCAAATAACATAGCCATACTATAAAGGAAAATGTCAAAGAAGCTAAGGAAATCCGTGGATCGAATACATATGAAAAAGACAGGGGCTCAAGAAAATGAAATTAATTTAAACATATACAATTGAGAGTTTTTATCCAAAATCGATGGTGATTCGATTTTTAGGTGATTACAACTAAATATAAGACTTGAGATCCACAAAGAACAAAGAAATCTATTGTTCTAGCTATTAACATTTAATGATATTTGACTTTAAGGAAATACAATTAAACTCTCTATGTAATTCTGGTTTTTTAGGTGAAACAAAATATAAAAGAAGAAAGTGGCCCACTCATCTTGATCACGTGGGAAATCCTAAAAAGATGAGAAATCAATTTTAGGTATCGACTCATAAATATTTTTAGAAAATGCATAGAAAAGGTGAAATCAAGCTAAATATAGATAAAACAAATCAAGATTTTTTAGCATGCATTTAATAGACTAGATTTTTAGGCATCGAGAATGAAAGAGTGCACGACATGATAAAGGATGTGATGAAGAGAATCGATTGTTTACATAGATAAAATTTGATGCCAATACGTGTATTGCTCAAGTGTGAAGATGACGAATTTGAGCTTAGAAAAGCTACATAAGAGAAAAGAGAGGAAAGAGGAAAGTAGACGGATGAACCGGTGAATATATATCATATGAGAATAGCATCGGTGTGGAAAATTGATTGAGAAAGAGAGTTTGAATTTGTATGAAAAATAATTCTAAGTTGTATCTTAGCATGTTCAAGGAGTTTTATCCTCCTTATGGGTAGTGGCCTGCAAAATATCGATTCTGAACTTATTAAATTAGGGGTTGTTGCTCCTTGTAAGTGGGTTCTTGCTAAAATTTCTTGAGTGGGAGCTTAGAAAATCTTCAAGTGGGTGCTTGAAGTTGTGAAGTGGGTGCTTCACAGGTTGAGTGGGTGCTCAACTGAAACCATTGTAAGACTTTGGAATTGGTGTTCCTAATAAAGTTGTGGTTTCAAGTGGGTCTTTCTCGAGAAAGGGTTTCCCATTATAAATTCCATGTTTTGTGTTATATTGCTTAGCATATGATTGTTTAAATTCTTATGATTATACGATTGCACTCGTTGATAGAAATATGGTTCACCATTGTTAAATTTTACTCGCATTGATTCACCCCCTCTCGGTACTTGTGAACTCTAACAATTTGTATCGAGTGAAATTTTGTGTGAGAATCTTAACATCTTCAAGGAGATCCTATCTTCACAAGAATGGTAGAAAATTAGGCACAAGGTGGTTTATCGCTATCGATCACCTCTCTTGACTAGAATGAGTTATGTATTTTGGAGAATAAGGATGAAAACACATCTGATGTTATTTGGTTTTGATATCTATGAATGGGTTGAGAAAGGACATAATCCTCTAGCCACATCAATCACTTCTTTAGCAAACAAAGAAGAATATGAATGCAACTCAAGAGAAATGAACGCCATTCTATGCGGCCTGATTGAAACATAGTTTGTAACATTTATACACTACACAACATCAAAGGAGATATGGTTCATACTTGAAATTATTTATGAAGGAGATGAAAAATTAAAGCTAGAAAAGTTATGAGACCTACGAGATCTCGGTTTGAGAATCGAAGATGAAAGACGATGAGAGTATAAGAAACTACATGTAGAGAATAGATGAAGTTATTAATATGATTAGATACATATGTAAGAAACTATAAGAACCTTTCATACTTCAAAAATCCCGAGATCTCTGACTAGAAAATATGATGCAAAGATTTTAGCCATAGAAGAAGCCAAAGACTTGAAGAATCTCACAATGGATGAATTACAAAGCACTCTTTCAACATACGAGATGAGGACCATTGGATCCAAGACTACTAAGAAAGAAGCAAAGTATTCAAGGTCGAGAAAGGAATCCAGGTCAAGCAAGAAGAAGAATAAGAATCAGTTTCATAAGATTAGTTAGATTATGAAAATATTGAATCAATGTTCATATGAATACTTGAAAAGAGGCTCGTAAGTTTAAAAGAAAAATACCTTTCAAATTCTTTGCATGTGGACAAGTAGGTAATTTTGCTATTAAATATCCAAAAAAGTAAAGAAACTCGGTCTTAACATGAAGGGGATAGTCATAAACACAACAATAAAGAAACTGGATATAAAAAGAAAAATAACAAGAATAATTTCTTTAAGAACATAAGGAACTTCTATTCAAAAGAAGAGTCGATTGAATCGATTCAAGAACCCCGAAAGATATAAAAATGAAAATGATAAAGATCGATCTGAATGTTTGTTTATGGATATAGATGTTTCTAAAGAATTTAGTTCAAAAGGAAAGAATAGAGTTGACTATGAAGACTTTGATGATTAAGAAGTTGACGTAAATATTGAAGCTGAATTAGTATGTGCTCTTGAAGAATTGAGACTATGTAGGAAAAAGAATCAAAAGATGAGATGAAAATTAATAGAATATGAAAAAATGAGCATATTTTAAGAAATAAAAAATCTAAGAGAATAATAATAGTATAATTAGCTCAAAGATATTAAAACTAAGCTGGAAAATATATCAAACTCTTACAAATCAAAGGAGGATGAATGCACAAAACTGAACTCAGAACTGGAGTGACTAAAAGTTGAGATGGAACAAATGGGCAACAAGCTGATTATGTATTAAAAGCTAGAGAAGAGTTCAAATATTTTGACTAACATACTAAGTGGCCAACATGATACAAAGTGGGATTGTTTTCAAGGAATAAAGTAAGGAAACAGATGTTGCAAATAATGAAAGAAATAAGACTTCATCAATTCCAAGAACATTTTCGAGGTAAATAAAGAGTTCAAAAAATCCAACAAGAGAAGGATTACTACTCCCAAGGTATCACCTAAGCCGTGAGGTACACTCACTTTTTATATGGCTATTTTTTCATGTAATCGCTTTGGGCCATGAAAGGTTGCTACGTGTAGAAAATTCTCTAGAGGCTATAGAAGAAATTTTGGCCCATCTTGCACTAGACCAAACTATAATGTTGTTCACTACAATCGCCACAATTATTACAAGAAAATAAATGAAGCATCAACAAGTAAACAAGAACCTCCCAAAAAAAGAAATGGGTGTATGTTGTAAAGAAAGATGCCAACAAGAGAAAAGAGTCTTGCTCAATAGTGCAAACCGCATTCCATGTGAAAAATGAAGATAAAATCTGGTATTTGGATAGTGGATTCTCTAGCCATATGACATGTGACAAAAGTAAATTCATTTCTCTATCAAATAATGCATCAGGTGTTGTGATATTTGGTGACAACAATTCATCAAATATAGTTAGAAAAGGAACCTAGTGTATAGAATATCATTGAAAATGTTCTATATGTTGAAGGTCTCAAGCACAATTTGTTAAGTGTAAGTCAAATGTGTAAAAGATGATACAATCGATATTCCATGACAAAGGCATGTGATGTTATAAAAAGAAAAACAGGGAAGAAATTTGCAAAGGCTAAGTGGACTAAGAATAACATGTATGTTCTAAATGAGATAAAGAAAGAAAAAATATTCACAAGTAAGGTAGATTACAGCTAGCTATGGCACATAATATTGCGGCATATGAGTTTTGAAAATATTGTAAAATTAAGTACAAAAGGTTACATCGGACATATGCCAAATATTTTAATACAAGGAACCACGATATGCAAGGCTTGTTTACATGGAAAACAAACAAAGAGATCATTCAAGTCAAAAGAATACTCTATAACCAGACCTCTGAATTGATTCATATAGAACTCTATGGTCTTACTAGAACTAAAAGCATACAAGGTGAAGTGTATTTCATGTTACTTATAGATGATTACACCGAATGACATGGGTAGCCTATTTAAAGTAAAAATTAGAATCCTTAGACATATTCAATAAAATCAAATCCCTAATGGACAATGAGATAAACAAGAATATTAAATGCATGAGATCGATTGAGGTGGAGAATTGTGGTCAAACCAATTTGATGCATTTTTGAAGAACATGGAATTATAAGACAATTCTCACCACTAGAACACCTCACTAAAATGTAGTTTCTAAAAATAAAAATAGAACTATCAAGGGATGGCAAGAACAATGTTGAATGATTCAAAACTCCCGATATATATTGGAGTGAAGCGATATACAACACGGTCTAAATTAAACAAATCCCAATTAATAATAAATAGTGACAAGACTCCTTATGAATTGTGGATGAAAAAGCCTACAAATGTAAAACACATAAGAGTGTTTGGAAGTAAATGTTATATCAAAAGATATGAAGACAACTTGGGAAAATTTTACTCTAGGTGTGATGAAGGCATATTTCTTGGATACACAACATCGGTGTGGCTTACAGTGCTATAATAAAAGGTTGTAAAAAGTTGTTGAAAGCACAAATTTTAAGGTAGACGAGTCTCCCAAGTCTAACACTTAGTACAAATAAAATCCTAAAGAACAATAAGATGATGAAGAAATCAAAATTCCACATGAAGAAGTGGAAGAAAGGTAAGGCACGTAGGCACCCTCAAAGTAAGTCAAAAGGGATCATCCAAAAATCAGATTATTGGAAACAAAGAAGGAGACATTCTCACAAGAAAGAGACTAAGAGATCAGAAAAATCATGAAGACATAGTGTTAGGTTGTGGAGTCTGTTTTCATGTGTGAAATTGTTGAAGATCTGTACACTAAGAGTAATGTACACTTTTCATTTTTTGGGCCTTAAAACGTGCCCGATATATCGGGAAACATGATTTTCTCATATGGGCAGGATTTTGACCCATAGGTTTATGGGATGGTTTTTGCCCATGGTTTTGATACCCATGGTTTTGTAAAACTGCTTAAGCAGTTGTCTATTTATATGGTTTTATGCATATGATAGAAGGATGAAAAAACATTGCATATGTGCTTTGAATTCGGGTGTGAATTCTGTAGAGTTTGTTAAGCATAGCTCCAAATAGATCTGGGTATTGTATTGAGAGAGTGGTGGCTTGTAATAAAATATGAGAAAGTGATTCTTTGTGGACGTAGCCCAAATTGGGTGAACCACGTTAAATATTGTCTCTTTGTGTTGTGTTATTTTATTTTGCACTTTTATTTGAGGTTTGTAATAATTTTCTGCATATTAGTTTCTACTGTTGCGATTCTATGAGGGATTATTCCACATATTTTATCCCTTATTTCCTAACACATAGCACTCTTATCCATGGTGGAACCAAAACATTTTACAGACGCAAGTAAAGATCAACATTGGGTAGACACAATTAATGAAGAACTTGATCAGATTGAAAAAAATGAAATCTAGGAGCTCGTACCGAGACCATGAGACAAAAATGTGATTGGAACTAAATGAATCTTCAGAAATAAGTTGAATGAAAAAGGAGAAGTGATAAGGAACAAGGCGAATTGTATACAAAGCATCAACGTAAATGGATGGAATCAACTTTGATGAAACATTTACACCAGTGGCAAGGATGGAAAAAATTGGATTGTTTTTGGCTTACGAATCTTACAAGAAGATCAGAGTGTTCTAGATGGACATGAAATCATCCTTCCTCAATGGTTTTCTGAATGAAGAGGTATATATTGAACAACTTTGGGATTTTCACTAATATAAGATAAAGATTATGTGTACATGTTGAAAAAATATTTTATGAACTAAAAGAAGCTCCTAGAGCTTTGTACAATAGATTGGATTAATACCGCATTGAGTAAGGGTTCAAGAAAGGTGTTACTAATAGTAGTCTCTACATCAAAGAAGAATGGGATCATCTCTTAAATTTTCATTGTGTATGTAGATAATATTATATTCATAGGATATCACAATAAAATGAATTATGAATTGGATGATATGATGAAAGAAGAGTTTGAAATGTCGATGCTTGGATATATTTCATTCTTTATGGGCTTACAAATCAGATCGATCAGATTAAGGCATATTCATATCCCAAAATAAATACATCAAGGAAATTAAAATGATTTTGGATGGAAGAATGCAGACCTATATGTACACCAATGGAAGTAGGATGCAAGGCGAGAAAGGAGGGAAACTCACCACAAGTAGACAAAACATTTTACATATCTATGATAGGAAGTCTACTTTATTGCATTACATCAAGACTTGATATCATGCGGGAGGTATGACTTGTTGGAAGATTTCAAGAAGATATAAGGGAAACACTCCTCAAGAAGGTCAAGATAATTCTAATATATCTCATGACAACAATTGAATATGGAATTGGTACCCCAAAATTAATGACTTCAACATAAAATCATATAAAAATGTTGATTTGGTAGGAAGCGTTGATGACAGGAAGAATACTAGTGGTAGAGATTTTTTTTTTGGAAATTATCTAGTCTCTTGGTTGACAAAGAAGAAATCATTATTGGCACTCTTAACATGTGAAACAAAATATATAGCTCCCACAATGTGTTGTACTCATGTTCTCTAGATGAAGCATACATTGGAAGATTACAAGGTAAAATCTGATAATCCAATTCCTTTGTTGTGTGATAGTAAAAGTGCAATAAGTGTCTCCAAGAATATTGTGTTCCACTCAAATACCAAGCATATTCCAATCAGGTATCACTTCTTGAGGGAACAAGTAAATGAAAGGAAAATCAGTCTAGAATATGTGAGCACAAAAGAAGAAATTGTAGACATTATGACTAATCCACTTCCAAGAGTCACATTTGATTATTTAAGGAATGAGTCATTCTTGATCCCTCCAACAACTAAAAGGTGTGAAGATAAGTAAGGGATAATTCTCATGTAAAATCAACTCCAAATCAGCGCTAGAAAGTGTTTATGTGAGGAGGAGTTAGTCTGATTGCTCAAGATTATCAAAGTATGCACCATCGTCGAGGATCATTTCCGTGAGTACACTATAATATATGGAACATAACCTACGATTTGGGGGATTCTTTAGGTAATAACATGAAGTATCTAGCTTATCATTATTTTTAGATTTACATGGCATAGTTGGACCTTTGTCATTGTTGTCAAAGGGGGAGAAATGCTGAAATCAAAAACCAGTCTGTCACATTGAAAGGGGGAGAGATGCAGTGATATAGAAAAAGGGGAGAGACACTGAAACCAACCAAGAAATATCCACAATCAGTGAAGCTGAAAACGTAAACCAAATATGTAGGTATTTTTCCATCAAAATATTTGAAGGTATCTGAAGATTGAAGTGTTGCCATCAATGACAAAGGGGGATATTTTTGGACCCTTTTTATTTTCATATGTGTTGTCATTAATGTCAAGTGACATTGATGGTAAAAAGGGTAAATTGGTAAAGTGAAAAAATGAGAAAGATGAAGGTTGATTGGTAGTGTCAGCTCACAGAGGCTTCAAGATGGTTAAGGATAAGTTCTAAGGAACTTTTAAAAAAATTATGCAATCCGCTGACATGAAGAGGTAGCCACTGAAGTCTTGAAGAATCCACGGAGCTCTAGAAGAAATCGCAAAAAGCTTAGTGAGTGTCACGGGTAAAGGGATTAAGTTACAAAGAAATAAAAGATAAAGGATGATTTGTGAGTGAGAATGGTGAAGTTGTGGATGTGAATGAAAATACACAAGAAGAGTCTGATGGCAAAGCCACAGGAGTAAGGAAGTAAGGAGAAAAGTCATGGATAAAGAAGAGAAGCTATGAATGACTAGAGGAAGCCACAGAGAACTAAAAATCCACGAGCTTAAAAGGAAAGAGTCACATAAAAGGAACAAGCCACAAAGTAATGGACAAAGTAGTGGAAAACCATGAAATCCTCGTAAGAGCACCGAGAAGTAAAGAATAGCCGCAAAATAAGAAATGCCATAGATCAAAGGACATAGTCGTGATATAAAGGAAATGTGTTGGACCCCTAGAATATTGGCCAAGTATGAAGGTGCGTAGGTGCACAAGGTCCCAATTATGGAATGGCGCGTAAGGAAAAAGTATGCAAGAGAAGGGTATAAGGAAGCATGTAGCACGCGCGACGTGTGAAAGGATCGGGAATTAGTCATTTTGGACGTATGGGGAAGAACACGTGAAAAGCATGGCCCAGTTACGCATGGATAATAGCCATGTTAGCTTTGATTTGCACGAGTTGGCCCAAGATGGAGCATGCTTGTGATGGAATCTTCTAGAAGAACATCATGGAATAAAGTGGAGAGCTCAGGCCTAGAGAAGCATGCTTGCATGGAGGACCACATTCGAACACTTGGCACTGGATCTAAGGGCACTGGAGGACGGGTTGGTAGTCCAGGAAAGCTATAAATACAAGCACCTGCAAAGACAAAAAGATAGATATACATATGGAGATATACATACAAGTATCTAAATAGACACCTAGGGAGTGAGCGGAGCTCTGCAGAAATGCTGCGAGGACTCATCGGTGAATAGTTGTATTCGGAGAGAATGCATTAGGCCTAGGGATTGTAAATTTTCTTTTGGGTAGCTTAGCTACATTAAGTCCAGTGTAATGCATGACTATGGTCTGCTTCTCTATGACCCTCTGTAATGGTTCCATGGATGTAATAAGGTTACCTATCATAATATATACATGAATATCAATGATTTTGATGCATGTTTCTCTCTTATGAGTTTTCTTTCCTTTCATGCTAAGTATGAATGCTTGTATGTTTCTTTCTGTCACAATACGTGTTATGGATTCTATTTAAACACTCGGTTTGAAGTGACTGCAAGGATCTAGAGGTTGTTCTAAGCCCTATGGTTCTTGTATGTCTTAAACTTCCCTTCTGAAATCTCTTACACTAATCATAGATGATGTTTCCCACTAAACTCACATAAAAGAGAGACTCGTACCCACGTGTGCCTCGGGCGAGTGCTCAACTTTCCCTGGTTGATAGGCTAGCATGCATGGGATTACTTTCTTTTGTGATAGGAGTAAAAATGACTACATCTTGGTTTCGTTTCTGGGACCTCTTTTCGAAGTTGTAGTGGGATTTAGCATACATCATGATCTGTGTAATGAGTAATGACAGGTGTAGTTAACGTTGGAAAATTTTGAATCGTGGTTCAAGAGCACGGAGGATGAATTTTCTTAGAGATTCAACATTGGACCTAAGTTTAATGCACATAGATGGGTAGAAGAGAATCTCTACCACAATCTGTATGAAACCTTTTTTGTTGTTTCCCTATGGAACTGTATGAATGGCTCTCAGCCTACGCATCTAGATCAAGTTGGCATTATAGATCGCATGTGTGGACCCAAGAAGAGTACCAAAGGCTACAGGATGCAGATCTGACGTGGACCCATGTTGTGGATCATTGGTGGAAAGGAGTATTGGCTAGCTACACTCTGGAGTACGCCATTTCCACATATTCTTGTCTGGAGGTTATTGAGTTTGAGTTTCTGAGGGATCCCAGAGGATCATTTTTACATGTTGTCCCTCTAGCTTTGAAGATCTTGATGATTACCATGAGTTTAGAGGCTTTCCCAATGGCTGGCTAAACCACTCTGAGCACTAGGTGAGGAAGCTAGGGTGGAGGAAGATGACAGATGTTGCGGCGGAGAAAGAAAGGGAGGAGAGACGACTCAAGTATGGTGAAGCACGTGAAAGGGAGATTGCTAGATGATGTGAGGTTGTAGGTGTGATGGATGTATGGCATTAGACATTATAGGAAGGATTTGAGGTTCACGCGGAGGATGTGGGCTTTGGCGAGTGGTGTGCAACCCCATCTTGGAAAGCACATGAGAGAAACCCCTTTGGATTCTGATGAGATTTCGTCACGTGGAGAAAGAAGAACCATTAGCACGCATCTGAGCCCACCTAGTGACCGGACCCTTGCACTTGGTTTTCCATATCAGGGGGATAATACTACTAATCCAGTTGATTACATTGGAGGTGATAATTCTACGCCCAAGATGTATAATTTCTCATGTGTTACTTCTATGGCTGCAAACACCAACCCAGTGTTAGGACTTTTTGGGCAAGGTATAGGCACACAAGCGTTTGTTCATTATCTAGAAGTTGTGTGGGTATACTATTGGCAGTGGGGCATTGTCGCAGACCGTAGGCGCATAGCTCAGTGGAACTATGGGAACCCTTGGCATGACCACTTTAGGACCCGTGGGCCCGATGGATTTGGTGGTTCGGAGGAGGAGTTGGTGGTGTGGGTCCGGTGGATCTGGGTGGTTCGGACCCGTGGGCTTGGTGGATTTAGTGGTTCAGGACCTAGTGGACTTGGTGGATCAGGTGGTGGAGGAAACACAAGGGGAAACCAAGGATCTAGTGGAGGAGGATTTGGACCCCAACCACCCCACAAGTTTTCTTTTAAATGTCTCTACATTTTCCCGATTATAGAGGTATTGAGGATGTTGCGGAACATGTTCACAAGTATGAACTGCTATGGCGCACGAAGGGTGTCACAACCCCAAAACAATGAAGGCTAGTTAGTTTGCAACCATGTTGTAAGGGTGCGTGCATAGCTGGTATAGGAAGTATGACCCTCATCAGATAGTAGTGGATTATACTACCTTAAATAATGCATTCTTGCAGAGTTCCACATTCCTAAGTTTGAGCAAAAGAGCATCGAACTTTGAAGTAGATTCAACAAGGAATGGCAAAGAGTTTGCGGGAGTATGATGCACGCTTTAAAACTCTCTTGTCTAAATTATCATATGATATTCACCCTTCACAGCATGTGCAATGGTTTTTTGGAGGGTTGATCACCCCTTTTAGAAGGACCTTGTCTCATAAAATTTTTACAGACCTGCGTGAGGCATTGGAGGCTGCCCTACGTGCTGAGGCTATTGGTAGTGTTGATCGGCATTAGCCCATTCTTGAGGCCCAGATTCGCTATGGCCAAACAATTAGAGAAATTTTCTGCAAACTCAGCCCATGACACTCATAGTGATTTTTGGTGCACAAATTGTAAGATAGAGTGGCACGTTAAGGATAATTACCCTGAGGACAAGATCGTACTATGGTGGTAGAGTGTGAGATTTTCATGGGGACCATGATGCAAGTAGATGTCCCTTTACTCGCACTACGCAATCGGGAAGAATGTATCTTGTTATTTTAAGATTTGTACTTCTACAACCCATGATACTAAGGACTCGTAGGCTCATTGATCAAATCCATGAGGCCATCGATCTTGGGGTGCACCAAACCATCGTTACAAGTAGTTCCAAGTGGGATGATCGCTATTATGAGGAGCGCATAAATGGAGGCATGCATGGTAACCTGTGGAGGGGGAAGGAGTGATTTCCCATGCAAAACCTATTTCAAGCTGTGGATCTACAGAGCATTACAAACATGAATGATCGAACCTATTGTAGTTTTCCTGGTGCGGAAAGAAGCATAAGTATGAGGAGTTCCTGGAATTGTTTGAGCATATGAATCAGCAACACTGAAAGGACAAGGGCACTGCAATGGTTAGTATCAAGAAGGTGGACATATAGTGGATGCCTCGGGTAACATGGGATGCAGGTTTACAAACCTGTCTTGGTGACAACAAGGGCGTAAAGTCGTGCGCGCAAGAGAGGTACCAAGACAGAAGAACCTAGTTTTAAGGGAGGAGGTCATTCATGGAAAGTATCTAGAGCCCACACATAAAAAGGAGATATATCAAGACACCATGGATGTTATTCGAAGCTTACAAGGGTAGATCCAGTGTCTAAAGGAACAATCCAGGAAGGAGGAACAAGAAAGGAGGGTCGAGGTGCAAAAGGATGACCTGGATGAGGTCAATGAGGTGTGTAAAATGCTAAGGTAGGAGAATATCATTCCTTTGTAGGATCATGGTTGAGAGAGAAGGTACCACATGCAAGAGGAGAGCGTGAGAGATAGGTATTACATGCGAATCTTCCCCCTCACAATCTCGACTATGACTAGGAGATTGCGTTGAATGCGATTGTAGATGGATGGTTCCTTAGCAATATCCTCATTGACACAAATGCAAAGGTTAACGTTCTAACTTTGGATGCATGACATCGAGATGGGAAGACACGCATTACAACAATCTTCAAATGTAATGTATATGGAAAACAAGACTAAGGAAATGTCCATCGATGTCTTAAAGGATGCAAATATTACTATCCAGAGGAGCCACATTTACTAAGGACTTCAAAGTCTTGGTGCTCACCAAGGCGAGATAATTTCCCAAAGCACTACTTGGGCGCCCTTAGTATTACAAGAACAATGCGGACCTTGATTCAACAAATGGTACATCAGCTTTGAGAACAAGGAGGAATGGCTCATTACACCCCGGCTAATGGGAAGTCGACACCCTATATTGAACTGGTTGGGGAAGAAGTTCTAGACAGGATATATTTGCACTCAATAAGAGACCCTAAGATGATACACCCTACTAATAGGGTTATCCAATTTGAAGATGCTTAGTTATTGAGTGATACCACCAGTCTGGCATGTGACAATCAGGCGCATAGGACTTATGAATTAATGGGATGGAAGTTGAGAGGGTCGGTGACCAAGGTAACAAAGGCATGCATGGTTAGGTGCCTTGGAGGAAAAGAACTACCCAAGTATTTAGGAGGAGCATTCCCTGAGATCTTTTTGCAGGAGGTGGAAGATCATTGGAAGAATGAGAAGGAACAGAGGGGGATGTTAAGCTATGTCTTGCTTGGCACAGCAGCTCGGTGGTGGGTTGCACATCAAGAGATCCTTTTAGAGTGGCGCGAGGTAAGAATTGCTCTCTCTATCATATTTTCTAGGAGCAATGTACCCACCATCATCAAGGAGTACCATGGGAAGGATCCCACCTCTTTCCATATCCAGGAGTGTGAATGGGTTTGGAGAGAAGGCACGAAAGATTTTCCACCATCCCTCTGGGTGCACAAGTTGTATTCTATCTTGCAGGTTACGTGCACGCATGGTATATTAATTCGAGAGACATGCCGCGAGAGAAGGAATTGCAAGCGCGCGATGACCTTATTCAAACCTTTGATTATCGAAGTACCAAACCATCGGTTGATAAGGCCTTACAAGGTATCAAGTGCCTTACCATGGGGGATAGTGCCAGGATGGAAGATAGGCTATTGGAATTACTAGGTGAACCAAGATTGGGGGCGCGCTTTGAAGAAGAAGTAGAGGAAGTAGAAGAGTTATAGCTTGAGTGTTGGAAAAAGAAAAAGGAAACTTGGTATATGTGATTGATGGAGAGGAATCGAAAGCTTAGATGTTATCCATTTTGTAGGGACGTGTGAGGTAGTAGACAGTGCAGATACTCATGCGTACACCTACCATGAGCCCTTAAAGATGAAGAAGGTTAACATCGGTTCAGGAGAAGAACCTAAGGAAGCTATTATTGGAGATTTCTGGTCAGAGAAGGAAGTACCTAATATCATTTATCTGCTTGCATGAATTTGAGGATTTATTCCCATGTGGGTACCATGAACTGAAAGTCATTCACCATTCCTTTGGGGAGATGAAGATAAAATTGAAGGACAAAGCCAACGCACGCTGGTTAGGAAAAGGCCTTACCGATGAATCCCAATTTGCGTGTGCAGGTTAAGGAAGAGATAGACAAAATGATAGCCTTAGGGATCATTGAGGCAGTGGAAGAATTGAAGTGGATAAGTCTAATGGTAATCAACATCAAGAAGGATGGGAGGATTAGGATCTGTGTGGATTATAGGGAATTGAACGCAGTTTGTGTCATTGATCCCTTTTCACCCCCTTCACTGAAGAAATTTTGGAAGGAGTCATTTGGATGCGAAATCTATTATTTTACGGATCGATTTTACGGGTACCAACAAGTCCAACTTACAAAGGAGGACCAAGAGAAGACAAATTTCGCCATCGAGTGGGGAAGTTTTACATATACGGTCATGCCCTTTGGGTTGAAGAATGCACCTGCTGTCTTTTTGCGCATAGTGGTGCAAGCATTCCAAGACTTCATCCATAAGTTTCTTCAGGTCTATTTGGATGATTGGATAGTATATGGTCTGGTTAAAGACCATTGTGATAATTTAAGGTTAATGTTTGAGAGGTGTAGGTAGTTGAGGATATCCCTCAACATTAAGAAATGTGTGTTTGCTACACCCTTTGGGAATTTATTGGGGCATATCATATGTAAGGAGGGCTTGTTGGTAGATCCCGCTAAAGTTGTAGTTATTGTGGGGTTAAGGGAGCCTACTAGCTAGAGCGCAATGCACGGATTCCTTGGGCATACGGCTATTACAGGAAATTTATTAAGGGATATGCCAGATCGCCACGCCTTTAGAGGAGCTGCTTAGACATAAAAATGTCTTCCATTGGGGAGAGGTGCGGAGAGGGCATTTAATACATTAAAATATAGTCTTGTCACCGTACCTATATTATGTTTTCCCTCTTGTTATAAGCCGTTTCATGTCCATGTAGATGCCTCAGGGACCGCCATTGGAGCAGTGCTTACACAGCCAGTGAAGGGATTGTTGATCATCCTCTATGTTTTGCAAGTAGGAAGATTACACCAACAGAGAAAAATTATACCACAATTGAGCACGAGGCATTATCAATGATCTACGCGCTTTTCAAGTTTAGATAGTATCTCTGGTAACACCATTTTTGTTTTACACCGACCACATGGCATTAAAATATTTGGTGAACAAGCCCATCCTACAAGGCGTATATGTTGGTGGGTGTTGTTGTTTCAAGAATTTGAATTCACCATTGTAGTAAATCCTAGAAAAAGTAATTGTGGGCTTGATCATTTGTCAAGAATTGATTCAGGGGAGGATGCGTAGAGTATTGAGGAAATAATGTCGAAGAGAAACTGTTTAGGTTGCGGTGCACGCCCCTTGGACTTGGAAGAGATTGTAGTATTTTTAAA
The DNA here is from genome assembly GCA_018340775.1 of Taxus wallichiana var. yunnanensis. Lineage (NCBI taxonomy): Eukaryota > Viridiplantae > Streptophyta > Pinopsida > Cupressales > Taxaceae > Taxus > Taxus wallichiana. The sequence continues at coordinate 122,098,575 of CM031241.1, read as the reverse complement.
GGAAGGTGTGGTGCCAGGAAGGAATGAAGACTTTAGAGAAAAATTAGTTGGCCATACACACCGTGCCCTACATGTTAATTAGTGGAGACTTATACAAGTTAGGACGTGATGAATTTTTGCACAGTGTGTATTAGAGCATGAGTGCCTGGCCATTATGGAGGAAGCACAAGAAGGAAGTGCAGGTGGGCATTATGTAGGTGATGCCACCGTGCGTAAGATATTAATGGTAGGTTTGTGGTGAGAAACCCTATACAAGGATTGTAGAGACTATTATAAAGTGTGTGACCATTGTCAGCCTTGGAAAACCAGGAAGGAGAGATGAAATTCCTTTGTGCCCTATCCCTAGTGCGGAGCCTTTTGAAAAATGGGCAATAGACTTTGTAGGACCTATTGCACCAACAACACGTAGGACTGGGTCACGTTATGTCATCACTTACATGGATTACCTGACAAGGTGGGTAGAGGCAGCTCCAACTAAAGATTGCATAGCAGCAACAATGGCAAGGTTCTTGTGGGAGAACATTATCATGAGGTATGGATGCCCGTTGAGTTTGACCAGCGATAGGGGTACACATTTCTTGAATGAGACCATGAGGATCCTGTTATCAGAGTTCATGGTAGCTCATCACAAGACTACGCCCTATCACCCATAAGCAAATGGAACCGTGGAAGCATTCAACAAAATACTTGAGTCATACCCTGACCAAAATTTGTGATGTCGAAGACAAGATTGGGATGAAAAAGTATCAGCAGTATTGTGGGCTTACAGGAAAATGTATAAAAGGATGAACAAAGCCACACCTTTTCAATTGGTCTTTGGCATGGAAGCTATCTTTTCAGTTGAATTTATGTAACCTTCTTTGCGAATAGTATGCACATGAGGGTTAGCCATGAACGAGTGCTAGAAGAAAGGATTGATGAGTTAATGAAACTAGATGAGAGACGATCACTCACTAGGTGGAGCCAAACAACAAAAAAAGAAAAGTAGAAGGCTTGGCATGATCACCACATTAGAAACAAGAAGTTTGAGGTTGGGCAGATGGTGTTACTATATGATTCTAAGTTTCTGCGCCATCCTGGGAAGTTGAAAGTCCATTGGTTGGGTCCTTACACAATCTCGTACATCCTTGATTCGGGCGCATGCCAGTTACAAGCGTTGGATGGGACAAAGTTTCTGGACACTTCAATGGGAGTAGGTTGAAGCCCTACTATAAATAAGTCTTCTTGGTGTTTGTAAATAAGGTAGTTTTTCCAGTTAGTTTAGAAGTTTCCTTTATGCATTTCCCTTTCTTGTGTTTCCCTTTCGCGTTGTTGTTTTGTTTTGCACCTTGGGCACTAGTAACCTTATTACTATTTTGGAGAATTTGTGAGTGCGCAGAGGACCGCGCATCATTTTAAGTGTGGGGTGGAGAAATGTGAAGGAGCACATGATTAGAGTGCCAAGAAAGTTGTGTTGAAAATCCCTGTTGAATGGCCCGGTTGAAAGAGGTGTATGAGGAGAAAATATGGAAGAAGAATGGTTGGTGCTAGGATAAAGCTACTTGTAGATCCCACATACTAAGGAGGAGAATGTGCATTTAAGCAACACGAGGTAGGTGAGAGCAAGAATCAAGATAGAAGAAGTGCCTTCGGCACAAGTTACGCATGTGCAAGAGTCTCTTATCATGTTGGATTGGTTGTGTGCCAGAAGGTTGGAGGAGTTTTCATGCAGGTCGGGCACGTGAGTGAAAGCGCTAAAGACGGGCTTTGTTTGAAAAATCTGCATTAAATGAAAAAAGTATGGTGGTAGGTGAAGTAGCATTTAATGTTCAAAAAGAAAAAATATAAGTAAAGGGTTGAGGCACTTTCATTTTCACTTTGTGAAATAGAGAAAGGAGCGAGTTTTATAAACTAGGGTTTCTAGATTTGATTGTGCGAAGAAAGATTTGTGAGATTGAAGCGTGAGCAGCCAGTTTGAGTTTGCAAACTAGAAGGAAGGGGTTACACGGGCATGAAAAGAGTTGTGAGGAGGCATTGTCTCATGGAAATTTGATCCCAGTTAGGGTTCAACAAACTAGGGCACGGGTTCAAGAGATTTATATCACGGATTTGAGATCGGAGGTTGGAAGAAGTAGGATAGAGTAACAAGGAGGGAGTGGAGTGATAAGAAGACCTCGACAATGGCACCCAAGAAAGGAAAGGGCAAGGCCAAGGCCAAACAACAAGAACCCGATGTAAACACAAATGAAGAATGGTATGCGGAGATGCAATACCCAGATGGAGTGATGATGGGTAAGGAGTGGGAATCCCACCTGAGAAATGTGCTTGTAAGTGATTATAACCACTGAAAAAACATGATAGAGAAGGAGATGGCACTGGAATTAGTGCACCCCACAAGTAAATGAACACCAGAGGGCTTGCCAATCTACGATGATGACGTTAAGGTCAAAATGGAGAAGGCAGGGTTGTTGCAACTCTATGAGTTGCCCTACTTTGGAAAACTAGAGCACTGTATCAATGGTTAATGTCATGGGTACACAAAGATTACTTCCACTTTGCAGGGCACAAGATGTGTGTCACTCCCCAGCTTATCTCTTAGTTCACAGGCCTTATATGTGAAGGAGACAACTTAGAGGATGACCTGAGCGATAAGGAGGCAATTCAGGAGACCATAAATGAATATGCTTGCAAGAAGGGGTCAAGATACTACGACATTTCAGACATCAAGGACCCCGTGATGAAAATGGCCATGCATCTAGTAACAAATCTGAATGGCCAGGAGAGATGGACCCAGGTCAATAAGCCTTGGTTGCATGTTTGTAGAAAAATTGCAGAAGGCACTATATACAACTTGTCTACTTACATTGTGGAGGAGATTTTCAGTTGTGCGAAGGAGGGGGACAGAATCCTCTTCAGAAACATCCTCCTAACCATTATATTTTTAGAAATTGGAGTGCCTAATGCACTAGACAAGTTCGTATGGGAGTACCCCACCGAGGATCCTTCACCCGCGAAGAGATTCGAGAAGTATTCTGTGACATAATGACAACACCCCACAAGGCGTAACTAGAGAAATGGTATACATGCCTGAGGAACACATTTGGGGAAGAGTGGAGAATCCCTGAACAACTCCCAAGCAGCCACTGAAGGGGAAGCCGAATTCACTGTTTATCAACATTTCTGCTTGGCAGGTTCAGGCTGATAGATGAGTCATGGAGCCCTTGGTGCAAACTTCCTTGTGCTTTTCATTTCTCAATAATTCCAAGTGGGAGTAAACAAATTTAAGGAATCAAATAAGTTGAAGCTAGAACTAGGTAGTTTGGACCGGGAGCATAGGGAGATGTGGAAAATATTAAACTACCCCGGTGGCAAGTGCACGTACGTGTAGAAAGGTACGTGTCACACGAGGTCTAGATGATAAGGCTGATAACACTACCCATTGTAGGAGGATCCATGACGTGCGTATACCTTCGTATAAGGCCAAATTTTGAAAAGGGCACGTACCTGGAGAATGAGGTCTCCATACCTGAGGATCCCATGGATAGGAAGAAGCCCACACCCAAGAAGAGGGGAAGAGAAGATGAAGCACCAAGTGTGCAGACTACTCAGACAGTGAGCATGCCAATAACAAGCGCCAAGCCAAGCACTTACATGCAGAGGAAAAAGTCCTCGGTGAAGGAGAAGACACCAGAAGTAGAGGTGCACTAGGAACCACTCACCAAGGAAGAGTCACCTAAGGAAGAAGAAGAGGCTAAATCCCCATCAAAGGAGACACCTCTCAGGAAAAAGTAGAGGGTGGAAGAGGAAGCTGACTCGGAGGAGACCGACAGCTTGGAGAAGTACATGGGTAAAAGAGAAGGTGAGAGTGAAGAAGACGATAGCAAGGAAGAAGAGCCTGAGAAGGACCAAGAGCCACATGTGTTCAATGTGTATGACTCGGGAGAAGAGAGCGGGGAAGAGAAGCAGGAGTTCATATTCACGCGGCACAAGGGCGCATAGGATGAGGAAGGCACCGAGAGACATGGAAAGGAATGAGGAGGTTGGCGGGGAAAAATAGGGGGCTATAAGCTTCACAAAGGAGTAGATCACTGAGGTGGCATGAGAGAGAAGCAAAGAGAATGCTCGAGGCCCTAGTAGACCAAGAGTTGGAGCACAAACACTGACATAGTGCTAGAGGAAGGAGAGGAAAACACTGATAAGGAGCATGAAAACATGGGAGGAGGTCCCACTCTAATAGTGAGTTTTCCCAAAGGCACACGCTCGGGTAGGAGAGCCCTCGATATAGAACAAAGACAAGTAATGGGCTACATTAACGACTCGAGGAAGGTACTACGCGCACGGTTCCAAAGCACAGTACCCACAGAAAGGATTTTAGCCATGGGGTCATTTGAGAAGGAGGGTGCGTACCCTAGAATAAAGAAGATGCTCTCTTGGGTGTTTGAGTCCCACATTGATGAGCCGACTTTGAAGTCTACCAAGGATCAATCATCACAAAGCATGCAGTCTAAGGGAGCCAATCCCTTGTTGAATGCCCAGGAAATCTCAAATGAGAAAGTTTGTAACACGCTCTACAAGGTCATGGACGAGATAGAGGCTAGGCTCTTCATGTGCAATGACAGAATAAGAGTACTGGAGGAGAAATTAGGGAAGAAAGAGGAGCTGGTGAAGAAGACCCAGAGCTTGAAGCAGGAAGAGTTGATCAGTGCACAGCTAAGGCACAAGTTAAAGGAAGAGAAGACAAAGGTGCAAGAAGTGTATAAGAAGATGAAATCTATCAATGGAGCCATCTTTTTAAAGCACCCAGACTTAGCGCCACCCGCACAGAAGTATTCATCCCTTCTGGAATGTATAGAAGATCTTACGCATGTCCTCACTATGAAGAGAGATGACCTTTGCCCCGAGTCTGCAGAAGAAGTGGTTGCATGCTTAAAGGAAGAGGATACGTTAAAGGTGGTAGCACTCATTATAGAGTACAACCAAGTGCTCGCAGAATTTGAAGTCATTGCCTAATTTGTTGAGGCCACATATGATACTTGCGCGAGAGACAGGGGATAAGGTAGCAAGCTCCTTGGTCACCACACTTGAAGTAGAGCTAAAGGAATTCCAGGAGAAGAACAAAGGAAATAGGGCAGAGAGGGACAAGGTTCTTTCCAAAGTGGAAAGCAAATCTGAGGCGATTGAAGCTTTAAGGAGCTCAATCAAGGCCCGGCTAAAAGAACTATATCCTCATATTACCAGGAGGATGGATACACTCGAAGACCTGGGTAAGGAGATGGAGAAGATCATGGAAACTTTGGGCGCCCATAGAATTGTCCTAAGTTTTGACAAGGTGAGCATCCTGGTCGGCAACCTCTGTTAGAAGGCACAGAGCGAGGTCAACATTTGGAACAAGCTGGAGGCAAACTTATGGAGGGATTTTCCCAGCTTTCTGAATTGATACCCCCTCCCATTCTTCATTCTTCCCTATTCTTTCATTCCTTTATTCTTTTACAAAATGTAATAATATAGCTTGGTTCTTTAAGGAAGCCTACATTTTTGGCTAAGTAGATTATTTTCATGGATGGAGAACAGGCATAGTGTGGGTGATGTTGGAACCTTGGAATATTATCCAATTATGAAGGCACGTAGGCGTGTAAGGTCCCAGTTATGGAATGGCGTGCAAGGAAAAATCACGTAAGAGAAGAGTATAAGGAAGCATGTATCACACGCGATGCGCGAAAGGATCGGGACTTAGTCATTTTGGATGTTTATGGCAGAGCACGTGAAAAGCATGGCCCAGTTGCGCATGGATAAGATGCCATCCTGGTGACAGTTGGCCCAAGATGGAGCATGCTTGCGATGGAATCTTCTAGAAGAACATCATGGAATAAAGTGGAGAGCTCAGGCCTAGAGAAGCATGCTCGCATGGAGGACCACATTTAGACACTTGGCACCAGATCTGAGGGTGCTAGAGGATGGGTTGGTAGTCTAGGAAAGCTATAAATACAAGCACTTGCAGAGACAAAAAGATAGATATACATATGGAGATATACATACAAGTATCTAGATAGACACCTAGGGAGTGAGCGAGCTCTGTAGAAATGTTGCGAGGACTCTGTCGGTGAATAGTTGTATTCGGGAGAGAATGCACTAGGCCTAGGGGTTGTAAATTTTCTTTTGGGTAGCTTAGCTACATTAAGTCCAGTGCAATGCATGACTACGGTCTGCTTCTCTGCGACCCTCTATAATGGTTCCATGGATGTAATAAGGTTACCTGTCATAATATATACATGAATATCAATGATTCTAATGCATGTTTCTCTCTTATGAATTTTCTTTCCTTTCATGCTAAGTATGAATGCTTGTATGTTTCTTTCTATCACAATACGTGTTATGGATTTTGTTAAACACTCGGTCTGAAGTGACTGCAAGGATCTAGAGGCCGTTCTAAGCCCTATGGTTCTTGTATGTCTTAAAATTCCCTTCTGAAATATCTTACACTAATCATAGATGATGTTTCCCACTAAACTCACATAAAAGAGAGACTTGGTACCCGCGCGTGCCTCGGGTGAGCGCTCAACTTTCATTGGGTGATAGGTCAATGCACATGGGGTTCATTTCTTTTGTGATAGGATTAAAAATGACTACAAAATGTCAAAGAAGCTAAGGAAATCCATAGATCAAACAAATATGAATAGGACAAAGCTCAAGGACAATCAAACTAATTTAAACATGGACAAGTGATATTTTGTTCTCCAAAATCAAAGGTGATTCAATTTTCAGGTCATTGTGGCTAAGTTTATGACTTGAGCTCCACAAAGAAAGAAAAAATCTACTGTTCTAGCTGCCAACATTTAATGCTCTTTGAATTTAAGGAAATATTGTTACACTCTCTATGTAATTCCTATTTTCTAGGTGAAATAAAATATAAGATAAGAAAATGGATCACTCATCTTGATCACGTGGAAAATCCTAAAAAGATGATAAATCTATTTTAGGTATCGGCTCATAAATAATTTCTGGAAAATGCATAGAAAAAGGTGAAATCAAGCCGAATATAGAGAGAAAAATATGGATTTTGTTGCATGCATTTAATAGACCATATTTTTAGGTGACAAAGTAGGAAAGAGTGCAAGACACACCAAAGGATGTGATGAAGAGCATTGATTATTTATATATAGAAAATTTGATGCCAATACGTGTGTCACTCAAGTGTGAAGATGATGCATTCAAGATGAGAGAGAGCTACGAAGAGAAAAGAGAGGAAAGAGGAGAGCAGAAAGGTGAACTAAAGAAGATATATCAAATGATAAGAGCATCAATGTGGTATATTGATTAACCAAAAGAGTTTGAATCATATGAGCAGAAGAGAGTGACTGAGAGAACATAGAAAGATACAGAAAATTGATCATGATCTATTGTGTAAGAAGTTTTTGTAACTAAATGATAAACATTTGTATGAAAACTAAGTCTAAGTTATAGCTTAGCATATTCGTGGGGTTGTAGCCTCCTTGTGGGTAGTGGCCTAAAAAATATCAGTTACGGTTGAATAAATTAGGGGTTGGTACTCCTTGTAAGTGGGTGCTTGTTAAAATTTGCTAAGTGGGTACTCAGAAAATCTTCGAGTGGGTTCTTGAAGTAGTGAAGTGGGTGCTTCACTGGTTGAGTGGGTGCTCAACAGAATACATTGTAAGACTTTGGAATTGGTTTTCTTAATAAAGCTATGGTTTCAAGTAGGATTTTCTCCCAAATGGTTTCACACTATTAATTTTGTGTTCTATGTTATATTGCTTAGCATATGATTGTTTAAATTCTTATGATTATACGATTGCAGTCCTTGATAAAAATTTGGTTCAACATTGTTAAAATTTTAATTTTCACTTATTCACCCCCACCCCTCTTGGTGCTTCTAAACTCTTATAGAGGTGAGGTTTAATTCTTATTTATACCCTCGGTAGTCAAGTATGAACCTCGAGACTATAGTGCGTTGTCCGTAGTGTGTGCTCTAAAGGTTTGATGATGATACGTAAATTTTATACTATGATGTAGATTTTAAGTGTGTAGTGTGTTGGTTGAGATTATAAAACTAGAATTATATGTGTTGAATGGGACGAGTGTGATGATGGGTAATTTACAACATAAGATATTTAGATTGTGTAAGATGTGTAATGTGTAGAGAGCGCAAATGTGTATGATATATAGTAGATGTAAGAAGAGGATTTCAAAAGTGCGTAATGTATATGTGTAGGAAGAATAATATGTCATAAATATGTAATTTGCAGTGTGTTAGGTTCATGTGTATAGTATTCCCTCAACATTCAAGTGTGAACCAAATCAAGAGAGTGCGATATAGAGTAATGATGATACTAATGTATCAATATGTGTATGTTGTATGTGATAGATCAGATGTGAAATGATGGGAATAAGATGCATGTCTATGCTATAAGGGGGAGAAACAAGTGTGATTCCCCACGTGTGTAAACAATGGAGATCTAGGTGATGATGTTGAGTGGATCAAAGTAAGAAGTAGTATCCTAACAAAAGTGATTAGACATGGAAGTGGATATTGGGAGAGACTTTGCACAATGGTGGATCCTTTGATGACGTTGTGGAAGACTTAAGTTAAGGCCAAGTTGAAATTATCTTTAGAGGCGGTTTCTTAGATTGACTTGGTAATACTATAGATGAATTTGAAGGAGGATATGATGGATATCAAACCTTTAGGGGTGATTTCTTAGTTTAACTTGGTAATGTTATAGATGACTCAATAGAGGAGGTGTTGAGTTGATGTTTAGAGGAAGTTACTTAGTTTGAGTAGATTTCATAGGTGGCACTTTAATGAGCAAAGAAAGGGCATGCGAAGTGAGAGCATGATTATCATTAGAGATAGAATGAGAAGATTTAGGAGCCTATTTAGTCAGAGAATTTGTAGATGGGTGTGCAATGTATGTTATGCAATGAATGATAAAACCCTTGCACTCAAGATGCATGATTCTTCATTGTAAACCATATCAATCATTTTCATTATGTCAATTCATTCGATGAAAATGGAAATGTGAAAGACTCGTGATATTTTTCAAGTTTCGATAAGGAGGATAGCCTTGACTAGATTGTAAAGCGATCAATTTGTGACTAAGGAGCTCATTTGGAATGTTATGTTTCTTAGAATTACGATCAAATGTTAGAGGCTCTGGTAATGGTATGAATTTAGTCTCACTAATATGAGTACATGCAAAAGACATAAAATGAGGATGATATGTAGAAGGATAAGAAACATGATCCTAAGAAGCATATTTAAGTTGTTGGAATTTTGATTCAAGAGATATGATCATGGATTCCATAGCCTGAAATTTAATTTGAAATAAAGAATGCAATGCTTTATTTTATTCCAACATGGGTAGATTGGATGGAGGATCATGAAGGATAGGTTCTTCAGATAGATGATGTAAAATAGGAATTATTTTGAGTGTTGGAATATCTTTAGGATGTCACATACAATGTAATACATTTTGTACAATACCTTGGAAGTTGGGATGTATTTTAAGTAAAGAAGACAAAGGAATTTGAGGAAATTTACAACCCATGATAAAATAAATATGAGGATCCGAGCGTATTCAATTATGACAGATCACCAAATGATTTTTAAAAATAAACTAGTATGTAGATTTACTTTGTTAAATTCTTATGTGTGCTTTAGGCAGTAAAATATGACAGAAAGTATAGAAATATGACCCAAGGAATAAGAAATGAAAGTAAAACCCTAAGTGAAATGTAAGGTTATATTACTTGTATGGTTTCACAAATATCCCGACAATATGCTAAGATGGAAGGCTAGCGAGAACAGAATATGAGAGGTCACGATCAAGCCCGAAAAAATGTAGAAGTGTAGGAGCACCAAGGACTAGGGCACTGAAGTAGTACTATGGCACTTTAGGTGTAAGAATCCCTTCCTAAGCACCAAGTTCTGCGCATGATCTCTACAAGTGAAATTTACGGGTCATTGGATTATCCAAAACCCTCGCTATTTGTTACTAGGTGGTCAAACTATGATCACCGATGTCGTTGATAACCTGTAATAAAGAGATCGCCCGCAAAATCCTCAAAATAAAATTGAATCCTAAATAATAAAGATGCAAAATAAGGGATCAAATTGTCTTTATCTTTCACAATGGAGAAATTATGACTAAGCACTACACTACATCTCATACCCAATGTAGTTCTATGTGTGTTCCTAATCATGTCCTTAGTGGCTCTTGTGCATGTTGAACTTGATATTAAGCAAATAGATAGATGTAAAAAGATGTAATAGGTGTGTGCATGGAATAAAATGAACTTACCTCCTATGTTTTTATGCGAAAACTAGACCTTATCCCTTGTAATGGTGCTAGATGGATGAAAATATGCTCTTGAGTGTTTGTGAGATGCAACCTTAGGTAATATTATAAATGCTTAGATATTGGTCCCTTGATTTTGTCACATAACTTTATATTTATATGTTTCTCTTGTTCAAATTTCATAATTGATCACTAATAGGACAACCCCTAAGAGATAGAGATGTACAACAGCTAGAAAGGACCCAAAAAGGAGCGAGAAAATTACAAAGAGGTCTAGGCTGTCAAGAGGGGATGAGGGTGCCTAGGCGGTGGCATCTCGCTGAGCAATCGGTGTCCAAAGTGCCGAGAAAAGGTGAAATATGAAGGGTCGATCAAGCAGTGAGGTCAGTAAGGCTAAGAGGGAGGCTAAAAGGGAACCTAAGAGGAAAATTATAATGATCAATTAGTAATTTTCTCCCATAAGAAGCATATGAATAGTAGTATGTGATTAGGATTTAGTAATGTACCCAAAGTGTGTGATTTAGTGTCTACTGATTTAGTATGCCTTGCACTTTTTATTGCTACATCAAAGGGGTGGGCAGTAAACTAGATAGATGTGAAGATTTCCTTTCTACATGGATATTTATAGGAATAACTATGCATGGAGAAACATTCTGGAATTTTTCACGACTCTTCTCTTATTTATTAGGCTCCAAATGTCTCTCTATAATCTATTCTAGGCCCCCGATCCTGGTATAAGAAGATGGATTATTTTATTCTATCTACCATTTTTTTCATTGTCCTATGATCCTATAGTAGATCTCAACATTTTGGCAAGAATGTTTATATAATTATCTTATATGTTGATGAACCGTTATTTACTAGTATTTATTCTTCCTACATTCGAGATATTCGAGGGATATTTCCACGTAGTTTGACAAGACAAATATCCAGTTATTTAATTATTTCCTTAGCTTCCGATTTATCGAATGATTCTGGGATTCATTTGAGGTAGTAAAAGTAAACCCATGATATTCTTCAACATTTTTTAAATGGTTGATTTCAATCCAAGTCCATCTCCTTTTCAATCTAGGGTTACCCTTACTTTCATCTTCACTACTCCTCTTTTTGATCCTACCTTGTAAATGAAGTAGGTTTTAGGTCTACTATACAAGACCCATACTCGCCTTGATATTTCCTTTATAGTAGAGATTGTATCTCATTTTTCAAATTCCCCTCACAATAATCACTCGTAGGATGCTAAAAGGATTTTGCAGAATCAGAGGGAACTTCACACTTTGGACTACACTATATCATAGATTCTAATCAGCTTAGTCAAATATACTCGATTCTCGATTCTATCAATTTTATTGATGAAAGGTGATCCACTTCTAGCCATATTTTTGTCTTGGTTCTTCTCCAATTGCTTGGGTGTGTAAAAAGGAACATGCTATTGTACTTTCATGTATTGAGGCATATTAACGAGTAGGGTTTATGGAAATTCAACATCTTCTTTGGATTTGACAATTATTGATAGAGTTTGGATTCCCACAGATTCACGTATTGTACTTTGGTGTGACAACCAAAGTGTAATTAATATAAGTGTTTGAGGAATATCCTAATATGCTTGATAAAAGGATTTCTAGGTTTTTTTGGGCCTTTTTCAATTTTATATAAATAACAATTATTTCAAGCGCGTTTGTATGTTAAAATTTTGATTATAATATATCTATAATAGGTTTGTGTGTATGAAGTTTGTTGACCTTAAGCCTCAACAATAATTTGACGGTTAATAAGTTCTTCCTTTTGTCAAGTATTTACAAATGAAAAGAGTAAACTAAATATAATTAGTGAACAAAACGAATGTAAAATCACATGACAAGCTTTACTCCAATAATCAATCTTTATTTTTACTCAAAACAGGATGTAGTCTCATACACATTCACAATTCTTCTCTTTTTTCTTTACATCTCATATAATTCTTATCTATTTCATATACATCTCATCTCACGTAGTACGGAGGGCACACTATAATCATTTGATTAAGTACAATAGATATCTTTCTTACAAAATAAGCCAAAAGACATTTCTTTTGGTTGTGACTCTATCGGCTTCTTCCATACTCTATTTTTGACATCATTTAGTTCACGACTCTAGATAGGATTATGTGGATTGCCTAAGTTTTGGCGGTTTCTCCGTTTACCATGAGTATGTTTAGTCTTTGGAAGCTTCTTCCTTTTATCCACGGCTTCTTCCTTATTCTCGCGTTTTCCTCGACTTTCTAGGTTATTCAAAAAAATGAAGAAGAACCCTATCAAAATCATCCACAAACTTCAAATGTTGTCTCATCCTTGAGACAACCAAATGATGAAGAACCATGTCTTGAAAAATTCCTTAGACTATACTTTCTCCTCATTTTTCCTTCCTAAACTTTAGGAAAACACAAGCATAAACCCCCTAGAACTTAAATTTCTTCCATAAGGAAGTGTTCCCTCACTCGAATCTCTTGGCATGGTTTATGGGATGTCATGGATTTCCATCAAAATCTTGTTCATTCATACTCTTAATCATGGTGAAGTATGGGGAATTTACTTTGTGATCTACATAGTAATGTTCTTTTCGAAATGATACCTCAATTTTAAACGGTATTTGATTTGTTGTATTCATTCCTGCATCTTTTATTTTTCTTAAATCAAAGGAAGGATGTCTAAAAGAGTTAGCTTCAACTAGATTCACCAATCACCATTGCTCTCTTGTTAATTCTTGTTACATCCTTGTAAATTTCTTTTCTATGGTATTGTTGCATTCTTACATATTTGGTACCTTCTCTATCTGATGTTTTTGATTAGCCTGATATTATTCTGTAAGTTCTCTTCATTGAGTCTCATCGAAGTATGTTTTAATATCATATTCTGTAGATTATTTATGAAAGTATTGTTCTAGTTTGTGTAATTCTTCTTTATATTTTTGAGTCACACTTAGCCACCCCATAACATATGCATAGTATCATGCAATATTGTTAAGTTATATCTCTAGTTTGGTTAGAGTTGCTTGCATATCCTTCTTCCATTTTTTATTTTCTAGAACTTTTGATTGTAGGATTTTCTCTTTATACTCTTTTATGGCTTCTTCTCATTTTCTTGGCTTGTATTATCATGTAATATCATTACTTTTACCTCTTTTTTGTTATTTCTATTTGTAGACCGGAATTAGTTGTCTTTATAAATTTGTTAGTATTCTATTCATAGCTTCTTCCATATCTACACATATGTATAATTGGTGCATGTGGATTTCTCGCAAGGGTGAAAATTTGTGTAAGTATACCATGTATTTTAAGTTTTTGTTCCACAACTCCTTGTCAGAACTAAATGGATAGCTCTATTCTTCTCTCGTTGGAGAACTTTCTTATTTTTGTTGATGGAACTCTAGGATACAATACATGTACTATACAACTAGAGGTTTCATTTGGTATGGGTGGTTCCGGTGTTAGTACGTATTCTTTATTCTTTTATCTATATTTTCTTTTTACTTCCTTTATGTCTCTTTTTACCCTCTTCTTCCTTTTTTATTATTTTTTCTTCCACCTATTTTATTTATTCTACTTCTTGTTTCTCCTTTCTTTCCTTTTCTTCTTGTTGTTTCTTCCTTTTGTTTTCTTCTTGTTCCTACTTTTTTCTTTTCTTCTCTTCTTATTCCTTTGCTTTTATGTCTTGTCCTTTTTCCTTTTATTCTTGTTCCTTTCCTTTTTTCATCTTATTTTTTTATTCTTCCTCCTTCTTCTCCTTTTTTTTCTTCTTTACTCTTTTCTTCTTCCTCTTTATCCTTTGTATTTCTCTCTTCCTCTCGCTTTCTTCTCGTTCTTCTCCATATATTTTCTTTTCTTCTACTACATTCTTTCATTCTTCCTCTTCTCTTGTTTTTCTTCTCTTTTTTTCATCTTGATTTTTAACTTCCTCTTCCTTTATCTTATTTTCTTCCATTTCCTTTTTCCTTTTTTCTTTCTCATGCATTTTATTGTTCTATTTTTCCTCCTTTGTCTTCCTATCATCATCCTCTTGATTTTTCTATAATTCTACGTCTTTTGCTTCTTTTGTAGTTTGTTGCTCTTTTTTTTTGTTTCTCATATGCATCCATCTACTCCTCTTTTTTATTTTTTATGCTTCTCTATGTTTCCTCGCCTAATATTATTTTTCTTAATTTGTTTTGGAAAAAAACATTATTGACTCTTTTATCTCCTCCGTGTTGGTTTGATCTTTGATAGTCTTCTTCTTCTTTGTTTTATTTCTTTCTCAAGAGGTTTTAATATGTTTTTTCATCCATTTCTTCTTGTGCTTGAATTTCCTAAAGTGATTTGTGTTGAAGGAGGTGAATTATATCTCCGATTATCAAGTAAAATTTCTTCATGTAATGAATTATAGCTTCTTATATGGCCACTTATTTTGTTCCATTGCTTGCTTCATATTGTTGTGCCATATGGGAAACACCTCTTATAGTTAAACATGTCTTATAGTATCCATAGGAAAGTTGGGATAATTTTGACTCTTCCCAAGGTTCAAATTCTCCTTAAAAATGTGGTCCTAACTCTTCATGTTGTATGGTTAGCAATGAATAAGGAGTAGAAGGAGTTTCTTCCTCTTCTGATTTGGAAATTTGTATGGTTTCTCATGAACATTTGTCTTCTTCTTCATTAACCTCTATTTATTTCACTATCCTTCTTATGGCCATTTCCTTTTAGCATTTTGTGGTCAAGGCTGAAGAAAAATTCCCTTTATTTGGCATTCTTTTTGTATGTTTTAGGTCTTGCTTTTCTTGGTAGCTCTTGTTTTACTTTTCTTTACTTTTCCATTCTATTATGGATATTTATTCTTAAATTCCTTGTGAGGTTACTGCAATCACTTCATTAATGTTTGGCTAGCTAGCCCACTGGAATATTTCTTATTTCTTCTATAATTGTAGTCACCAATTTTTCTCGATGCCTCGTAGGGCAGCAATGTTATGTGTGAAGTTCATGGAATGAAGTGTCTGATATATGTGTAATCTATGTCTATAATGAAGACTAATTCATTTTCATATCTCACCAATACTTGTTCTGATACCCTTGTTTGGTTTGCTACTAGTTGTCTGATATTGTTTTTCCAGCCTATCAATGATGTAATTTGATGTATTAGGTCCATTTTATTCATATGCTTAAGGTTTTTTTCCGCAATAGGTGTAGCTAACCACCATTGGACTGGTGTGTTTTTAGGCTAGGAGGGTTTTGGTGAAATACATGGTGAGACATAATAAAATAGTCCCATAAGAATTTTTGTTTGCCTTCCTTGATCTTTCTAGTATTCTCATGAAATTATGAGGTGAGTAGTTCACATAGACTGTATTTAGAGTGTGAAGTTACCATATCTAGGGAAATTTGGGCACTAAGTCCATGAGCTCCATCTTCATGATTTGTATGATAAATTTTTAGACAAATGGCCTTGGAGGCGTAGCTGAGGGTATAATTTTAAAGCAGCCAATTCTTACTCCTCTTTTGGTCATGGTTACTCCCATTAGTCAGTGTTATATCTTTCATGGGAGTCTTCTTCTTTGTTATTGGTGAGCGTTCTCTTTCCAATAATCTCATAACCCTTGCAGTATTTCTATTTCGATTTCATATGGCTAATCTAGATATAACATTTGGTTATGTAGTCAACTAAGGAGAACCCTAATCGCATTGTCAATGCTATAAAAATAAGAAATTGCTACATGCATTTAATTTTAGCTCACCTATGAATTTGGAATTAGTTTTATACTTCATTTATCTCGTGGATGGATTTGTTTGAAGCAATAGTTTTCTATTGACATCTAACAATGTACGATCATACTCTAATTAATAGATTTCATGGAGTGTTATTTGAATTTTGGCTATTGTAGTTATTCTTATGTGACCAAAATGGGAGTCTCGCATCTTTCTCGTAATGCCTCTTGTGTGTGCCCTAGTTTTATTTTTGAGATTTCATCCTTTGTTTCTTTGTTTTTTCTATCTTCTACTTTGTGTATTATGCCTTTATTACTTTTATATCTTTATAATTTTCACCTACTACATTTATTTCTTTTCGAGTGAGAAAATCTATCTTTGTTTACAACAGTAATGATATGTGTGTCATTCCATAGTTTATCTATTGATTTACGACCTCTTTTAGTGTATTGCAGCTTCCTAGAGCTTTTTGCGGCGTTTGTCTACTTTTGTGGTTATATTTCTCTCTTAGGATTTTCTCTTTTACACAAGTTTTCCAGTGTTCCATGGTTTTTCTTGTTTTCCACAACTCTTTTGTTTGGTGTGCGGGAATTCTTCCCTCAATGTATTTTTCTTTACTACGCGGGTATCCTTCCTTACGAATTTTTTTTCCTTTTGTTGCATGGGTGTGGTTCCCTCCATGGTTTTTTCCTTCATTATGCGAGTATCCATCCCTCCACATCTCTTTTTTTTTTCCTTTGTTGTGTGGGTATACTTCCCTCTACGGATTTGTATTCCCTTTATTGTGTGGATATGTTTCCTCTCTACAATTTTTCCTTTATTACGCGGTTTTCCTTGACTTTCTAGATTGTTCCAAGATTTGATGAAGAACCCTATCAACAACATTTTTTTACTTTCTTTATAATGATGATACTCTTTAAGTCTCTTAAAATTGTATTGTTATGTGAAAATGATAATCACTAATAAAAACTATTTTAAGATTTAATATAATTTTAATATTCTAAAATTTAGGAAATGAGTTTTAAACTCATTCCAAATTGTTGGATCAATCTTAGTAGAAAGACTTTGAGGATATTATGTAATCTCATTTCTAAAATACGTTCATTTTCCTTTAAATACTAATAATTGCATATGAGTTGCAAGATACGTCGGATGGGATGAAGATAGAATGCTCTCTTTTAGCAATGTGGTTTAATGTTAGTGTGTTTTTAATATCAATCCGCATAAATTTTACGAACAAGGAATGTATGAAAATCCTAAAAAAAAATTGAGATCCAAAAATCATAAAGGAGCAAAAAAATTGTGCCTTGTGTATGATCCCACATTCTGCATACATCTTTACCATAGTGATTCCAACTGTATCATCTATAAGAATATATTTCCCATTATTCTTTTATTGATTTCCACACCCATTTTATAATCTCCCAACATTTTTAACAAGATAATTTTTTTGCATGTGATGGAAAAGGTTAATTTATTAGGATGACAATCTATTAAAAAGTTTCCAAGGTTGTTTCACGATATTTTATGTATATATCAAACACGTAACTTTCAACTACACTATCTAATAAACAAAGCACTTACTAATATGCTTCAATGGATGTCCATACTCTATTGCAAAGCTATTATTTTCCACAGGATGCGAGTATGCTAGGAAAATTTGAGTTGATTTGATTGAATATATGTTCATTGTATTTAATGAAACATATTCAATAGCTCCTACTAGGAGTTTAAAAAATAATATGCATGATCACATCGACCCACACATGACTTCCAATAGTCGTTGCTTGTCTTGGAGGAAGGGATGATGGTTTTTAAGTTTATGGGCTCTAGCTTTATACCTTACAATTACATTCACTTGAAATTTTATAAGGCCTTTTAACGAACCCATTTTTTATTCAAATAATTTTGTGAATTCATTAAGATGTAAAATAATCAAATGAAATGAATTCATTCCATGAGACCACATCTCCTTGACTTATTTAGTAAAACAGCTTCATGTACTTTTGTATGCTTCCATAGGTTATATAAATTTCTACAAGAGCATTAAAAACTACAAAATTCCACATAAATATGATTTCCATTATGCCTTGATGGATTTCCACACCATGTTTTATGGTTATTAATTAGTTAGAACTAAATTTAATACAAATTACCTTTCCATTGTACTTTGATTGATGTGCATGCTCTATTCTAAAGATACCACTTTTACATAGGTTTAGAGGATGTATAATTCCTCTTTTTCACACATTTCTACAAAAAAACCTAAAACTACATCTACCATTCGGTTATGATTTGATATATGTCCATGAATCAAGTAAAACACCCATTTTGAAAAAAATGGGTAGATGCTTTGAAAAACCTGTTGAATACATTTTCCCGAAAGTTTCCAAGGCTTTTTCAACAAGTTTGTGTTGTGCATATCCTACAATCAATATAGCTTGTGAGCTTAAACATGTTCTGAAAATTTTGTCAAACAATTCACATGCCTTCTACATGCTTCCACATTTTACATACATTCATCATAGCCCACCAACAACTACAAAATCTAACCTAAGAAAGGTAAACCCTTATGTCGATGCCTATTGGCTGCATTCACTAAAATAGTGCTAATGATTCATGAGGATGTAAGTGCCCTCTATCATTTTCTATATATCCTATTTAATACCGGTTCCTATTTTAACATGTGGTATTTTAACACATCTACCATGCCACCGCTACTACATCTAACAAAAATAGACTTCCCATTATGTTTTGATGGATGCCCATGTCCAATTTCGAAGATCCCATTTTGACACGTAGACTAAAAGAATGTTAGAAATATGTGTCCATTGCATTTTCTATGAATTTTCCTAGGTATTTTTAGTAAACCCGGTTTTTTTGCAAATATTGCAATCAACCCAAAGAAAACCTCTTATCGGAAGAAATATCGACATTGAATAACTTCAAACCATAGAGAGCAATGAAGCTATCTCTCGGATGTTCAAGTTGTAGTCCATCAAATAGTTCACATGTCTTATGTATGCATCTACATCTCGCATACATATATACAAGGAAATATTAAAAACATCTCGACAAAAATCCCTCCATTAAATGTGACAAATTTTAGTGAAACTAGCATAGTTGTGGTCAACTACTCTAGAGAGAACCTTTAATCGGAGAAATATTAATCTCAAATAACTTCAAATCATAGAGATTAACACAACAATTTCTCAAATTCTTTGGCACCACAAATACAACATTTGAGAAAAAATTTACATCATATTATGCCTCATTTTCCGACTAATTTGATAGGGTGGGAAATTATTGAAAATCCCTATTATAAAACTTCAATTTTTACAAAGGCTAGGAGGATGCTAGAAGAGATTATAAATTTTTCCTTACATCTACAAATTATATTGTTATGATCTAGGTTCAGATCCAAGCACTACAATAAGATCGCACACGTGATGTATACATTTGACCATGACCAGCATTTAGAAATCTTTATATAAATGAGATTCTTGTGTATCAATTATAGATAAATTGGAGTGAAAGACATTCATAGGTATAAATACAATCCTCTTAAAATACCCCAAATAACATTAAAGTATTCCAATAATCTCACCCAAGATTTAACAAGCCATAAATGAATTTGAATAAATCACCCCGTTATAAACAATACATTACCACTAAAAATTTTCACGAAATTTAACTGCTTTTTATTTGGAGACCTAATCTCCGAGGTATTTGTTTTCTTTATTAATGTTCCCACCCGTACTATAGACACAAAATTATATACTTATTACTATTACATTATGCCTCTAGTATGTTGTTATATATATATAATATTTCTAAGAGCAAACATTAGACACTAGTGACAACTTTTCTTAGTCCTTCTATTGTCTTTCATTTGCTTAGATTGTGACATTGTGTTCAATTTATTAGATTTACATCTTTTAGTCAAGCTACAAGGATCGTTATCCTATTTCTTAGTCCTATTTCCATTTCTTGGTTTTGGGACATTACCACCCACAAAGCAAACTACCGCCCGATCGATAGTGTCCCTTCTTGGTGCTTTTTTCCATTCTCTTTCATTTTTAAATTACCATTTGGTACTTGAATTTGGGTCTTTTCTAATCATTATTTCATGGCTTGATCATTCTTTGGTGTCACTAAGTGTCTAAATTGAAACAAGGAATTCATATATATATATATATATATATATATACACTACTCCTCTTTATGATCCTACCTTGTAAAAGATGAGGATTGTAGGTCTACTATACTTGACCCATACTCACCCCGATATTTCCTTTACAAGAGAGATTGTATCCCGCTTTTCAAATTATCCTCACACTAGTCGCTGGAAGGTTGTAAAAGGATTTTGAAAAATATGCAGGGAACTTCACACTTTGGACTACACTACATCGAGGTTCTACTCAATTATTTGGATATACTAATTTTGATTGTGTCGATTTTATTGATGAAAGGTTATCCACTTCTAGATAACGTTTTGTCTTGGTTATTCTCCAATTTCTTGGGTGTGTAAAAATTAACATCCTATTGTACTTTCATCTATTGAGGCAGAGTACCAACCAGGGGTTATGGAAATTCATAATCTTCCTTGGATTTCCATAGGATTCACCGATTCTACTTTGGTGTGAATACCAAGGTGTAATTAATAGAAGTATTTGAGGAATATCCTCATGTGCTTGATAAAAAGGATTTCAAGGTTTTATTGGGACTTTTTCAATTTTATATAAATAAAAACTACTTCAAGCACGTTTGTATGTTAAAATTTTGATTATAATATCTCTATAATAGGTTTGTATGTATGAATTTTGTTGACCTTAAGCCTTAACAAAAATGTGAGGGTTAGTAAGTTCATCCTTTTGTCAAGTATGTGCAATGGAAAAGAGTAAACTAAATATAATTAGTGGACGTAAAGAATGTAAAATCACATGACAAGCTTTACTCTTGAATAATCAATCTTTATTTACAATCAAAACAGATGTAGTCTCATACACATTCACAATTCTTCTCTTGTTCTTTACATCTCATATAATTCTTATCTATTTCATGTACATCTCATCTCACATGGTAGAGGGGGCACACTATATTCATTTGATTAAGTATAATAGATATCTTTCTTACAAAATAATCCAAAATACACTTCTTTTGGTCATGACTTTGTCGGCTTTCGCCTTACTCTATTTTCAGCATCATTTGTTTCCCGAATATGGATAGGATTTTTGGATTGCTTTGGTGTTTAGTGACTTCCTCTGTCTACCATGGGTATCTTTAGTCTTTTGCAACTTCTTCCTTTTATTCATGGCTTCTTCCTTATTCTCTTGAGTTGTCCCCGACTTTCTAAATTATTCCAAAATTGATGAAGAACCCTATCAACATCATCCCCATACTTCAAATGTTGTCTCATCCACGAGACAAAAAAGTGATGAAGAACCTTGTCTTCAACAAAGTCCTTAGAGTATATTTTATCTTCCTTTTTCATTCTGAACTTTAGGAAAACACCTGGAATCAACCCTCCATAACTTATATTTCTAGAATAAGGAAGTGTTCCCTTGCCCAACTCTCCCGGCTTAGTTTATGGGATGTCATGGATTTCCTTCAAATATTGTTCCTTCATACTCTTGTTCATGGTGTAGTATGGGGAATTTACTTTGTGATATGTATAGTAATGTTCTTTTAGAAATAATACCACAAGTCTAAATGGTCTTTTATCTACTTTATCCATTCCTACATCTGTGATTTTTCTTGAATCAAAGGAAGGATGTCCAAGGGGTTAGATTATATTGATGCATCTGAATCTCACTTGCTCACTTTTTAATTCTTGTTGCATCCTTTTAAGTTTCTTGTCTATAGTATTGTTTCATTCTCGCATATCTGTGATCTTCTCTGTCCAATGTTGTTGCTTAGCCTTATATTATTTTGTAAGTTCTACAAGTTCTCTTCATTGAGTCCCATCTAAGTATGTTTTTATATCATATTCTATAGATTATTTATGCAATTATTGTTATAGTTTTTGAATTCTTCTTTATATTTTTGAGCCACACTTTGCCACCCCATAGAATATGCATAGTATCCTACGACATTGTTGAGTTCTATCCCCAGTCTGGTTAGATTTGCTTGCATCTCCTTCCTCATTTTTTGATTTTCCAAAAATTGTGGTTGTAGGTTTTTCTCTTTATACTCTTTTATGGCTTCTTCTCATTTTATTGGCATGTATTATCATGTAATATCATTTCTTTTACCTCTTGTTTTTTTCCTATTTGTAGACTGGAATTGGTTTTAATGTGTGTTTTATTTGTCTTTATAAATGTCATTATTCTATTCATATCTTCTTCCATATATACACATATATGTATCCAGTATTGTTTTGCTATTTGATCTAATAATTTTTTGCATGTGGATTTCTGAAGGGGTGATAGTTTGTGTAAGTGTACCATGTATCTTTTTTGTGTTTGTTCCACAACTCCTTGTTGTAATTGGATGTAATGATTTAATCTTCTCTTTTGTAATCGGAGGTTTCGTTTGGTATGGGTGGTTCCATATGGGAACCTATTATTTATTCCTTCATCTATATTTTCTTTTACTTCCTTTTTATTCTTGTTTTCTTCCACCTATTTTATTTCTTTTGCTTCTTGTTTCTCCTTTCTTTCCTTTTCTTCTTGTTGTTTCTTCCTTTCGTTTTCTTCTTGTTCCTACATTTTTTCTTTTCTTCTCTTAGTATTCCTTTGTTTTTCTTTCTTATCCTTTTTCCATTTCTTCTTGTTCATCTCCTTTTCTTCATCTTATTTTATTTTTTCTTCTTCCTTCTTCTTCCTCTCCTTTTTTTTGCTTCTTCTTTCCTCTTTTCTTCTCCCCCTCTCCTTGATTTTCCTCTCTTCCTCTCGTTTTCTTTCTTCTTCTTCTTTTATTTTCTTTTCTTCGCTACATTCTTCCATTCTTCCTCTTCTCTTGTTTTTCTTCTCTTTTTTTTTCTCTTGATTTTTAACTTCCTCTTCATTTTTCTTCTTTTCTTCCATTTCTTTTTTTCTTTCTCATGAAATTTTTGTTCTTTTTTTCCTCCTTTGTCTTCTTATTGTCCACCTCTTGCTTTTTCTATGTTTCTGCCTCTTTTGCTTCTTTTGTAGTTTGTTGTTCTTTTGTCTATTTCTCATCTACATCTTGTTTCTCCTCTTTTTATTTTAGTTTGCTTCTCTATGTTTCCTCACCTAATATTATTTTTCTTACCTTGTTTAGGAAAAATGCTTATTAACTCTTCTATCTCCTCCATGTGGGTTTGATATTTGATAGTCTTCTTCTTCTTTTGTTTTAATTGTTTTATTTCTTACTCAAGATATTTCAGTATGTTTTCTTTGTCTATGTATTATTGTGCTTGAATTTAGTTAAGTAATTCATGTGGAAGGAGGTGAATTATATCTCTGATTATCAAGTAAAATTTCTTCATGTAATGAATTACAAATTTTCCGATATGACCACTTGTTCCTTTCCAAGTGCTTACTTCACATTGTTGTGCCAGATGGGAAACACCTCATAGAGTTAAAAATTTCTTATAGTATCCATAGGTAAGTTGGGATAATTGTGACTCTTCCCAAGGTTCAACTTCTCCTTGAAAATGTGGCCCTACTTCTACCTGTGGTATGGTTGGTGATGAATGTGGAGGAGAAGGAGTTTCCTCCTCTTCTGATTTGGAAATTTGTATGGTTTCTTGTGAATATTTGTCTTATTCTTCATCAACCTTTGTTTCTTTCACTATTCTTCTTATGGCCATTGCATTTTGGAATTCTGTGGTTGTGACAGAAGAAAAATCCCCTTTATTTGGCCTTCTTTTTGTATGTTTTAGGTCCTTCTTTACTTAGTAGGTATTTATTTACTTGGTTTTAATTTTCCATACCATTATGGATATTTATCCATAAATTCCTCATAGGTTTCTTCAATCAATATATTAATGTTTGGATGTTTGAGGTAGCGGTTTCCTAGTGTCCACTTTGGAAGATTTCTTATTTTTTCTATGGTTGTACCCACAAATTTGTCTCGATTCTCATGGAGTAGCGGTGCTATGTGTGAATTTCATGGAATGAAGGGTTTGATATATGTGTAATTTATGTCTACAATGAAGACTACTTCATTTTCATATCTCTCTACTACTTATTTTAATACCCTTGTTTGGTTTGTTACTAGTTGTCTGCGATATTGTTTTTCCACCTTTATCAATGATGTACATGTATGTGTTTGGTCCATTTTATTCATATTCTCAAAGATGTTTTCCACATTAGGTGTATCTAACCTCCATTAGACTGGTTTTTTTAGGCTAGGAGGGTTTTGGTGAAATACATGGGGATACATAATAAAATAGTCCCATAGAAAAATGTATGTTTTCCTTCCATGATATTTCTAGCATTCTCATGAAATTATCAGGTGAGTGAGCAAGCACATAGATTGTATTAAGAGTGTGAAGTTACCATAACTAGGAATTTGGGCACTAAGTCCATGAGCACCATCTTCATGATTTGTATGATAATTTTTTAGATAAATGGCCTTGGTGGTGTAGCTGAGGGTATGATTTTGATGCCACCAATTATTACTCCCCTTTTGGTCATTATTCTCCCATTAGTCATGTTGTATATTTTATGGTATTCTTCTTCTTTATTATTATTAAGAATTCTCTTTCCAATAATCATGTAAACCTTGAAAGTATTTCTACGTCGACTTGATATGGTTGATCTATATATAAAATTTGGTTATGTATTCGACGAAGGAGAACCCTAATCGCATCATTAATCGTTCTAGGAAAATAAGAAATTCTACTACATGCATCTATTTTCATCTCACCTATGACTTTGGAATTAGTTTTTACTTCATTTATCATGTGGGTGGATTTGTTTGAAGTAGCAGTTGTCTATCGACATCTAACCATGTACAATCATATTATACTTAAAATATTTCATGGTGTGTTTTTGAATTTCAATTGTGGGAGTTCTTCTTCTACGACCTCAATGGAAGTCTGCATCTTTTTAATGCCTCTTTTGTGTGCCCTAGATTTATTTTTGAGATTTCGTCCTTTATCTCTTTATTTTTCCTATCTTCTACTTTGTGTATTATGCCTTTATTGATTTTATATCTTTATGATGTTCATCTACCACATTTATTTCTTTTCGTGCGGGAACATATATCTTTGTTTCCGTGTTTTGATGGTATGTGTGTTGTCCCACAATTTATCTACTAATTTATGACCTATTTTAGTGTATTTTGGTTCCTAACACCTTTTTGTTGTGTCTCGTCCATTTTCGTGGTTATTTTTCTTTCTTCTTAGGATTTTTTCTCTTTTACATAGGTTTTCCATGATAGTGAAGACGAGAGAATATATTTATTCAATGTGTGTGAGTCATTACAAGTGAGGATCAAATATATATACAGAGAGATACGGTTCCCCACCAAATGGTTCCCTACCAACCGTAACCGAATACAATGTAATATATTTTAAACGCTAACATTCCCCCCCTTATTACATTGTTCGTACAAATATACATTTCCTGATACTGGATGTTCCCCCTTAATGAGAACACCGCAAAGAGGGTCTTCACACGAGCATGTGCCTACATGGTCTCGATACACATGGTTTTTCTAAGGTTGACCATAAACCTAGAGGGACAGGAGCACTTTCTGACTATTCACCTTGGTGGTTTTACAGGCTTACCACGAACCAAGAGGATTTTACCTCGGTGGTTTTATGAGTGTACCAAAAACCTAAGAGGATAATACCTTGGTGGTTTTATGGGTTTACAACGAACCCAACTTCGAGTACCATGCGCTGCTTTCAGTGCTTTTCTGTTCCCCACGATGCTTTTCAATTTAGGAGGTCCCAAACAGGAAACTATGCAACATCTATACTTTATTGAAAAAACAACCAACACAAAATTGAAATCAAAATTGAGGAATTAGTCCTCAATACCTTATTCGCCACAATATCCGCCGGGCGGCCTCATCGCTGCATGGCTTACAAGAGGTCACTGGATTTCCTCCAGCCTCCGTTGTCCTCCATCCTCCTTCGTTGCTGCTTACAGTACTAGAGATGATGTGAAGCCAATCTCATCAACAAATTCCTCACTCTCGTTAGGATCTTGTGGATCTTCTATATGAGCAGTATTAGCTCCATTGTGTTTTATATTTCCTTGTAGAACATCTCTTTCTTGGCTATGATAGTTCCACATTGTATGACCTTTCTTCTGACAATAGTGGCATTCAATCTCTTATTTAGGCCCTTGTTTATTTTTATTTGATAGTCTGTGAAATTTTCTATTTGTGGAATAAAGTGCGCTTTCTTGTTGAGTATCACATCTCGCAAAGATTGTCGTTATGCATTTTTCCTCTGCGAGAAGAGCCGCGATCATGTCATCTAAAGATTTAGACTGAATTTGACTGAGATTAAAAACAACATTGTTGTATTTGGAAGATAGACTATTTAATAGGATAGCTTTGGCATCCTCGTCTTCTATCACAACTTTAACTTCTACTAGTTTTCGGAGTAGAGACCAAAGATTATTAATGTGGCTAGACATAAACACTTTCTTCCATTTTGAATCTATATAACTAAAGTTTTAGGGAAAACTTCACGTTCACTGCTTTCACTCCAAATAATTGATTTAAATTATCCCACATGTCCTTGGAATATTTATTGAGATCAACATGATGGAGTTCAAAATCGAAGAGAGCAAGGCCAATAATGGCTTTTTCTTTATCATCTCTGCACTGCCATTCTGCTAATTTGGCAGTGTCTGTGGGCATTTTCTCTTTCCCATCTACTATACCCCATAAGTTTTTATGCATAAGTTGCATTTGGATCTTCACCTTCCATGTATGAAATTTTAACCCCGAGTATTTTTCCAAGTGAATGTCCATAATAACTACTAAAGAAACAAAAATGGTGAAGTAGGAAGTAAATTACCAGTCAGGACTCTCTGTCATATGTTCCACACTTCTCCATTGTCTACTTTCTTGACACCCTTTTCTGTTGGCAAAGGCATGGTCTTATCTTTCACAACATTCTTTTTTTCATGACGAGCCTCCCCTTAACTTTCGAGGAGAGAAGGATAATCAGTTATGCAACCGCTCTCTGCGGAATAGACCACATCATCCAGAAGAGTAGTTTTCAATGCTGGAACAACATAATAGTTCATCCCCCACGCAGGTTGATGCCACGCCGAAAAATAGCCAGCCAAACACGATACATGTCTACACACCAAAACAAACCAATCTCCAAAAATTCAAAGTATTGGTCTTCACGTTTTGTGCGTAAAACTTTAGAAATTCCCACAATGTAAGTTTCCTCCAGATCGACTTCCACGCTGAAATAAAGAAAATTTTGCACACCACACAAGGTTTTTCAGTGCCACATCCATATGTCTCTGTCAAACAAAATAGGTCGTAGATTATCTTTACGCTATGTGATGATGCTTCACCCCAATGTCAATATATGCATGGCTCGCCTCCTTGAGCGCAGGAACTCACAGAAGTGCTCGATACCAATTATAGCAGAAGACAAAGAATTATTTATTCAATGTGTGTGAGTCATTACAATGAGGATCAAATATATATACACGAGAGATACGATTCCCACCAAACGGTTCCCTACCAACCGTAACCAAATACAATGTAATATATTTTAAGCGCTAACATTCCAAAGTGATCTCGTGGTTTTTCTTGTTCTCCACGACTCTTTTGTTTGGTGCGTGGGCATTCTTCCCTCCATGGGTTTTTCTTTAGTGCATGGATATCCTTCCTTCCACAATTTTTTTATTTTTTACATGGGTGTGCTTCCTCTATGGATTTTTCCTTAGTTATGTGGGTATCCTTACCTCCATGGCTCTTTTTTTTCCTTTTTTGTGTGGGTATGCTTCCCTCCATAGTTTTTCCATTATTATGCGGGTTTTCCTTGACTTTCTAGATTGTTCCAAAATTTGATGAAGAACCCAGTCAACAACATTTTTGTTTTGTTTTTTTATAATGATGATACTTTTAAGTCTCTTAAAATTGTATTGTTATGTGAAAAATCATATTCACTAATAAAAATTATTTTAATTTTTAATATTCTAAAATTTAAGAAATGAGTTGTAAACTCATTCAAAATTGTTGATCAATATTAATAGAAAGAATTCAGAGGACATTATGTAAGCTCGTTTCTAAAATACGTTAATTCACCTTTAAATACTAAAAATTTCATATGAGTTGTAGAAGATACATTGGATGTGATGAAGATAGAATGCTCTCATTTAAGATTGTGGTTTAGTGTTAGTGTGTTTTTAATATCAATCTAGACAAATTTTCCCAACAAGAAATGTATAAAAATACACAAAACATTTTGACATAACAAAACCATAAAGGAGTAAATTTTTTTGTGCCTTGTGTATGATCCCACATTGTGAATACATCTTTACCAAAGTGTTTCCAAATGTATCATCTATAAGAATATCTTTCCCATTATTCTTTTGTTGATTTCCACACCCATTTCAGAATCTCCCTACATTTTTAACAAGATAATTTTGTGCATATGATGGAAATGGTTTATTTATTATGATGAGCATCTATTAAAAAGTTTTCAAGTTTGTTTAACGATATTTTATGTATATATAAAAAAAAGAACTTAAAACTACACTATCCAATAAAGGACACTTACTAATATGCCTCAATGGATGTCCATAGTTTATTGCAAAGCTATTTTTTTTCCATCGGATGCGAGTATGTTGGGAAAAGTTGAGTTGATTTGGTTGAATATTTTTCATTGTATTTAATGAAACATATTCAATGGATCATACTAGGAGCTTAAAAAATAATTAGCATGATCACATCAGGCCCACACATGACCTCCAATAGTGGTTATTGGTCTGAGGAAGGGATGATGGTTGTAAAGTTTATAGACTCTAGTGTTATACATCGCAATCGCATTCACTTGAAATTCTTCTAAGGCCTTTTCAACAAACCCATTTTTTCTTAAAATAATATTGTGAATTCATTCAGATGTCAAATAAGAAAATGAAATAAATTCAATACATGAGACCACATCTCCTTGACTTATTTAGTAAAAGGATTCAAGTGATTTTTGTATGCTTCTAAAGGTTATATAAATGTCTACAAGGTCATTAAAAACTACACAATTCCACATAAATATGCTTTCCATTATGCCTTGATGGATTTCCACACAATGTTCTATGGTTCTCAGTAAGTTGTAACTACATTTAACACAAATTAGCTTTCCATTATACGTTGATTGATGTGCATGCCATGCTATAAAGATCCAACTTTGACACAGGTTGAGAGGATGTATAATTCCTCTTTTTCACACATTTCTACCAACTCACCTAAAATTACATCTACCATTCAATTATGCTTTGATAGATGTCCATGAACTGTTGTAAAGCTCCCATTTTGAAAAAAAAATGGGTTGATGCTGGATAAACCTACTGAATGCATTTTTCAGAAAGTTTCCAAGGATTTTTCAACAAATTTGTGGTGTGCATATCCTACAATCAATATAGCCTGTGAGATTAAACGTGTTCTAGAAAATTTTTCAAACAATTCACATGCTTCCACATTTTACATACATTCATCATAGTGCTCCAACAACTACAAGATCTGTCCCAAGAAAGGTAAACCCTTTAGGTCCGACACATATTGGTTGCATTCACCAAAATAGTGCTAATGATTCATGACAATGTAATTGTCCTCTATCATTTTCTAATAAATTGTTTAATAAAAATCCTACTTTAACATGTGGTATTTTAACACATCTACCTTGCACTTAACTACATCTAACAAAAATAAACTTCCCATTATGCTTTGATGGATGTCCATGTTTAATTTTCAAGGTCCCATTTTGACACGAATAGAATAATGTTAGACATATGTGTCCATTGAATTTTCCATGAAGTTTCCTAAGTATTTTGATAAAACAATTATTGTGAAAATATTGCAATCAACCCAAAGAAAACCTTTTATTAAGAGAAAATCAACATTGAATAACTTTAAACCATAGAGACCAATGAAGCTATCTCTTATATGTTCAAGTTGTAGTCCATTGAATAGTTAACATGTCTTACATATGCTTCTACATATTACATACATATATACAAGGAAATATTAAAAACATCTCGACAAAAATTTATCCATTAAATGTGATGAATTTTAGTGAAGCTAGCCTAGTTGTGGTCATTACTCTAGAGAGAACCTATAATCGGGAGAAACATTAGTATCAAGTAAATTCAAATCATAGAGATTAACACAACAGTTTCTCAAATGCTTTGGCACCACAACTACAACATTTGATAAAAACACATCATATTATGCCTCATTTTCCCTACTAATTTGACAGGGGTGGGAAATGATTAAAAATTCCTTGTTCTAAAACTCCCATTTTACAAAGGCTAGTAGGATGCTAGAAAAGATTATAAACTTTTTCTTTACATCTATAAATTATAATTTTCTGACCTATGTTTGAATCCAAGCACTATAATAAGATTGCACAGTGATGCATAAATTTTATCATTACCCGTATTTATAAATCTTTATAAATGAGATTCTCATGTATCAATTATAGATAATTTGGAGGGTAAAACACATTCGTAGATCTAAATACAATCGTCCAAGAACACCCCACATAAAATTAAAAGATTATGATTATCTCTCCCAAGATTTAACAAGTGATAAATCAATTTTAATTAAGCACCCCATTATAAAACAATACATGACTACTGAAAATTTTCAAGAATTATAACCATTTTTGTTTGCAAACCTAATCGCTAAGCTTAGTTATTTTCTTTCTTAATGTTCCCACCACTACCGTAGAGACAAAATTATATACTTATTACTATTACATTATGCCTCTAGTGTGTGTGTGTGTGTGTGTGTGTGTGTGTGTGTGTGTGTGTGTGTGTGTGTGTGTGTGTGTGTGTGTGTGTCATTTCTAAGAGTGAACATTAGACACTAGTGACACCTTTTCTTAGTCCTTCTATTGTCTTTGATTTGCTTGGATTGTGACATTGTGTTCAAATTCTTAGATTTACATCTTTTGGTCAATTTACAAGGATCCTTATCCTATTTCCATTTCTTGGTTTTGGGACATTACCACCCACAAAGGAAACTACATCCCGGTCGATAGTGTTCCTTCTAGGTGTTTTTGTCCATTCTCTTTCATTTTATAAATTACCATTTGGTAATTGAATTTGGGTATTTTCTAAACATTATTTCATGGCTTAGATAATCCTTTGGTGTCACTAAGTGTCAAAATTCAAACAAGGAATTCACACACACACACACACACACACACACACACACACACACACACACACACACACACACACACACACACACACACACACACACACACACACATGAACTACATCGAATCTAAAATATAGTGCAGGGATTGGTGACAATCACATTGGGGTGACAATTGTGGTTAGTTTGAATCAAACATATTCACTATTTATCACATCTAATGGGTGTTTAAGCCTTGCGTTTATATCTAGGTTTTATTTTATAGGTGTAGGTGCACAATAAAACCCTATAGAGAAGTTAGAACAAGAAAGAGTGAAGTTAATGAGAGCTTGTTAAACCCTAAATAAATCATATCCAACTCACTTTGCAAGGACACTAACACCCGCTTCAAACAAGTAACACATGGTGCAGTCTTGTCTTCCTTTGGGTGATGTTGTTCGAAGGAATTTCAAATATCTATTCCTCGAAAAATCTTGCTCAGTTCAAATCCATCTTGTTCCACATGTTCTCCAGTCCATAATTATTCCAAACAATGAAATACACGCTACGTCACTCTAATATTCTCATTACTCACACATGTTTGTTATTACAGGTTAGATCTTGCTTATTAATTTCATAAATGTTTGATATCAATCCTTTGATAAAGATTTAAACTTAATTAGATCATTTGGTGAAATCATTTATTAATTAAACTCCATCTTTCCCTAGGATCCCTCATTTTGTGAGTTCCTCATGGCTTACCAAAAAGGGTTACAAACCCATCATCCCAAACCTCCTTCCCTAATTATGATCATATTTTTATGAGTTATCTTCACCCTATTTTTGTAAATTCCCAAGAGGAATTTTCCTTCTACCACAAGTCACATACTAGTACTACATAACATCCCAAAATTCCTCTCATCTTTACAAAGATTATAATCCTTGATCTTGATGTTTTACTCCTACCCCTATCGAGGCTACTAGTAATAGTGAATATGATATTGGTGTTGCTTTTATTGATAAAATTATACATGCGTTAAGAATTTAGTTAATTTTTCAAATGAAAAAGGTCTTGTTAATGATGTGTGTAATATTCATAATTTTTTGATGTTGTAGATGTTATCATACATGGCCATCACCTTGATTTTCTTCTCCTCCACTTACATATGCGCAAATCATTAGATTTAATCCTATGATGTTGATAACGATATTTAGACCCCATCTCCTTAGTTTCAACCAAGTATCTTTTCATTGAATATTGTGTCCCAAAATATATATCTTCCTTCATCCACCTCTTATGTGGTTCATAATAATGTTAGTACTCTTTTTTATTCTCACGATTGTTTTACCCTTGTAATTGGTATTGTAATTGATGTCAAGTGACATTGATGGAAAATGAGTGAGGGGTGAAGTCAGACTCTATAAAAGGCATGAAGGCTGATTGGTAGTGCCTTCTCAGTGATATTTGGAGCTCATAGTGATAGGTGCATGCTCAGGAAAGTAAGGTGTGTGGTGAGTCCTCTCAAGGTGGTATGCACACTTCCCAAGCTTAGAAAGGGTTAATCATGTTTGAATTAGGTGTTAAAAAGTTGGTAACCAGTCTTCATGGTCAGCTCATGAAGTTTAAGATAGTTCTAGGCATAATCTCAAATTCCCCAATTAAAGAAGGAAAGTGAGATGGTTGAACCAGGGCATGATGATGCAAATCAAGAATTAAAGGAGCATAATATGATGAAAGTGATGGATAGGTGTTTTAGTGGTGTAAAGTGGTCTCTTGCTAATTCATTAAGCATTCAAGATGGTTTCAGGATGCATTCAAGACACGCAATCTTGGATAGTGAGATAGGAGTCCAATGAAGGTACTGAAAAGGTAGGTACACTTGGCTGATTTGATTTACACGTATAAAATTCATGTTTACATGTTTTAAGTGCTCACAAATATCTGTGTGGAAAAAGAAAAAAATTATAGTACTTGGAATTTTTTAAAAATTTGAGTATATTGTCCTTTTTAGTATGTTATAGACATATGAGGTGTGGATGGAGCTAGTTCCCTAGGAACTTGAGTTCCCATAAGGGTCTTGGGGTCACAACACAAAGGGTTAAGTGTTTTACAGGTTACATGAGTGTTTCGGTCACAAAATACCCCGACGACACAGTTTCATGCGGGGCAGAGTTCTCCACAAATCAGTTTAGGCTACAGAAGAAAGACTCTAGTATATTTCATTTCGGGTGAGTATATTAGGAACAAAGGCCCACGAAAAACAATTCCTTATGGGTCAACATTCTCTGCATAGTGGTTGGAGTCAAAATATAAAGCATAAGGAGGTAAAGTGTGAAAGATTAATGAGTCAGGAGAATAGGATGCGGGAACATCTTCCACGTCAACTTAGGTTCCCCGCAATTCATTATGACCCGCAACACACAGTTCGGAAATATGAGACATCAAAAGAACAAGGTAAATATAAAGCACATACCACGTAAATATTTGTTCCCGTAACTAACCATGAGATGAAAAACAAAGGAAATAAGGTAAAGTATGGATAGTAATGGACGATGAAGAACTAGGAAGAGAGATCCTGAGTTCCTGAGTACCATTTTCTCATCGATAACCCAAATGATCCAATTAAAAAGAAAGAATCCTATAATGGATTTTTAAAAAGGTTTTAAAGGAAATATAGTGTAGACTATTAATTTGAATTTGGAACTCAGTTCTCCACAATCCCTCCATACCTGCATTACAAAATCTTTTGCTCCATTTGACCATATTTTATGTTTATGGACTTTTTAGAAAGGTGGTTTCATACTCTATTCCACGAAATAGAATAATAAAACTTTGGAAGCAGAAATGAATGTCGAAAGGGAAAATTGTAACCTCCTCATTTATACATTGAGACAATCATGGAAGAATGTTAGATAATTTTGGGAAATTGTTTTGTAACCATTCTTGCATCCACCAATAATATGAAGAGAAATAAAATAAATTAAAATAGAAAAATCAAGAGTCAAAAAAGGGAGGAAGACTTGTCTATTTAAACTCAATTGTTAAATCATAAGAGGTTGATGAAAGAGAGGAGTAAGGTGTAGTTTGGATCGGGATTGTTGTAGAGAGAGAGGAAGGAGACAGAGTTATCAAATGAAGATATGTTAAACTATGTCTTTGAAGGAGACGAAGTCATCAAATGAAGATCTCTGTCGAGCTATGTGTTGAAGGAGATAGAGCTATCTAATGAAGATTTGTTGATTGAATGAGAGGTTCATGAAAGAGATGTGAAGAGGAACAAAAAACCAAGTTGATCAATGAATGTTTGAGAGAAAGTGAAAAGAGGTAAGGAGAGTGATGAAAAGATGAGCTTGGAGAGTGAATGAAGAGAGCAAGAGAAAATTAATCATACTCTGTTGTATGAGCAACATACAAGATATATGATTAAATTCTTTGTAGTATTTTTCAAAGCAAATGCTTAGATCACGGGGTTGCAGACCTCCTCAGTAGGTGGTAGCTTATAGAAGATTAGTTGTAGGCTGATTAAATTACAAGTGGTTGAAGCCTCCTTGTAAATTGGAGCTTACTAAAGGTCAATTAGTGTTGTACTAAATTTGGGAGTTGTAGCTTCCAGACAAGTTGAAGCTTTTTAAACATTGAGTAGTTGCTTGGTGAAAATTTTGGAGTTGTAGCTCGAGATTTCTCATTGAATCTTAATCATGAAATCATTATAACATTATATTACAGATTGTCCAAGTTAGTTCTATGCTTTCAGTGGGTTTTTGTCCCGAGATAGGTTTCCCACATTAAATCATGTCTTCTCATGTGTATGTGTGTTTACTTCTCTATCTATATCTCATGATTTATTATGCATGCTTATGACAATCAAGATAGTTTAACAGATCATAGATTAAGGAAGTTGAATTTGATTGTAAACATTTTTATGAGCACTAATTCACCCTACCCCCTTAGTTCCCAAATTCCTAATAATGATGTGTTAAAATCAGTAAAATTTAATTGTGCATGTGTTTCTACTCTTTATATTTCCAAAGATAAAGTGCCAACGATGATCATATAGATAGTGTGCATGTTTCTTGTATTCCTTATTCCACCGAGCTTGTTGATAAAAGTGTGCAAACTTCTTCTTATCTTGATTCTACTTTTCATGTTTCTACTACTATTTTTGAACTTGTTGATCCAAAGATTGACTTTCAACCCAATAGTGTACCTATGGATACTCATAATGGAAATATTCAACCCCTTAATGAACCTTTTAATGTTTATGTCATTCCTCCACAAGAATTTCTTTCTCTTATGCATGTTGTAGGTGATTTATAAAAATAAGATCCATACCCTTACCCTTGAGATTAGGGCCTATTATCCCAAAGACAAATAATAATTCTCTTCATGGCAATCCTATTCCTAAGAAGATTTACAATTCACTTTTTCTTAAGGGTTTTACTTTGCCTACTTTTAAACTTTTTGATGGGAAGGGTAATCCTTAAATTCATCTTAAGGCTTTTAGATTAGATATCACCCTAATGGCCTCAAAATTAGTATATTGCCCTACATTTACATAGGGAATTCTAATGGCCTCAAAATTAGTATATTGCCCTACGTTTACTTAGGGCTCTTTAACAATCTCAAAATTAGTATATTGCCCTACGTTTACATAGGGCTCTCTAACGACCTCAAAATTAGTATATTGCCCTACGTTTACATAATAAATAGCCTCAAAATTAGTAAATCAAATTACATTGTTGTAAGACACTATCATAATATTGGTTTATTAGAGTACATTGGTGCAATACATCACCTTTGAATTACTACAAAGGTATTAACCTCAATATATTATTTATCATTTCACATCATAAATGTTAATGTAAATGCACATGTTAAATTTCCAAACAAATATTAAACATACTTCTTAAATAATATATCATATCGCATTTGTGTGCTACATTATCTTGATATTGATATATTAGAGTGCAATCATGTAATGCACGACCTCAAAATTAATGTGTAAATGTTAATATGTAACCATAATTATATTGAACTCATATAATACATATTTAGACAAGAGAAGCTCCATTTTACATTTTAATCATAGATCTATTAATAACTCCTTTCCAAGCAAACAATTTTTAAAATAAAAAATTCTCAATATATTAAATTTTACTTCACCACACTATCAATAAATAAATAAATAAACTAAAATTATATATCCCATTTAACTTTAGAACTCATATCCAATTGATACTAAGTAAAGAAGCTCACAATAAGCCAAGACTTAATATGGCCCACCTCTTGTCTTACGTAAGGGCCTACGACATGATAAGGCCTTGGTGGTAGTCGACAACAGTCTAACACCCTCGTTTTCACCGTCATTGCTTCTTGGAAACTAGAAAATGCTCTAGAATTGCCCACCCTCTTTTGTAATTTATATCCTCTCTATTCCTGCAAGTAAAGATCTGTATTCTGTAGTTGTATCGATTTCAAGTTTGTTTTCAAGAGTGATTTTTGATGGAGGAAGTGAAAGTTCTGAGCTTTTGGCCGAGCCCGTTCGGAATGCGCGTTCAGATTGGATTGGAAGAGAAAGGCGTCAAAAATCTTGCCGTTAAGAGCGACCTGCTCTTGCGAATGAATCCAGCGTACAAGAAAATACCTGTTCTTATTGACAACGGGAATCCCATCTGCGAGTCTCTTATAATTCTTCAATACATCGACGAGGCCTGGCCAACTTCCAGCCATTTCTGCCATCCGACGCATATGACCGTGCTCTTGCCCAATTCTGGGCCGACTTCGTAGACAAAAAGGTAAGAATAGTGTAAAATGCACAGAGCGTTCTCTTTGCTTTTCAGATTTTGCGGGATTCATTTGCCCTACTAATGTTTTCTGGCTTGTAGATCTACGAGGCAGTATCTAGTATAATCAGATCCAATGGGGATGCTCTGGAGGAATCCAAGCGTGATATTTTGGAGAATCTGGAACATTTAGAAGGGGCGCTGAAGCAGATGTCGAAAGGAGGGCCTTATTTCGGCGGAGAGGAGTTCGGATACCTGGATATCGCCTTCATTCCGTTTGCGGCATGTTTCCACACTATTGAAATTATTGGGAATTTTAAGCTGCCGTTTCCGCTGCTCCATGCATGGGTTACAAAATGTACGGAGAGGGAGAGCGTCAACAAAATTCTCCCCACGCCTGAGCGAATTATGCAATTCGCTTTACAAATCATGAAGAAATTTGTCGTCGATTAAGAAAAACTGGTTCCCAAAAGCTTAGTAGACATCTTAGTTTGTAGCGTTTCAATTTGGTGTTGAACGATTGAATAAAATAATACCGTTGAATGGCAGTCGAGATGCATTAGAGAATGGCGAGGAATTTATAAAATAGCGTAGAATGTGTGTGTTGGTGTTTATTGTTTCGAACTCCCGAAACATCAATGAAGCTTGTATGGAAAAGGAAATGGTATGGTGTGCTCTTTATTTTGTGGATCTTGTAAAACATCGTAAATGAAATATGCATGTGAGATATATTTTTATTTTTATGAAGAAGGCGTTTTTCAAAGTATAGTGGAGTGCATCTTGTAAATTTTGTACCCATCCTATCAACAACTTAATAATTTTTTTATTGTTTCTTATTTTTAAAATTATGTTTTAGCTTTTATTTGTAGCACTCGTTTGACGATTCAACTTGCGCCCGTGTCGAGGAAATGTCAAAGTTGAATGCCTCAATATTGAAACACAATGTAGGCTACGTGTCAACCAATGAAAACATCTTTTGAACAATAAATTAAATTGCTCATACTTGTGTTCCATTGCTACGTTATTCAAAGTTGAGACACGTAATCCGATGGAAAAGTAAGAGCTTGACAAACAATATTAGTGAACAGATCATCATGTATGCCAATGCTATACAAGCTCCTCCGGATTAGGCTATAGACTTGACCAATCACAACAATCAATGTTGGTGTTTTTCCCGACCATCACTATCATATTTTTCCTAGTTGTCATTTTTCCGGCGTTAGCTCTCTTTGGGAGAACATTTAGATCCTACATGCAGTTGAAGTTTATTTTTTTAATTTATATATGGCTATTGCTTATTTTTGGGAATTGATAATGATTGGAGTAGAATCGACAACGATTGGAGTATAATCGCTGTCTATCAGAAGAATCAACAACAATTGGATAAAAATCGATGTTGATTGGAGTAGAATCAATGATGATTGGAACAGAATTAGTGGTGATCAGGAAGAGTCGACAGTGATCGAGCAAAGTCGATGGTGATCCTGTGTTATGAATCAATAATTAAAAAACACCACGATGGAAGTTCCAAAACTCTATGATATGCATCTTAGATGCCATGGATTTTTCCTAAAATGACTCGCATAGCTCGTCCTAACCTGTTATGATACCAGATGATGCTAAAACTCTAGGTTTGCATAAATAATTTAAACAACAATAAATCAAGATTAATACATGAAATGGAGAATACAAAAACAAAGACACAATGTAAATAGAATGGAGTAATTTCTATTGAACATTTGAGGGCATTTTATACAATTTCTTTCTCCTAGAATTATGGAGTCAAGTCTTATCACATTATCCCCATATCTCTCCTCTATTCCCTAGTCTTACTCCCACACTCCTATCTCTATGAGTTGTGCATTACAACTATTTACACACTCATGTATTATTTAAATATTAAATAATACTAATATTCAAACCATACATATATGTTCACACTATGAACACTAATTTCCTAACACAAAATTGGGGCAATACAAGTGTAATTTATATGTTTCATGATTTGAATTTAGTTTACTCTATTTTACAAAATTTTATAAGCATCTTGACTATGCATTTGTACACATTTTTTTCATGTGGAATGCATGCTCACATATATGAAAAAGAAGCGGTGAGCACAAACATTTCAAGATCATTCATACCTTTTACTTTTGTGAATTTTTCATTTAAAGTTGTTTTTAAATTTTAATCCAATAGTTTTCAACTACTAGATTAAAATGGGGAAAACATATCACCCTAAGTTTGGATGATGAAAATTTGGCAATAATCATTTAGAATTTATCTCATGTACCATTCCATTTTTTCACGTAATGGAATTTTTCATA
Source organism: Taxus wallichiana var. yunnanensis (assembly GCA_018340775.1). Classification (NCBI taxonomy): domain Eukaryota; kingdom Viridiplantae; phylum Streptophyta; class Pinopsida; order Cupressales; family Taxaceae; genus Taxus; species Taxus wallichiana. The sequence continues at coordinate 122,059,207 of CM031241.1, read as the reverse complement.
CATGCATCTTGAGCTCGACTCTATTTCTTTGTAGATAATATGTCACATTTGTTAACTCTAAATTTTAAAATACCTATTTACTATATACATAACATATCTTCATACTCATGGTCTTCTTCTATAATTTTCAATACAAATCTTAAATATCTAATGGTAAAATTACCATACAAGGTCAAAATTGTTGGTGTATATAACTTGTTTGTGTGTTGATGATTCATACCTCTTAGACATTTCTCTTAAGTTTATCAAGCCACCCTCTTGGGATGAATATCTGCTAGACCTTGTTCATATCTTTGCAGTACCAACTTGTGATACAAGATATGGATTTTATCATCCTACTGGTATTTCGAGGATTCCTTCATCTCCTTTATTGAGAGTGCCCTTTTGGGACTCTTATCACTTCCACTATTTCAGATACCATCATTGATCGATCCTTTTTCTATTATTGTGGGGGTTGTTACTTTTCCTTCACTTCAATTAGGAATCCTTTTGACGGATGTTCCCTTCTTACACTATGACAGTTCTATGTTCATGGCATTACCTTAAATTCTCATGCACTCATTTTCTATACCTATGTCACATTCCAAAGGGACCGATTCAGAATTCTTTTTACTACTACCTTCGGTTTCCTTTGCGGAGTGGGTGGACTTCTAGTACTCCAATTATGTCCTTCCTAAGGGCAGGAACATTTGTTGATGTTGTTGGATCATCTTCAGTCTACATACGGAAAACCACATCATCAACACTCTTCTTGGATACTTCATGGAGCTATAATCTATAGATCCGATCACAAAAATCTTTATCAAACCCTTCGTTGAATCTATGTATCCTTGTTTGTGCTCTAGTCTTGAGTGAGGTCCAATGCAACTTCTCATCCTCTCTTGTCTCTCTTATCTCCTTCCTCTCTTAATTTCTCATTCTTCCAGAGAGATTGCAGTTTGTACATGTGTACCTTATTAAGCATTTAGTTACTAGGACCCATATGACACGTCATATTTCTTAGGTTGTTTAGGGAGTCTTTTATCTCTTGTAAGTGAATTTTTTTCCCTTATGGGTTTTCCTCTATTACCCGAGATACTTATTGTATATTGGTGCCTCATCGAGCCTAATTTCCAAGACCCATTTCCCTTTTCCTCTTCTTATTTTCTAAAAATATTGTTGGTACATGGTACCTTATTAGGTATTTAGTTTCTAGGACACATTGACACATATTTATTATTGTCTAGGGGATTTCTCTGTATGTTCTAACTTTCCATGACTACCACCATAGCTTCGATGAAGGGGGTGTCGGTGTCATGAATTGTCTCATCATCATTTGGTATCTTGTCCACCAAATATGGTTAGTAATATCACTTAGTGAGATCATAATTCTTTAGGGTTAGTTAAGGTTTCTATTGTCCATGTGTCATGCACGAGAGTTACATAACACTCCTATATGTACATTTTATTTATGATATATGAGAATGTTAGACCCCATTTCTTTCATGTTTTATTTTGATTTTTGATTTGATTTTTTCTTACAACTTGGAATGTTCATGTCACCATTGGAAGCAACCTCTTTGATGTGCACTAGTTTTGGTATTGATCCTCACGAAATAATCGATAAAAATATGTCATTGATTTTGAACAAAGTGACGTTTTATCTCTTTAGTCATAAAAATCATTTATTAAAACCACAAGTCATCCCAACCATTTTCAAGTCAATTGATTGGAAAAAAATTCACATAATTCAAATTTAAGAGCACAATCAAATTACCGATTGAAAGGGACACATCTATTACATATTTTTTAATCATCTATTACATATTTGGGTCTTCAAGAGAGCTATGGTTTTGAAGAATATTAATCCATAATATATTAAGTTACGATCATGACAAAATGAGAAGATAATCAAGAGCTTACAATGCATAAGATAAACGTTCTTGAACCATATTTGAGCATAAAGCTTCGCATGTCAAAATTTGTCGAGACAAGCCAAATCCATATGTTGTTTAAACCCTAGATTGTCAATTTTCCCCCTTCAATTTAAGGTCATCCAATTTTTATAGAAATAGATCCAAAATAATTATAAAATAGACTGATTTAATCCATTTTAACACTAACACACACTTTCATTTACCGTCATTATAGATTTTTAATAAATAAAAATTGATTAATACATAGTTTACGATCTATGGCTTTATTGTATTTATGGTTTAAATTACATTTACACATGTATTTAGTAATTAGATTATACTCTAGTATTTATATTAAAAGATGATACATAAGATTTTCATTGCACAACACCTTCAATCAACATGTATCATTAATTAAACAAAATTATTCTAATGTTTCTATATTTCATTTCCACATAACTAGAAAGAGCAGCTAAACTATAGGACAAGTAGGCTTCTCCTGACCATACAAACGCACGACGAGCCCATGCAAAAGGTTTTGTTAAGATGTGCCAGATACCACCGAAAATACAAATGGAACCTAACCATACATGTCCTCCGATTATATCTTCTAGATTGTCCACGCTAACAATCCATCCCTCTCCTCCAAAAGGAGACTTGAGCAAATAACCAAATATAGCAACTGGGTTAAGCGTAAGCTTCATAAATAAAAATGGCGTTGGGATTTCATTTTGATGGGGTTCATAATGTACGAAAACGATGTAAAATCTTGTTTAGTATAAAAATGGCATTGGGATTTCATTTTGGTGGTAGTCGACAACAGTCTGATTTAATATACAAAACATCTTTTCACCGCCATAGCGTTGGTGAGTGTGGCGCGATGCTTCTAGGGAACTAGAAACTGGTCCAGACTTGCCTACCCTCTTTTGTTATTTGTATCCCCTGTATTCTCATCGTCGAATAAGTAACGATCTATACTTTGCAATTGTTTCCGTCTCACAGTTTGTTTCCAAGAGTGATTTTTGATGGAGGAAGTGAAAGTGCTGAGCTTTTGGCCGAGTCCCTTCGGTATGCGCGTTCAGATTGGATTGGAAGAGAAAGGCGTCAATTACGAATACCAAGAAGAAAATCTTGCCGTCAAGAGCGACCTGCTCTTGCGAATGAATCCAGTGTTCAAGAAAATACCTGTTCTTATTCACAATGGGAAGCCCATCTGCGAGTCTCTTATAATACTTCAATACATCGACGAGGCCTGGCCAGCTTCCCAGCCATTTCTGCCATCCGACCCATATGACCGTGCTCTTGCCCAATTCTGGGCTGATTTCGTAGACAAAAAGGTAAGAACTAATGTAAACAATGCAATGCACAGAGCGTCCTCTCTGTTTTTCCATGTTTGTGAGATCTTTCGGGATTCAGTTTCCATACTAATGTTTTCTGGTTTGTAGATCTACGAGGCAGGATCTCGTATAACCAGATCGAAAGGGGATGCTCTGGAGGAGGCCAAGCGTGACATGTTCGAGAATCTGGAACATTTAGAAGGGCGCTGAAGAAGTTGTCGAAGGGGGGGCCTTATTTCGGCGGAGAGGAGTTTGGGTTTCTGGATATTGCCTACATTCCGTTTGCGTCATGGTTCCACAGTCATGAAATTATTGGGAATTTTAAGCTGCCGTTAGAGAATCGATTTCCGCTGCTACATGCGTGGGTTACAAAATGTATGGAGAGGAAAGCGTGAAGAAGAGTCTTCCCACGCCTGAGCGGGTTTTGGAATTCGCGTTACAAATCAGGAAGAAATATGTGGTCGATTAAAAAAAATTGGTGCCACTGCAAGTTGCCACCGATAAAAGCATGTATCCAAAGCTTAGGTTGTTTGTAGCGTTTCAATTTAGTGTTGAACGGTTGAATAAAATAATCGAAGCTCACGACAGTCGAGATGAATAAAATAATCGAAGCTCACGGCAGTCGAGATGCAACTTGCATCGTTCAATTTATTAGGGAATGGTGAGGAATTCATATAATACTTAGCTTGAATTAACGATCTGTGTTTTTTTGTTATAAACTGAGGAATGTATGGTGGTATGTTGTGCTCTTTACTTTTGTCGATCTTGTAAAAGATCATAAATGAAATATGCATGTGAGATTTTTAAGTTTTTTTATGGAAAAGGTGTATTCTAAAGTATAGTGGAGTGCATGTTGTCAAATTTGAACCCATTGTACCAACAACATAATAATTTTTTATTGCTTTCTATTTTTAAAATTGTGTTTTGGATTTTATTTGTGTACATGGTTTGACGATTTTAACTTGTGGTCGTTAGAGAAAATGTCAAAGTTGAATGTCCCAATATCAAAACACAAAGGTAGATTATGTCTCAAGCAACACAATCCTCTTTTGAATGATAAATGAAATTGCTCATACTTGTGGTCCAATGTTACGTCATTCAAAGTGAGACAATTCATCCAATGAAAAAGTAAGAGCTTGACAACCAATATTAGTCAAAAGATCATCATGTATGCCAATGCTATAAAAGCTCACTTATCAAGCTCCTTTAGACCAGTGTATAGACTTGACCAATCACAACAATCAATGTCGGTCTTTTCCCCAACTATCATGACCTATTATTTCATCCAATTTCATGTTATCGATCATGGTGAAAATGGGGATGTGAGAGGTGGGGAAAGCCCCTCAAGGTTGTGCCCTCCACTACTGATACACAAATGTCCCACTCGTGTTGTCCAGTAGCATAGCCATGACATAACTATATGTTCCCTCTTCTATGATGCATCAATTTTTTAGTTGATAATGAGACTACAAGGAAAATAAAACCAATAAAAAATGTAATAGGTAGATTTACCTCCAATCAAGGGACTCCATTCGTCAAATCAATCATTTGTTTACCCTAACACACGGTCGAAACATCATAGGGTCAAAGCATGGTTTTTATACATGTGGACAACTGCGGTAAAGATTGTGCATCAACAACCAAAAGTATCTGGATTATTCATCACCCTGACACTTATCAAAAACAACCTTTGTGTCACTTAGACAATGCCTTTGATATAATTAAGGAAACATTTTATGTACATTGAATATTTTTGTTCTTGAATAATTTGTTATTAGTATGCTCTCTTCCTATTCCTAAAGATAAGGTGGAACTACTCAAATTGTCAATTTTCTACATACATCTATAATACTTTTGTCGCCCCCTCCATACCATCCCTACTATAGATATTAAAGCTCATTACACTCGATCTATGATATTTTCACCACCCCTTCCCTGTCTTTCTTACCATAAATATTAGAGCCCATTACACCACGACAACACTCGCATGGTGACCTTCCCCAACAAAAAGAGATGTTTTTATATTGGTTAAATAAGGATCTCTACTATTATGACAAGAAACAATGGTACATATAACTTTACGGAATTTTTAAGCTCAAGACAAATGAATTTCTCCATATCCTCCCTTGGAAGAGCCTTCACTTGGAATACCATCCAAAACCCTTCCTCCAAATAGACTTATGTGGTCACACAAATGTTATTGCCACTTTTGTGAGGGGTGACGAACCCCAACTCACTTATATGTTCTTGTAAATTGATTGAATAAAACATGTGTATTTATTATTAAACTGCAATATGAGCCTAACATGTATACACATACATATATGGATGAAACATGAGGTTTCTCATTATTTTAACGGTTCGATGGTAAGTTGAACACTACAACTTAACATGCGTCATTAAGCTCTGCACATACATGGTTTGGTCAGTATACGATTATACTACAACCTAACATGTCTAATTAAGCTCTGCTCATATAGGGTAAGTATATGATTATATACCTTGAACACTTCAACTCCTAGCAATTGCAAAACACATATATTTCAACAAATGTTTCAATCGGCCTGCAAACTTCTTCCTGATTTGTAAGCCAAACTCCAAAACCCGCTCGGGCGGAGGAAGAACTTTCTTGACGCTCTCCCTCTCCATGCATTTCTTAATCCAACCATGGAGCAGTGGAAATCGAATCTCGAACGGTAGTTTAAAATTCCCAATAGTTTCATGTGTGTGGAACCACGACACAAACGGAATGAAGGCGATATCCAGGAATCCAAACTCCTCTCCGGTGAAATAAGGCCCTCCTTCGACATTTGCTTCAGCTGGTGGCCCTATCCCTCACGTAAGTTCGCAAGGGGTAGTGAGTTGAGTCTGTTTGACTGTGGCACTTTGTCCAGGTGTTTCACGAGCTAAAAAAGTTAACGGAACCCAAGTCTTTTCAGCGCCTCCACTGACTTGCTCAACCAACCCAAGTCATTTCAGCGCCCCCCCATCGCTCAACCATACCTATTCACATTTATTGTTTTGAATATGTTGCGCCATTTCAAATATTTATTGAATGCTACCATTAATTGTTGCCTAAATTATATTCATTAAACTATTTACTCCACTTTTTGGCGCCACTGTTCTGTTTTTTTAATTATTTTTACATAAATGATTTATTTAAGTATTGCAAAAAAGAACAGTAGTCATATTTCATTCAGTTTTATGGAAGTTGAAGGAGATTTCTGAAGGTTGGCTATGAGAAAAGAACATTGCTCATGACAGGGAAAATTTGGAAATAATCTGTACATTTTAAATTAGGTAAGAACATTATATTTTTTAAAATCAGTGATAAGTTCAACTCATCTTGTTTATTAATTTATTAATTTTTTGAACTACTTTGCCACTCGGATCTATCAAAGTTGAAAGGAATAACAATTTTGGTTAGTGTTTGCAAGATTTATTTGAAACAAGGCTAATTGAAAACAAAGAAATTATAAGTAGAATGGTAATTGATTCTTATATCTAATATTCAAGGTAAGATTTTTCTGAGAGAGTTTTTTTACAACAATACAACAACATATTACGTTGTCGCCCAATCTAAATGATGGAATACGTTATATTTACACAGGCTATGGTCATTATAGTGTATAAAACTATGATGCCACATTCTTATGTTCTATGGGATCTATATCAAAGTAGGTTGTTTTCCCACATAATACATTGTTGCGTCAGCGACATGCGCAGTTCTAAAGATTTTTGCACATCATAGTGTTATGTAACTATTCAAATTTGTTTCATTATATTACTTTAAAATAATTTCAAATCCTTTCCCTCCTACTATGAGTACAAAGAATTTAACAACATATTACATTGTTACCCGTGATAATGATGACTTGACTCATTACTAGGCTCCATAAGGTACATGGTGTACTATATAAAACTATAATTTAAGATCTTAGTGCGCCTCTGGGATCTATATCTAAGAAGGTGGTTTCTCAATGTAATTCGTTGTTTCCTTGACGACTTGCATTTTTAAAGTTTGTTTAGCACTGAATAATCTTTTAAAAGTTGTTTCATTCAATTAAATTGGAATACTTTCTAATTCATCCTCTCACAATTTAATTTTGACACGACGACAATGTATTACGTTGTCACCCTGGACTAAATGGTGGAACACGATATTTTTACAAGCTATATTCATTATAGTTGGTGTACCTCTTAGCTCAGTAGATCCTCCTCAAGGAGCATGTCACGTTCTCATATTCATGTTGTTGTTCTTCTCTACAACCGTGCCCTCAATCTTTCTTTGTATGCATACACCTATCTTTTCGAACAATCAGCATTGAAGTCTGACTTCCAAGCATATAACCAATGACAAGTACTTTGAGTAAGGTTGCTGACTGCCCTCACTATCCACATTTACCTTTTAATTCCTAGCTACTAGTCCATTTATCCAACCTCAACACTCCATTTCTTCTCGAGTTCTAAAAAAAACACTCTCTCTTTGTCTCCATGCAAACTATCTTAACTCAACAACACTCTTTTATGAACCTTAAATATCCTTGAATGCATATATAAAACTTCATATTTTTTCTCCCATGCGGAGGTAATATCAAAGTTGAAAGGAATAACAATTCGGTTAGTGGTTGCAAGATTTATTTGAAACAAGGCTAATTGAAAACAAAGAAATTATAAGTAGAATGGTAATTCAGATTCTTATATCTAATATTCAAGGTAAGCTTTTTCCTGAGAGAGTTTTTTTTACAAGAATACAACAACATATTACGTTGTCGCCCAATCTAAATGATGGAATACGTTATATTTACAGGCTATGGTCATTATAGTGTATAAAACTATGATGCCACATTCTTATGTGCCTACAGGATCTATATCAAAGTAGGTTGTTTTCCCACGTAATACGTTGTTGCGTCAACGACATGCATTTCTAAAGATTTTTTTGCACATCATAGTGTTATGAAACTATTCAAATTTGTTTCATTATATTACTTTAAAATAATTTCAAATCCTTTCCCTCCTACTATGAGTACAGCAATTTAACAACATATTACGTTGTTACCCGCGATAACGATGACCTGACTCGTTACTAGGCTCCATAAGGTACATGGTGTACTATATAAAACTATAATTTAAGATCTTAGTGCGCCTACAGGATCTATATCTAAGAAGGTGGTTTCTCAACGTAATACGTTGTTTCTTTGACGACCTGCATTTTAAAAGTTTTTTTAGCACTGAATAATCTTTTAAAAGTTGTTTCATTCAATTAAATTGGAATACTTTCCAATTCATCCTCTCACAATTTAATTTTGACACGACGACAACGTATTACGTTGTCACCCAGACTAAATGGTGGAACACGATATTTTTACAAGCTATATTCATTATAGTTGGTGTACCTCTTAGCTCAGTAGATCCTCCTCAAGGAGCATGTCACGTTCTCATATTCATGTTGTTGTTCTTCTCTGTTGTGCCTCAATCTTTCGTTGTATGCATACACCTATATTTTCGAACAATCGGCATTGAAGTCCGACTTCCAAGCATATAACCAATGACAAGTACTTTGAGTAAGGTTGCTTGATCGCCCTAATCTGTCCACATTTACCTTTTAATTCCTAGCTACTAGTCCATTTATCCAACCTCAACACTCCATTTCTTCTCGAGTTCTAAAAAAACACTCTCTCTTTGTCTCCATGCAAAACTCTGTCTTAACTCAACAACACTCTTTTATGAACCTTCAATATCCTTGAATGCATATTTAAAACTTCATCTTTGTTCTCCCTTGTGGAGGTAATATCAAAGTTGAAAGGAATAACAATTCACGGTTAGCGGTTGCAAAGATTTATTTGAAACAAGGCTAATTGAAAACAAAGAAATTATAAGTAGAATGGTAATTCGAGATAATTATATCTAATATTCAAGGTAATATTTTTCCCGAGAGAGTTTTTACAACAATACAACAACATATTATGTTTTCGCCCAATCTAAATGATGGAATACGTTATATTTACAAAGGCTATGGTCATTATAGTGTATAAAACTATGATGCCACATTCTTATGTGCCTACGGGATCTATATCAAAGTAGGTTGTTTTCCCGTAATACGTTGTTGCGTCAACGACATGCGATTCTAAAGATTTTTGCACATCATAGTGTTATGAAACTATTCAAATTTGTTTCATTATATTACTTTACAATAGTTTCAAATCCTTTACCTCCTACTATGAGTACAAAGCAATTTAACAACATATTACGTTGTTACCCGCATGATAACGATGACCCGACTCGTTACTTAGGCTCCATAAGGTACATGGTGTACTATATAAAACTATAATTTAAGATCTTAGTGCGCTTTACTGGATCTATATCTAAGAAGGTGGTTTCTCAACGTAATACGTTGTTTCTTTGTCGACTTTGCATTTTAAAAGTTTTTAGCATGAATAAAATTTTAAAAGTTGTTTCATTCGATTAAATTGGAATAATTTCCAATTCATCCTCTCACAATTTAATTTTGACACGACAACAACGTATTACGTTGTCACCCAGATTAAATGGTGGAACACGATATTTTTACAAGCTATATTCATTCTAGCTGGTGTACCTCTTAGCTCAGTAGATCCTCCTCAAGGAGCATGTCACGTTCTCATATTCATGTTGTTGTTCTTCTCTACAACTGTGCCCTCAATCTTTCGTTGTATGCATACACCTATCTTTTCGAACAATCAGCATTGAAGTCCAACTTCCAAGCATATAACCAATGACAAGTACTTTGAGTAAGGTTGCTGACTGCCCTAACTGTCCACATTTACCTTTTAATTCCTAGCTACTAGTCCATTTATCCAACCTCAACACTCCATTTCTTCTCGAGTTCGAAAAAAACACTCTCTCTTTGTCTCCATGCAAACTATCTTAACTCAACAACAGTCTTTTATGAACCTTCAATATCCTTGAATGCATATTTAAAACTTCATCTTTGTTCTCCCTTGCATGGAGGTAATATCAAAGTTGAAAGGAATAAAAATTTTGGTTAGTGTTTGCAAGATTTATTTGAAACAAGGCTAATTGAAAACAAAGAAATTATAAGTAGAATGGTAATTCGGATAATTATATCTAATATTCAAGGTAAGATTTTTCCCGAGAGAGTTTTTTTACAACAATACAACAACATATTACGTTGTCGCCTAATCTAAATGATGGAATACGCTACATTTACAAAGGCTATGGTAATTATAGTGTATAAAACTATGATGCCACATTCTTATGTGCCTACGGGATCTATATCAAAGTAGGTTGTTTTCCCACGTAATATGTTGTTGCGTCAATAAGACATGCGAGTTCTAAAGATTTTTTTGCACATCATAGTGTTATGTAACTATTCAAATTTGTTTCATTATATTACTTTAAAATAATTTCAAATCCTTTCCCTCCTACTATGAGTACAACAATTTAACAACATATTATGTTGTTACCCACGATAACGATGACCTGACTCATTACTAGGCTGCATAAGGTACATGGTGTACTATATAAAACTATAATTTAAGATCTTAGTGTGCTTATAGGATCTATATCTAAGAAGGTTGTTTCTCAACGTAATTTGTTGTTTCTTTGACGACCTACATTTTTAAAGTTTGTTTAGCACTGAATAATCTTTTAAAATTTGTTTCATTCAATTAAACTAGAATACTTCCCAATTCATCCTCTCACAATTCAATTTTGACACGACGAAAACGTATTACGTTGTCACCCGGACTAAATGGTGGAACACGATATTTTTACAAGTTATATTCATTATAGTTGGTGTACCTCTTAGCTCAGTAGATCCTCCTCAAGGAGCATGTCACGTTCTCATATTCATGTTGTTGTTCTTCTCTGTTCCGTGCCCTCAATCTTTCATTGTATGCATACACCTATCTTTTCGAACAATCAGCATTGAAGTCTGACTTCCAAGCATATAGCCAATGACAAGTACTTTGAGTAAGGTTCTTGACTGCCCTCACTGTCCACATTTACCTTTTAATTCCTAGCTACTAGTCCATTTATCCAACCTCAACACTCCATTTCTTCTTGAGTTCTAAAAAAACACTCTCTCTTTGTCTCCATGCAAACTGTCTTAACTCAACAACACTCTTTTATGAACCTTAAATATCCTTGAATGCATATATAAAACTTCATATTTGTTCTCCCTTGCAGAGGTAATCCTTTATGAGATTGTTATGCACCCGATTTATCATCAAACAAGGTCTTCAAATGATACCATTCAATGATCAATTCTGCCCTTCATAGATTTTGGCCCACGTGTGTACAATGAAGGATCATCAAAGTATCAAATCCTATTATTAGGTTGTCACCCATACTAAATGATCACCCATACTAAATGATGGAGCGCACTATTTTTACAAGATATAGTAATTATAGTGTATAAAATTGCAATGCACCATTCTTATGTGCCTAAAGGATCTAAATCCTTTCCCTCCTACTATGAGTATAGCAATTTAACAACATATTACATTTTTCCCACGATAACGATGACTGACTCGTTCTTAGGCTCCATAAGGTACATGGTGTACTATATAAAACTATAATTTAAGATCTTAGTGTGCCTACAGGATCTATATCTAAGAAGGTGGTGCCCTCAATCTTTCATTGTATGCATACACCTATCTTCTCGAACAATCAGCATTGAAGTCGACTTCCAAGCATATATCCAATGACAAGAACTTTGAGTAAGGTTGATGACTGCCCTCACTTGTCCACATTTACCTTTTAATTCCTAGCTACTAGTCCATTTATCCAACCTCAACACTCCATTTCTTCTCGAGTTCTAAAAAAAACACTCTCTCTTTGTCTCCATGCAAACTGTCTTAACTCAACAACACTCTTTTATGAACCTTAAATATCCTTGAATGCATATATAAAACTTCATCTTTGTTCTCCCTTGCAGAGGTAATCCTTTATGAGACTGTTATGCACCCGATTTATCATCAAACAAGGTCTTCAAATGATACCATTCAATGATCAATTCTACCCTTCACAGGTTTTGGCCCACGTGTGTACAATGAAGGATCATCAAAGTATCAAATCCTATTATTAGGTTGTCACCCATACTAAATGATGGAGCGCACTATTTTTACAAGATATAGTAATTATAGTGTATAAAACTGCAATGCACCATTCTTATGTGCCTAAAGGATCTAAATCCTTTCCCTCCTACTATGAGTACAACAATTTAACAACATATTACGTTGTTGCCCACGATAACGATGACCTGACTCGTTACTAGGCTCCATAAGGTACATGGTGTACTATATAAAACTATAATTTAATCTATCTTAGTACACCTACAAGATCTATATCTAAGAAGGTGGTTTCTCAATGTAATACGTTGTTTCTTTGACGACCTACATTTTTAAAGTTTGTTTAGCACTGAATAATCTTTTAAAAGTTGTTTCATTCAATTAAACTGGAATACTTTCCAATTCATCCTCTCACAATTTAATTTCGACACGACGACAACGTATTACGTTGTCACCCAGACTAAATGGTGGAACACGATATTTTTACAAGCTATATTCATTATAGTTGGTCTACCTCTTAGATCAGTAGATCCTCCTCAAGGAGCATGTCACGTTCTCATATTCATGTTGTTGTTCTTCTCTACAACCATGCCAAGGTTAAGGAAGATCAAAAAGATGTGTAATGTTTAATAGGTTGGGGAAATTATGCACCATTCAAATAATGAGGAGAGTGCTATTCAAATGGCACAAGATTTTGTTACAGAATTTGCGGACAAGATAAAATTTATTAAATATTAGCGGGAACACCGCTTCTAAGAATTGGAATGTGGGTGAGACATCTACAAACTTTAAAGCATCTTTGGCAAGAAAAAAATGCTACTGATAGAGGCATATCACTCTATACTTAAGAGTAAGTGGTTATCCTCCATTCGAAAAGCATCTCATTGTAGGTGCTTTGATACATCGATTAATCACGATTGTTTTTATATATTATTGGTGGAGTCAATGTTGTAAGGAAAGTGGGTTCTACCGTAACTTTACAAAGTGGAGAAACTAGAAAATAACCAATGGCTGCATGCACAATCCATTCCCGATTATTTTGTCACCTTCCATACCTCGACCCACCGTTAGCATGGGTTCGTGGCCGACGGATGATACTTGTCACTATGAAGTATGGTATCAAACCCCACATTTGGCAATGTGTGAATGTGGAGTGTCGAAAGAATGGGTACTTATGTAAGCACGTAATTAAAGTGAATATGATGAAATAGAATTCAGCGAGAGAAAACTTTAATGTTCGGTATTCTAGGAAAAATGTTTTTCAATATTTTCCAACATAGTAATTTATTGTATCTAAATTCTATTAATTTTGGTTTTTATTCAAATATTTGATTTATTATACTAATTTGTAACGTTCTCCGGGGTTTATTTTGTGCTCCAAATGTTGCATGTGGAGATGAACATGTGGTTGATGATCCTTTTGGTCAAGCATGGAATCCTCCAAACACCTGTGAAGACTCTATGCATGTTTTGCAACAAGATAAACATGTTATAAATGAAGAAGATGAACACTTGAGCCCAAAAGTGAGAAAGATCGGAAAAATAGTAGATAACAGATCTTGTTGGTCCTCTAAACAAGTCATTTCTTACTTTATTAGAGAATACACTTGTGGAAACAACAAACCGATTGAGGGGAAGCCAAATATCTTCTATATTAGGTGTGCAACATCCTGAGGCACAACCGTTTAGACATGTAGATGATGGATTCAACAATACACTTCATCGAGAGAGAGATTTTATAGAGAAGATGTTGAATCGAAGGCACCCATGTCCAACAAATAGGAAAGCTAGTTTTCCTATTGTAAAAAAGAGTCGTGTATCACGTCGACTAACATGGGAGGATGAATTAAAAAGAGCTGCAGAACGAGATAGGGAAAGGGGGCTTGTTGAAGAACTTGAAGATGAGACCAACACAAATGGAATTTAAGGGTAATTTTAGATTGCAGCAGTTCAACAACATATTATGTTGTTACCCTTGAGAAATGATGAACAAACACATTATTAGTTTACAAGATATGCTCATTATAATATCTAAAACTGTGATACCATATTTTTATGCTCCTACATGATCTATACCAAAGTAGGTTATTTCTCAACGTAATACGTTGTTGCCTCAACAAAATGGATTTTTAATGTTTATTTTGCATTTTATAATGTTATGTATCTATTCAAGGTTGTTTAATTCAATCACTTTGTAATAATTTCCCACTTATGCCCTTCTACTTTAATTAAAATAGTTCAACAACGTATTGTGTTGTCATCCGTAATAAATGATGCAAGTTTCAATATTTATACAAATTTGTCACTTTTTAACAAAGGATATCCGTTTATCTCTTTATAAAAGTTACCCTAATCATGTGTATACAATGTTCTTATAGATTTGTTCTATCATGTAGTCGGCGACACTAAACATCTAAGGTAGCAGTGTTGTCTGTTGGTGCAAGAGAATTGGATTAGATGAATAAACAACAAGCTTTTGAAGGGTTCGCTATCATTTTTTTTGCAAATGCAAGAACATTACCCCACACTTAGATAGTTTCCTATTGGTACGTCCCTTTCTTGGTATCATTTTTCATCAATCTCAAAACCATCGTTAGTAACTATCTTTGGGTATTGAGCCAAAAATATGAGCGTAACAAAAATATTGTCCATATCGGTAAACACAAATAATTTTTTTAATGAAAACTTCATTTTCAACAATCTAAGTGCAATACATGAATGTGAATACGTGAGAAAGAGATCATGTTCAGAGATTGAAGGCAGAAAATAAAATAGAAAACATATTATCAATTGATTACTGCATTATCAATGATTACTACCTTTGTCAAGATGTTGGGAGGATGCTGGCAAAGTTTGTGGAGCTTGGCTTTGCACCTACCAATTGCATTTGCTTGAAAGTTTCGAAGTTATTTTCAACTAACCCATTTTTGTACATCCAACAATCATTACAATTCATTAGACCAGATACCTTTTAGGCATTTTGTCAAACAATTCACATGCTTGCACATTTTGCATACAGATCATGTCAGGGCACTTGAAACTAAAACATCTGATGATAATGAGAATAATGTCATCTTTCTAATTTTTTATCAATTTCTCTCTTGCAATTTCTACGTGTGTTTCTGTTAGTGACTCTCCTGTAGTTTCTTTCTTTCAAGGTGAACAGTAGATGTGTTCTGTATATTTGTGTTGTTTTCATTTATTATAATAGTTATTGGTTGATTACACTGTACTACAACCTCAAAAAATCCATCTATACGACACTGATATAGATTAAAAAGCTCTCAATAGGGAAAAAATCTCATGCCTTGCGAAACTGTGTACACTTGCATACATTGAATTATAGATTAACATTGGACACCAACAAATCTGCCAACTTTGGAGATCACAGAATCGAAATTCAGTATGTATCAGAAAAATTAACCATGTCCATAGGAAATGTCAAAGGATCAAATCAATGTAAAAAGCTAAGTTATGTGGATATATAAGTATCGTTGTACATAAGATATCTGATACAACAAATTTTTACAAGAGCATGGACATATGCAGCTCAGATACATCTCTCTCCCTCTCCTCTTCTATCTCTCTATATATACACCATGAAACATACAAAATTGTTAAGAGACATTTCTCGGCCAAAAGCAAAGAAAATGGTATGTACCAGAGAACATATAAGTAATGTGTTTTGGGTCTTCACAGCGGGGTAAGTGTTTTATTTCAATTTTATTTTTTGAGCATTATCCATGTTCTTTTTCGAGACTTTCTGGGTGCACTTGATTTGCACATCCGTTGTATCAATACATCTCCCGACTGTACTTGAGCTACATCCGAATAGAAATGTTATTTGGTCTTGTTCAGACCACAGCTGAAGAGTACTAATATGATGAATTTGATCA
The DNA here is from genome assembly GCA_018340775.1 of Taxus wallichiana var. yunnanensis. Classification (NCBI taxonomy): domain Eukaryota; kingdom Viridiplantae; phylum Streptophyta; class Pinopsida; order Cupressales; family Taxaceae; genus Taxus; species Taxus wallichiana. Next base: position 122,043,005 of record CM031241.1, on the reverse strand, counting down.
TTAAAAATGTGATATTTGAATAAGTACAGCCAGTGAAAGATATGCAACTCCAATCTAGTGACTGCAAAGTGATGCCTAGCTTGCCTTGGCCCAAAGAAATGAGCAAGGAAGAAACATCGGACACATCCAAAGCAATGAATATGGGTCTTCCATTAGTGTTTTATAGCCATTTCCACTCTAGTGAACACTTGAAACAAATATATGATATTCGACACTTTGTACCATTCAAATGAACTTTAATTTTTTCATGATTATCTAAAATTTCAACATATTGCAAAGGTCGAGCAAACTCGATAACTTTAAATACTATTAATAAGATACACATGTATAGAGAAGGTATGCATAATCCCATTCATCTAATATGGACAGAAAAACAGCAATGTAATAAATAAATAGTCTCAACAAAAATAATAAATGCTATCAGTAAATTTGACAGGAAAAACTCATTACATTTTACAAGTCATGTCAGAAGAAGAGCCAAAAGAGGATTTTGGCATAAAATTGGCACTACATATGGATCTTACATTATTTTCTCATTCAAGGAGAAAAACCATAACATTAAACTTGATTTTTTCTTTGACATAACTGAGTATCTTGGCAATTGTTTTACAAATAATGATACAATTGATTGTAATATCAAAACTTCAACAAATTAAATCTGAGAGATATTCAAATTTCTCCATTGCTTGTTAACAGCAATGGAGTTTCGCGCTTCCATCCATCCTCGAATTTTTCTTTTATTTTCTTTCATCTCATTAGGCGTAAGGTGTGTGTGAATTGATGCAGCACTCTTGATACCCTTTAATATTTTCCCCTAGATATGTTTACAAACAATGGGCATATCAGTAAATAAAACTATGCAAACGTAAATGATAAAATAAGTTTATCAAAATTATAAATAAGATATTGTGTGGTCACCTGTTGTTGGGAAGAATGGATCCTTTCTGAAAGTTGCATCTCAGTATCACCTTCACTATTATGTTGCTACAAAAATGAAGGATTATTGATGCAAATTATTTCCTACATTAACTCGAAGAAAAAAACACAAATATTTTAAATGTTTTTATATTTGACTCCTAGAAGAAATTAGCAATGTAAATCTTAAGTTTACGTAACTTACCAAATCAGATGAAGCATGACCCATTTTATGTATAATTTGTATGGAATCAACAATATTGGATAACATTTTTACGTTTCTTACCACAAGCTTATTTGGTTGTTCCTCTTCATTCTACAAACAATCAATTCATATAAATACTATATAATACAATTAAAGAACATGATTGTTAGAAAGAAAGAAAATTATAAGTAAAATGATATTGGGGTAAGGGAAGCTCCTGTAACAGCTGCAACAGTCAAGTAAGGGAAGCCAAGTTGGTATGAAAAGTACATAGTTTCATCGTGAATAATATGTTTCCATCGTATAAAATATTATAGGAAAATGCAAACCAGTTTTGAAAGATAAATACATAGAGGAATACTGCATAAGAATGTAATGGAAGGAAATGTATAGGGAAGTAGGAAAAAATTTAAACATTAGACTAGAAAGGAAAATCCTACAGTATTCATTTCCTTGTGTCACCTATGCATGGTAAAATCTGAATATGAGCTCTCAAAATTCTATTGAATACTTTGAAATAAATAATACATCATTGATATAGTCAATCAATTGGGAAAAAATAATGTAAATCAAAACATAGTTTTACCTCAATTGCAACATTGTCATCTGAATATTCATTCATTCGCTGCAAACATGAAAATATGGATAAGTATTCTTATCTGGATATAAAATCAATCAAATGTGCTAAAAACACAATAACATCAATAAAAATACAAATTAACACACCTTTGTCTCTTTTCCATCCTCTTTCTGGTTAATTGCCTTCAAGCAATCTTTAAACCAGATGCAATATGTCTTCTTCGATTCACCAACAGTATCTGCTCCAATATGTGGAAAATGCAATGGAGCGTCATCTACATATGATTCTTCTATGCATATGACAATGCAGTCCCTTTCTAAAGATCGTCCATGGCATTTTGTTCCTGGTTTAGTTGCATGAATTTTAGCAATGCCAACCTTTTTTGCATGGTCAGGCTCTAGGAACATAAAAACTTCTTCTCCTATTGTGAATTCATAGGCAGCCATGTCCTTCACCTCATTCTTTGGTTTGCCCGGTTCCACCTCAACAAATTTTGAAAAATCAGTCACCTCAATCAATGGATCGGCCATATTTTTTCCCTTATGATCCTCTTTGTTGATTTTTTCTTTATCATTCATATCATTTCCCTCACTTTCTTTTGTTCTAATGGAAATAGGTGTTATTTGCATCGGTGGTTCATGTACCCATGCACTTGAAGTGTATGCTTCAACATTATTCTCTTCCTCATCACTCTGAAGCGGTAAAACCCAATTTTTCAAGTGCAACAACATAATAATTAATTGTATATAAAAGATGTAGGTATAAATGCCAAATTAGCAATATGATTAAGATTTAAGCACTTAAAATATATAGAAAACACAAATATTTATATTTGTAATTTACAATTGTACCTTGTTTTCCATTGGATTGTTGTTTACATTATTTTTTTGTATCAGATTTTCTCCATCAACATCAGTTGAGTCCTATTCATGCATTCAAGTCATGAAAAGTGTGAGAATCACATTTACACAAGATTTCAACATGTTAATGAATGAAAAATGACACTTTATTATTCCAACAATGCTACTAATGTTTTTAATGAAAGCATGTTTCCTTACATGGTCAACATTAATGGATTCTTCTTGGATAATATCCTGTACAAATGAAACATTAATTTAAAATAACATAAAAAAATGTGAATAAACAAAAACTAAAATAATTTTAAATTTAAATTATAATAAAAATGGTAAATACCTTATCCTTTTGTCCATTTAGTTCAGAATTTGTACAATCGGTTTTCATCAAATCCTTTTTATATTGCAGCGTTGAAAGGGTTTTTTTCCTTCTTTCCTCCCTCTTTTCTACACTATCATACTCCTCTACAAGCTTGGAAATCAGATCTTTAGCTTGTTGGCTAAGGGATGAAAAATATTGCACCTTTTCTTCCCGACAATAACGCTCAATTAACCTAGATTTGTACATATATTTAGAATTTTTCAAGTGCCAGTCAACACTTCGCTTTGCAACCATATTTTGTACTATTTTTTTGTTTTCCTTTTATACTTCCCAGTCGCATGTTTACCCAGCTTACGCCTATGTAATGGAGGGAGACCATTGTGATCATGGAGGCGGTGATAGTTGATGTCTTTCAAATGCCATTTTATTCCTTGCATTTCATAGTTGCAACAAGGAAAGACCATGCACTTAAATCTGTCCCTCTTTCCAATTTCTTTTATAATTTTACACTTTCTTTGCAAATACTACAATTTACACCAATAATTAAATAGTTTATGAGTAACAATTGATGTGTAGGGAAATCCTATAAATCTTTAGTTGAAATTATTATGAAAATGTAAAAATATATGGACACTAAAAGAACATGAAATTGGAAAATCCTAATAAATCTAAGACATACTAACATAAGTTGAATACTTGAATAAAAGTGTTTTATTCATGCAAAACAAAAATTATAAATAACACTACTTACTGATCTTTGATGTTTGCACTCATTGGATGCTTTATGGCTCGGACTAGGCACCCAATCTTCATCTTCATCATCCTCCTCTACCTCATAATCTTCATCATTTTGATCACTATTGTCATCTATGTTTAGTTCCGTGTCAAATTCTTCTTCAAAATCTGAATTCTCTTTTGTTTGATCAACAAATGCTTTTTCTTCTTCAAATTTTTCATCGTTAATCTATGTTTATGTTACAAAAACAAACACTATGTTGTCAGAAATAAGCATTTCATAACACATAATCCACTACAAAAATTATATTTCAATAAAAAACAAATAGTCACATTTCCTTACCCGTTTCAGAAAGGCCATTGCAGCACGTGTTGTCATCCTATTTTTTTGTGGTTGATTTTTTCCACAACCGCTATTTTCTTTCATTTGATTTGATTTCTTTGTGGTTAAAAAATTAAAATTTAAAATTAATACATAATATATGGTCATGCATAATCAAAATAAACAATATTGATGAAAAAACATTGTTAAAAGTTTCATCAATACCTTTAAACACAAATGAAGATGTTGCTTTTGATGATTTCTTATTTGCCAGCAATAAGATTAGAAAGGACTAGCTGAAATCCAAAAATATAGAAAGGAACTTCAAATCATCTGCCAACAATAAGATTATATCAAAAAATAGAACACGGTATATTCCTGATATAATATCTACAATGTGTACCTGTGGAAATCCTGAAGAATTGAAGATTATATCTACCAAGCAAACATGATGGAAACAGGTCCGTAGCTTTTAGAAAAGTGATGAGAAATATAAGATGAAGACAATTTATTTATGGATTATATCAGCTCAGAAATGCCATTTTTAGATATCGTTCAAAAAATCAAAAGATAGAGACATTCTCATAAATCAACAGATATAGATAGAGATATTGTCAACTCTCCATTGATAACTACTTTGACAAGGACTTCGAAGAGACTTTGGCCACACTCAACAGATATACTTCCAACCTACCCATACTTTTAACAAGAAAAGAGCTTATTCTGTCAACTTTATTTGCATTCTACTCGAGGTCTTGGTCTTCTCACTTTCTTGAACAGAGCCACAAGACATTCAACTTAACTCGGTGTTGGAATATTCATGTCAAATTATGTATTTAATAGTTTTGTTCTTATAAAAACCCACCATTTGATTATAGATTATTTAAATGTACAGTTTGAGTTGAGTCTGTCGTTGGGCTTTTCTTTTCCCATCCTTAGCAATATATGAATAGTTTAAAAAACATGAGATGTAAAGCACATATGGCTTCTGGTCAAAAGCTTTCCAGCTCCATTAGAATTATCAAGAAGTATTTAAAATCAGAATTATAAGGTCTCAAATCTAGCTGTGGATTCAGCAAAACTTTAAGGCTTAGGTCCCCATTTCATCTTGACATCTAGCTGTTTAGATTGCTGACAAATTTTGAAGACAATTTATTTGATAGGATACTGTGTCAAATTGCATATATTAAAAGCCATGCTTGATATCAGTCCCATGATGTTTCAAAATAAGCTTTAATATTTTTTTTAGCGAATGAAAGTAAGAAATTTGTATTGTATAACCTTCATTAAAATATAGCTTATTGGGGCTATATGTAATTGTTGAGTTACAAATATACATGCACATTTTTTATGCTATTCAACTCATCCACATTAAAAAATGGGTACAACTACTTTCTGTCAGATTAAAAATGACACAAAAGCTGTCAACTGAAGATATAGGTTTTATTATAATGAAGTGTCAAACTTTTTGAGTATAAATATAGTATTCTCCACTTTTTCCTAATTTGCCAATATGGCCTCATGAACTGAGAAACATTAAAAATATGAGAAAGTATAGAATAGCCAGTGCCATAGTATCCTCTAATCTATCATAACTATGAGTCAATAACAATAAGCAGTTAAGGGTTGTCAAAACCGAAAAAAATTGGAATTCCTATAGGCCTTTTATGTAGACCAATTGGTCCATAATATTTGCTGTCAGCTTTTCTCTCGGTAGTGTTCAGAGGTTACTCATTTAGTCCATCATTCTAAAGTTTTGGAAAAATAATGAACAATGAAAAACAAAGAATTGCATGTTATGGGTGTTGATGTTAGTGCAATTATGTTTCTGTCTTATGCACGTGTGCCTCATGGAATATTGATCTTTGTGGTCAGAAGTTTATATCAGAAAATTGCAAGGTTTCTGTCACTGTGAATGAGGACAAGTGGGCTAGAATAGCTGGCTTTTGTACAAGCGTGTATTGTTTTTGTTTGTTCCTGGGATTCCAAGTTTAGTGTGTCCAGCTCCAACACTGGATTTGCATATGACATTTTCATGGGGATTGACATCTTAGATTCCTTGTGCTGCTTTATTGTAGGCCTAACTCTTGGTTTTGGAACTCAGATATGGAAAGGTATTCAAATCCCACCTTCTTGGGAGCCCCACAATTGTATCAACTGATCCAGAAGTGAGCAAGGTGGTTTTGCAAAATGATGGTAGAATATTTGTTCCTTCTTATCCAAAGTCACTTAATGAACTCATGGGGAAGTCTTTGATTGCCAAAAAGGTTGCATGGTCTCATAGGTAGTTTTCTCAAATCTCCAGAGTTAAAAGAACAGATAACCGTGGACATTGAGAAGTATGTGCTAGATTCTGTGAAAAATTGGAAGGATGGTCAACTAGTTTACATCCAAGATGAAACAAAAAAGGTAAGCAATCAATACGCATACACAGATACATGTGTATGTGGGTGGTATATTTTCATAGTATCATAATTATTACGGTAATATTTTTTGTTTTAACCGCATACATTGTTTATTGAACAGATAGCTTTTCAGGTGCTGTTGAAGGCCCTGATGAGTCTTAACCCCAGTGACGAGTTAGAATGCTTAAAACGAGAATTCAGAAAGTTTATTTCGGGTTTAGTCTCAATTCCTGTCAAATTCCTTGGAACAAGGCTTTACAAGTCCTTGCAGGTAGGATTTTATATCTTCAAACTCAATTCCACGTTGATCACTACCAATTACACCAATCTAAGATATGGGCATTGGGAGATTTTAATAATACCAATTATGATTATGAAAGCATGTTTCAGGAAAAAGCAAACATGGTGAAGATGGTGCACAGAATCATACAAGACAGAGGAACAAAGTATGATAGCAACAAAACTCGAGAGAAGGATGTCCTGGATGTATTATTACATGAAACAAACAGTATAACGGGGAAGTTCACTATAGACCTCATCTCAGATAACATGATTTCCAGGAGAAGACTCTGTACCAATGCTTATGACACTAGCTGCTCAATACCTTACCGGTTGCCCACTTGCACTACAACAATTACAGGTACCAATGAATTCCCCTCTCCTTTGAGAAGAACTTATTAACTGCAATATAGTTAGTTCTGACACTAAAGCATTTATGTATTCAATGATCTCAGGAAGAAAACATGAAGCTCAAGAAGTCCAAGGAAGAGAAGAAAGAGCTAGTAACTTGGAGTGATTACATGTCATTACCATTTACTCAGGATGTGAGTATGATTTGATTAACATTATCTAATATTTATGTAATTTGGTTAAGATACAATTTTCCTTAGAGGCTTAATTTTTCTACACATTGATCGATGATAACGAAACCTTGCATTTGGGGAACAGGGGTTCCATTATGTTAAGTCCCTATTGTTAAAAGATGTGAAGAGAGAAATAATGAAGAGGAATCGCAATTCACACATTATAAGTTCTGGGTCCGTCATTTTATTATGCAAGAGATAGTCACAAAATGGTTGAAGCGGCTATAACCGTCTATTAGTTAATACATAACTAATAATGACTTAATATTAAACTATAAGCCTTATATTCCTACACCCCCTCTTAAGGTTTACACTACAAAAAGTGAGCAAAAACGTAGTGATAGAAGATTAAAACTAAATAGAGTCCATTAGTTAATACATAACTAATAGTGACTTAATAATAAACTATAAGCCTTATATTCCTACACCCCCTCTTAAGGTTTACACTACAGAAAGTGAGAAAAACATAGTGATAGAAGATTAAAACTAAATAGAGTCCATTAGTTAATACATAACTAATAGAGACTTAATAATAAACTATAAGCCTTATATTCCTACACCCACTTTTAAGGTTTACACTACAAAAAGTAAGCAAAAACATATTGACAAAAGATTAGAACTAAATAGAGTCCCACATTCTTCAAAAGTTTCCTCTCTAAAACATAGTGCTTTGACTAGGTACAACTCTGTTCATGAGTCGAATTCCGTGTTTGAGGTTTTTAGCCATAAATTACAGTTTCAATTTTAGACAGCCCGTTTACAGGCTATACAATTTTTTTATTTTTGGGTATTGTAATCTTCAATTTGTTTAGATCTTCATTAGCAAACTGTTAAAAAATTGGAGCTTTGAAACAGGGTGTGGACATATGCCAAAGTACTGTGCAGAAGGGAACAGTTGAAGTGCCCTGGTAGGTATTTATGCAAAATTTTGAAGCATGTAAATTATTCGACAAAATTCCTGAGATATATTTTGTCTCCTAGATTGCGGGATATGCAACTTAGTAACTTTTGGGCTATTTCAATTGGCATGTTCAAATCTAGACTCCATAAATCTTTCCAGCATCCTGCTAGCCTCTGTCAAAACAAGGGCTTCAAGAGCACGCCATGAGCAATGATCAAAGTATGATGGAACATTGTTCATATTTTAAGGGTATTGATGAAGGATAGAGGAATTTAATAGATGGTGGGATTTAGTTGGATTAAAGGATATAAAATGGTGAATGGTTTTTTTGTGTAAGAGATGAATCACACCCACAGGTATAGGAGATTAATGCAAAGTTGCAGAGATTTACAGCGGGGTATGGGCATCCACCAAAGCATAATGGAAGTGGTATTTCATAATTTCTAGTGTCTCAGTAAATGCAACCAACATGTGTCCAATCTCTTCAGTTCACTTTTCATATCATACTCCCATCCTCTGCCAAAATATGAGCTTTGAAATAGGGTATGCACATCTACCAAAGCATTGCACAGAAGAAAATTTTGTCAGATATTTTAGTTTCAAATACCCTGGTAGATATGTATGCATAATGTGGAAGCATGTGAATTATTTAACAAAATTCCTGAAACACGTGTTTCTTTTGATGGTGAATTTTTTTGCAAAGTGTCAAAAAAATTGGAAGACCACTGTTTTTATTTTCCGGAGGCATCCCTTACAGGAGCTTCCCTTACACTCAACCAAAAGCCTTCTTCCGCAATGAGTTAGGGAAGCTACTGTTTTTATTTTACTGAGTCGTGAAAATCAACCAAATGCACAGAGTGTAGATTAACCTAAAAAAATCCAACTTATGGAAGGGATTATTGGACGCAGCGACAGCTGATTTTATTCTGAGAAATAAAATCATGGATTTGCATCCATGGTGATGTCAAGGAATAACATCATTTCAAACAAAGACATTGTTCTTGCTGAGAGCATTGGTGATGTATTCTGTAAAGCCCTGTTTTATGACTCCATGGAGGTATCGTAAAGTTTCAAACTCTGCACAGAAACTACAAATCACCCCAAATTATTGGAAAAAAGCCTCAGAATGACAAAAAAGAGCAGGACGCATTTAGATAGACGTTTTAGAGAAGGAGCCTGCTAGAAAAGCACGACTAACGAGCTGCAAATATTTTTGGACACTTCAACGCATTGGGTATAAGGTTATGTATTGTTCATGCAATCAAAGACAAGTGACATTGTAGCAGTGATGACAACCGCAAGGAATCTATGCTTGGTCGGCGCACTTCAGTGGAATATGCAAATTGAACTGAGCTTTAATTGAATATATAAATGCTTGCCCACATACCGTTAATATCATAGAGTTGTTATATTTAGGTTTATTTTATACAGTACTTACGGTTGCAAAAAGTGTAGTTAGTTAGTTCAAGTGTCATGGCAAGTTCTTCAATGGTGAAGATGGGTTCATGTTTGAAGGCTGATGACGTGCAAGAGCTTGTAAAATCGAAGCCCGGGGCTGAACCAGAGAGATACATTCGACCCAAACAAGAGAGGATTGGATGCTCAGCATTAAATGCTCCAGCTAGCCTTCAAATACCTGTCATTGACATGGGGAGGATTGTATCAGGATGTCATTCTACGAGGCAACATGAGATGGCCAGACTTTCCAAGGCCTGTCAAGAGTGGGGTTTTTTCCAGGTTAGTTGGGCTAAATATATCTATTTTTTACCACTCGCTAACATTTAAGAGTTAGATGTTTCCAAATGTTCAGTAATAATCTTTACAAACATGTTTGTTACTTAAATGGCCACAATAATTTTAGCAGTGTGTTTATTTTACTTTCTCAGGTTTTGAATCATGGAACTGGGCACTGGCAACTATTGGAGCGAATAAAGAAAGTGGTGATGGAGTTCTTCAAACTGCCATTGGAAGAGAAAGAGAAGTACGCAATGATGCCGGGCACAATCCAGGGATATGGTCACGGTTTCATCTTCTCAGATGACCAGAAGCTAGACTGGTGCGACATGATGGCACTGGCTACCATGCCAAAATCTATTCGTAAACAAAACCTTTGGCCGGATAGACCCTTACTTTTCAGGTTATACGTTTTTATTAATATACCCTGCAATACTACAATGGTAATGCTAACTTATGTCAACTATCTATGCTGAGATGTTTTTGCTTGAGTTTTGCAGGGATACATTGGAAGCTTATTCAATTGAGGTATTTAGACTCTGCCAACATTTGGAGTCTTTCATCGCTGAGAATTTGGGTCTAAAGCCCAACATTTTTGAAGAAATACTCGCAGAAAATGTGCAGGCACAACGGATGAACTTGTATCCACCCTGATCTAGGCCTGATCTCGTTCTAGGTTTAAGTGCACACTCTGATGGAAGTGCTCTTACTGTGTTACTGCAAGATGATGAATCGGTAGGCTTACAAATTCTTAACAAGAACCTGTGGATTTCTGTAGAGCCGATTCCAGGCGCTCTGGTTATCAATATAGGAGACACGCTAGAGGTACATATACCCAATTTAGAATGTATAAAAATAGTTATAAATCATTTAAAAATTATGTTTCAATGGACATTATAAATATTATATTTGTATAAAACTAGTTATTCGTATAAAAATAACTAATAAATTATTGAAGGGTGTATGATTTTTAATGCGCCATGTTGTTTCAGAGACGAAATTAATACTCTCAGTAAAGAATGCTTAACTTTATTGAAGATAATTCCGGGGAATATTACTTGCTCCCCATGAGCTTTCAACATTGCATTCTCCTGTCTTTTAAATTGGTGTTGTCTCCTTAAAGGTGAAGTTAAATAAGTTGAAAACTTTTCATTTGGGTATTTTGTATTTGTATTGTAACGCTGCCATACATTGTTCTAGCATGCCTTAACAAGATTGGTTTATAAAAATAGCTATAAACCAATACTAAATTTAACATTGTACTAAAGTGAAGAAGATGACGTCTGCAAGTATAAACAACAGTCAATACTTACCTGCAAACACTTTCATAAAACGAAATAACAAAAATGCGAGCCTAAGGGGTTTGTGCATTCAAAACCACAAAGCATGTAAAACCACAAATCAGAGAAGCACAAAATAGCATGTAAAAGAGAAGCACAGAATAACATGTAACATAAACATAGATTAAAGATATTTTTTCAGAAACAAATCGATGTAACATAATCATAGATTGTAGAAACCCACCTCTGAAATCCGTTCTTTGGAGCAAACAGGGGAAGTTGCATAAGCCTTTCACAAATTCCAGCGTAACTTGACAGCTGCTTTGCGCATCTTTCTCTTTCTTTGCCGCAAAAATGGCGGATGATATAACAAGATTTTGAAAGTATTTCTATATCGTTGTCTGGATCGAGAAGATTTCGCAATGGTGCAAGGAGAGGGATTAAATGCTCGAGGGGAGGAATCGGGCTGAAAATGAAAAGGTTGGAGAGTGCGTATAAGGCGACGCTGGGGAAGCACCTGCAAGGAGAGGGATCAAAGTTGTGCAGCAGAGAACAGCTCAAACCAGGGGCATGGAAACCGCATGGAACAGGGGGCTATGGCGGGTAATATCTTTTTCATGAAGGCGGAGCTATGATTTTTGAAACTGGAACCGTGTGACAGCTGCAGGTGATTTGACAGGAGTCGCTGAAATGATGGCCGACAAAGGCTGGCAAAACCGGCAATATTTATTAGCTTGTCAGGACGGGAATGGAGACGGAGTTAACGGAAATGAAAACGGAGCGTGGGTCAAACGCCACGAATGCCACGTAGACCGCTGTGCCACCTCACTACCCCCTGCGAACTTGCGTGAGGGATAGGGTCCGCGGCTTCAGCGCCCCTTCTAAATGTTCCAGATTCTCCACCATATCCCGCTTAGCCTCCTCTTGAGCTTTCCCTTTCGATCTTATTATATGAGATCCTGCTTCGTAGATCTGTAAACCAGAGAGCATCAGTAGGTAAAATAAATTCCCAAAAATCTCTAAAACAAGAAAAAGGAAATGTGTCTGAGCATTTTACTGCTTACCTTATTGTCTACGAAGTCGGCCCAGAAGCGGGAAAGCGCACGGTCATATGGGTCAGAGGGCAGAAATCGCTTGGAGGCTGGCCAGGCCTCGTCGATGTATTGAAGAATTATAAGAGACTCACAGATGGGCTTTCCGTTGTGAATAAGTACAGGTATTTTCTTGTACACTGGATTCATTCGCAACAGTAGGTCGCTCTTGTTGACGACAACATTTTCTTCTTGGTATTCGTATTTGATGCCTTTCTCTTCCAACCCAATCTGCAACCGCATGCCGAAGGGGCTCACCCACATGCTCAACAGCTTCACTTCCTCCATCTTAAATCGCCCCACAGAAATATTCAAACTCCAACAATTGCACAATATAGGATAAATCTTACTCGAGTCCGATGGGAATACAGGGGATACCTATACTTATGGGCAGGCTGCAAGAATGTTGACCATGGGATCCGCTGGCTGGGATTTTGCACATATATATTGTGCCAAATTGCCAATCCTTCGACAAAACACCAGGCCAATTATGGTAGTTGTGAAGTACGAGAAGGAAATGTTAAAGTGTAATTTGTTTTCCTAATCGCAATCTCGAACTAGTGATTAACTCATTGATCGTTTTCCCAATAAAAATGCATGTACTTTTACATTGGGTTAACTACTTTTGTCTAAGAGTATCAATTACATGCGAGTAGTGTAATGTGAATGAGGAAAGGAAACTCTTGGGAGAATTTAATGTGGAGTGGAGTAACTAAAAACGAAGTGGAGTTGTCTAGTTGAATATATACAAATTGTGAGTGCAGACAAGCGATTAAACAATACGGAAAATGTAGCCAATCGCCGATGAGACTAAATGGTGGATCCCTCGAGTAGAAAATCAAAGAAATGATCTGTACTTTGCCACCAACATGTTAGAGAAAGGTGATAATAGAATTCCCTCAGCAGACATGAACTCTAAATGTAAGTGATGGAGTGTGTAGGCCATCGTATCTTGAATAAACCAAAGATGAAGACTTGGGTATTAAGAGAGAAAAAGAGAAAAATAAACATTCATAGTGCAGTGAAGGAAGATTATATTTTAGAAATGAAGTCACATTGTTTATATTTGTATTCATGGTTTGAATTTGACATCGAGTTAGATGTTTTGTATGATTCTAGCCATAAAATAGTTACAAATATTTGATTTGATTGTCTCATACAACTTACATATTTAAAATATGGCCATCATTTTTATATAGAGTTATATATAAATTGTATTAATATACAACATGTTCAAAATTACAATGGGTTGTTACTTGGGAGGGAGGAAAGGGAGGTTTTTTTTTTTCTAAAAGGGCAAGAAATGGTTGAAAGAACCTAGGCATTATTCTTCATTTCTTCGGACTGAAGTAGAGAGGCATGGAAGGAGTGATGATCGAGGAGTGCTACAAAAACGCTCCAAAGGATTGGTGAAGTGGTTGTAACATGGTTTTACATTTCCAATAATCCCATTCATGATGATGTACACCTTGCCACCCTCAATCTAATCATACAATTTTTCTAAAGCCTCATTGAAACAAGTGACACATATTTGCCATCCTATTTAGTGTGCAAAATCAAACCCAAAAAGGAGTCACTTTTCGTCACGTCATGATATTCTCGAAGGTTTTTTTACAAGGTCCTATCCCTTTAAAAACCATATCCATAAAGATGTATTCAATACATTTATCTAAATGGGCGTAGTTACACAATTTGATAAAACTGTATAAAAAAACCTTGCACTTGGGTACATTTCTAGGTCCTAAAACCATACTTCCATTCATATCATTCTTAAGAAAGAAAACTAGTACTTGACAGCTATCTTTGGCATCTTTTCTTTGTTTCTGGTCGTTTACACCCTACTAGCCGATCGGTACTTCACTTAATTATCTTTTATGACTTCGGTCACCAGCGCCCAGACATGACATCAATGCCCAGGCACCCTCGTCCTTTTTGGAACCCTTGACCCTTTTCTATTTTACTCTCTTCTTTTGGGAATCTTATTTTCTTATGGGTTGACCTTATAGTTGTCGATTATAAATTCAACCAAGAGAAATATATAAATACAAAGTTATGTGACTAAATTAAAGTACCAAGCTCTAAGAATATATTATCATCACCTAAGGTTGTATCGAAAGGCATGCAAGAGCATTAAAGGCATATATTTAACACTCATTCAAGGGACAAGGGATTGCATTTTATGCATACACGTATAGGAAGGGAAGTTCATTTTCCCATTCACACATCTATTTACATTGATACATCTACCTATCGCCAAATATCATGCACACTTGTGCAAGGGCTTCATAGGGCACAATTCTATCACACACACACAAGAACTAGATGGATTATGAGATCTAGTGCAATGCTTAGTCATAAGTTCACTCAATCGGGTCATTGTCGGGGTCAGTCTGACTCCTCATGTTGCATCTTTCTTTTTGGGATTTGATGTAGTTTGATGGTTTTGTAGGTTATCATCTCTTTATAGGTTACAGGGGAACTCTACGATCATTGTGCGACATAAAGGAGATCAACAACAACCACCATCGACAAACTTGTGACATTAGAAGATTCAAGTTTCGACCATTTTTGCAATCACGGGCTCCCAATAGCAGACTCCAACACCCAAGCGCCCCTTACCCAATCCAGGCGACCTAGTCTAGTCTCATCTGGAAGTTACAAAACATATTGGGTATATTTGTGAAAAAAATTTGTTCCTATTTGTCAATTTCTCTAGTCCACATTCCTGACATCAAGCATAAATCAAATAAGTCCTTCACTCTCTCTTACACCTAGGGTTTTATATTTGTTAGATTATTTTCTTGTGTCAAATTTTTACCTTAGCATTTATTTATCATATGCTTTACTCTACAATATTAGGTTTATCTTAGATTTTATTTTTTAAATCATTTGGTGAACCCATGGCTCAAATTCCACTATATGTCTAGGGTTTTCTTCTTATGCATGATACCCATAGTGGTTTCTTTGGGTATTTTGAGAAAATCGAGCTCCCTCCATATTTCCATAGGGTTTCTAAATCAATGGCTGAATTTGTTAACCCTTTTCCAATTCTCAAAATTTTCCTCTTGAAAACATTGAAACATTTGATAGTGAGAAATCCTATGATGAAGACACCAACGTTGATCAAGAACAAGTTTAAAAGGTTACTATTTTTTGTCAATATTTGCACGATAATCCTACGTATATTCCACATATTATCCATGCTTTGATGGCTACTAAAAACTCTCGAGGTGCTACTTTTGTACCCTTGTAGGATCTTCCTCAGCTACCATGGCCTCCACTCAGCCCCTTCATATTCCTACTTCCATTACCATTACTACCACTCTGATCATTAAACCTAATGCTTCTAATACACAACCTAGCTCTTCTTCCAATAATCTTGATTTAAATTTTTTACATCAAAATTTGTAGACTAAAGTTTTCCAGCTCCAAATATCTACTTCTCGCACCTCCATCTCTTGATTCTACCTTACTCCTCTATAATCCTTTTGCACACCCGCCATTTCCCACTATGCACTCCCTTCAAAAAATTCAACCTTAATCGCCCCCACCTTCAATGGCCATGGTGACCCTCAAGAGAATCTCCGATATTTTCATGTGGCATTTCTAGATTATGTGGATGATCATACTTTACTCGCAAATCTCTTTCCTAGAAGTCTCCAAGATTATGCTATGTGTTGGTTCTATGATCTACCTATCCATTCGATAACATCATTTATGTATTTAGCCGATGTTTTTCTTGTACATTTTTCAATCAATATCGGTTCAAAAATATCATATGCTCAACTTGCACAAATCAAACAAGGATATAATGAGCATCTAGCGGACTATGTATTATGATATAAGAACAACCTAGCTAAGATTTCTAATGTACTAGTGGATTCTAAATTACAATATCTATTTGTCCAAAATATTTTATCCCCATTACAAGAGAGTGTCATCTTGGAGACCTCTCCATCATTTGATCAAATATAACATACTCTTAAGTTACGTGAAAACAAAATATTATATGCGAGAAACCTCAAATATTATGATTAATCTTCATCTTCTAATCGATTTCAAGGAAAATATACTTTCAAGCCATCTCCTAAGTCCATTAAATAAAAAGCTATTGTTAATAGTGTTTGTACTCATGAAAATCTCCAATAAAGAACCTCCAAAGCATATATTTACAAAATTACCTTATGTTCCACGCCTTCTATTGTCATAATTTCTTGAGAGAAATCTTATTACGCTTCCACTACCACTGAATCTTGATCCATCTCACCTTAAGGGCCATAATTATAATGAAAATGATAGATGTGACTATCATCAATGTGTTAGGCATTCAACTGATCGATGTTTCAAACTTAGGCATATTATTCAAGATCTTATCGATAATAATACAATTGAGCTCCCGAGAATTTAACATCCAAGCCAATAAATGACAACAAAAAGCTCAAAATATTCAATGATCCATTTCCTATGCAGATTCTTAAACTAATCATACATATCGTGTAGTTCCTCCTCCTTCATTGGGGGTCTTGACTTAATAGTTGTTCATATTGATGCATCTCCACAAATCATCACTTTCTCTGATCATGATTATCATGTTGCATTTTCTTCTAATACGTTACATATCAATGCTTCTATTGAACCTCATACTATCAATAACACCATGATCAATTCATTGGCTCATATTGGTGCATGCTTTATTACACTCCTCATCCCTATTATTAACTATATCAAATCTCTCAAATTTCATATCCAATTCCAAAATATTATGTCTTCATCAAGATTTCAGTTACATTTGGGCCTCTCACCATGCTTGTGACATTCAAATTGGCACCTTCAATCGAAGTTTGTGACATGCTCTTAGGTCTTCCTTAGCTTCGTGTTGTTAAGGCTATCTTTTCCATGACACACTTGTGTCTCAAATTATTTCAAAACAAGAAAATTATCACTATTAAAGGTGTTATTCTATCTACACCATTGCTTCTACCCCCTCTTGAGGTTGTGCTCTCACTATTTTCAATGTCTATGCCCCCGAGCCTATCAAATTTAAGGCATTTTATGCACCTAACTCACCTATTCGCACATGATTTATTTGTATGCATTAGTCTCTAGTCCATCTTATTGGCCTAAGTCCTCTACTCGGTAGCTCTTTCACCTAGACCTTCACCACATCCTTCACATAGGTGCTCATCTCCTCTTAGGTATCCTTCACATAGGTGTTCATCACCTCTTCGGTCCTCTTCACATAGGTTCTCATCTCCTCCTAGGTCTCCTTCACATAGGTGTTCATCACCTCCTTGGTCTCCTTCACATAGGTGTTCACCACCTCCTTGGTCTCCTTCACATAGGTGTTCACCACCTAAGTCTCCTTCACATATACAACGTCATTCTCATACACCACCGATCTTAAAGCATGGTCACACACCTTTATCTCCTCAAACATCGGTGGAGGACCCTTTCCCTTCACTTTTGTTGGATAATTTGATCTACATCATACACTTGGGGGCATCATGCTTACTTCTCTCCCCCTTCTAAAATCATCAGGCTTCTATAATTTCTACTATTATGCTCCATGCTTCATAATTATTATTTTGAAGTATCCATCTTGCACAACTTCATACACGTATTTTATCGTCACTACCCTATGACGCACTCTAGTTCCACATTTCATACTCAATTGCTTTGAAGTGTTTACTTCTAAAATGAACCTCACGTCACTCGTTCACTCTTCACACTCTATGCATCATTGATCGTATCTTTATAACACAAAATATAAAACCATTACCCTATGATGCACTCTAGTTCCACGGTTTATATTCAAATGTTGAGGGTTCAAATCTGAAATAAAAGTCACCACATTTACTCTTTACGCTCTATGCTCTAGCACACATTATCAAACCATTTCCTATGAAACACTCTTGTTTTATGGTTCATTATTGATTCTTGAGGGGTCTTTAATTAATGAAACTCATCTCATACTCATACACCTCCACTTAGGGAGCACGCTACTCCTATCACATTCCATTCCATTCACATTCATATCATATTGCATATCTTGGTGTCACTTATTATTTCTGTCTTAGACTCGCATGTTACACTTTTTATAATATGTTAGATGGATATCTAGTATGTCACTATATTTTCTATATACACATGCATTTGCACTTGTTCTCTAGTTGTGAATGTAGGCATTCTTAGAAATTTTTACATGCAAAAATGATGCTTGGCATTGTACATCTTACTAGTCCCACCACCAGATTCTAGGGGCATCTACATTTTCTACTCTTACACATCACATGTTCTATTGTTCCATTATTTACTACTTCCTATTCTTATTAGCACACTACTTTGCATTGATCTATATATGCTTTGACATACTCTTTATCTTTCTAGTACACTAATGGGTGCTTCATGCGCAACATTTGATTTGCAGGAACTATTTGTAACCATGGTTTTTTGTTAATTCTTGATTTCCATTTTTCTTCTATTGTATGCCATTGTTTGCAGTCTATACCATTTTTCTTGTGTGCACATTGTCTTATTTTGACCACATCAACCATGATTATCTCGCGACATTATGAGTGATGTCCCATGTATGAAACCCACTTTTCGTGATCTCTCTCTTTTGTCTACACATTTTCTTGTTTCACTACTTTTCTATGATATGCTTGCTTCTATTTCTATTAAAGCATTAGGGAAAATTTAGTTGATGAATATTCTAGTTTTTAAAATTTGAAATTGGAGAATATTTCGGTAAGGGAGTAGGCCTAGGTCGCCAAAATTTTTGGGTACAAGTTTATTTTAGGGTTATTCACCATCCTCGCGAAAAGATAAATTCACAATATTCAACTTAATATTGTCATCCGGTAGCATATTTTATGTTACCAAATGCCAACGACATAAACATATATTGTTAACTCGTAGCATAAAATATTCTACCAGCCTACAACATATATTTATGCTACTGATTGTCAATAGAAAAAAAAAAGAGTATGGGATTTTGTTTTACTCATGCCATATTTTGGAAGGAAAAATTTATCATTGAGATAATCATTTTAACTTCTAACATCAAAAATGTCAAACAAAAATAAAATTAGCTAAACTTGTATTTTTCCCACAAAAAATCATTTTTTTAATTTATTTTTTTGCGCCATATTTTGTGAGGACCAATTTCTTCTTGAGCTGGTTATTTTAACTATTATTGTTAGAAAATGATCTTTTCAAAAAATTACATATATTATTTTCGACATCATATACTATCAACCGATAACATAATAGATGTTGTCAACCGTACCATAAAAATGCTACCGACCAACAACATATCAACACGAAAATTAATTTTCCCATATTTTCCATTTACGCGAAAGATAATTTTCACAAATTGGCCAACTAATTCTATAAATTGTTTTGAGGTAGGTCTTAATTTTTCCCTATAACACATGCATATATCCATCTTGTTTACATGTGCCTTGGTTTACACCATGCACATTTCCCTCCCATAGCAAGGCATCATGGTTCAGAACAATTTTAGGTCCTCTCCTTTGGGCCGCATTCTCCTAGTGACATTGCATGCACCCCAAATGAGGGGGGCATACATTGGGTGAATCAATCACCCTATACAACATCTCATAGTGACATATCACATATAAATAATGTACATAATCAACATAAGATACAATTTCAACAACGACCTAATATTTGACTTGGGTCCTCAATTTAGCACAGACACTGATGCCCAACTATAGACACTAGTGGTTGGGTGCTCTTGACCTCTCTTAGGTGCCTATGTCTTGGGGGTAGATACAAATACTTTTTCATATCAACATAATTTTCAATAGTTTACAGATCCATTTCATAGGATCAGCACTAGCCTTAGCATACATAATGCATCCAATCTCCTTTAATTGGAACAATCAATACATTTATAACAATACGTAACAATGCAGATGCACCGTATTTAGTTGTGCTTATTCAAGAAGAATTCATGGAAGGAGAGTAACACTAGACCTCTCTCCACAACACTCTTTTGTCGTGGCATGACATTGCCCAAAAACTCACACTTGGTGTGATATTACCCAAAAAACTCGTTCTTGGCATGAGATCACACAAAAAACATGCTCTTGGTGTGAGATCACCCTAAAAAATCACTCTTCTACAACATTTTAAGACATTTTTCTATCCTTTTCACTTTTCACGGATCAGGTGCACACTTTCCTTTTTACTACTTTTACACACATTTGCATACTTTTGCATAGTTTTCATAATACATGACTTTGATTACTCTTTCACTCTTCTTTTGTAGGTTTTTCCTCAATTCACAACAAGAAACAACCCTACATCAATTACAACACAATACGCTTCACCCCTAGGGTCACTTCCTCTTTCTTAGCTTCCATGCTTCATTTTTATCACTTCACACTTTTACTTGTCTCCTCGACATGTTATTGCCATCAAATTCTACATGGTTATTAGGTACACACCTCTTATCAATTTATGTTATTGAGTATTCACTCAACAACATAAAATGGGGGCAAATGTAGACACAAAATCACACTTTTGGGAACATTTCTAGGACATAAAAACATACCTACATTCATATGATTCCTAAGTGAGAAAAAAATAGTAATTAAAAACTATCTTTGGCATATTTTATTTTTTCCTAGTCTTCTTTATGGTCTTTTACACCCTACTTCCTAGTAAGTACTTCACTTGCTTAACTTTTATTTTTAGACACTAGCATGTAGACAGGACGCCAACGTCCAGCGCCCTTGTTCTTCTAGGTGCCTATGACCCTTTTCTATTTTACTCACTTCTTTTGGGTCTATTTTATATTTTGGGCATTTGATTTTCTTATAGGTAAAATTTCTAATTGTCCATTGTGAAATTTAACCAAGGGAGTCATATAAATACAAAGATATATGACTAAACTAGAGGACCAAGCTCTAAGCATTTATTATCATGACCTAATGTTACATCTAAAGGCATCTAAGAGCATCAACGACACACATCTAGTACTCATTCAAGGGATAAGGAACTACATTTTTTGCATACATGCATGGGAAGGGAAGTTCATTTTCCCATTCACATGTTCTATTTACATTGTTACATCTAGTTTTACCCATTATCATGCGCACTTGTGCAAGGTCTTTCTAGGGAACGATTTTATCACACACACAAGAATTACATGTAGTATGAGTTGTAGTGCAATGCTTGATTGTAAGTTCACTTAGTCGAGACCACTAGGGTCAATCCAACACTTCATATTGCATCTTTCTTTTTTAGGATTTAATGTAGTTTGAGGGTTTTGTAGGTTATCATCTCTTCGTAGGTTACAAGAGAAATTTTAGATCATTGTACAAAATATAGGAAACTAACAACAACCATCAGTGAAAACCTCATGACACTAAAAGATTTAGGTTCCAACCATTTTCGTAGTCATGTGAGCCCAATAGTAGAGACTCCAATGCCCAAATGCCCTTGACCTAGTCTAAGTTCCCTAGTCCAAGATCATCCAGGTAGTTTCGAATTTATTGAGTAAATTTGCGATAATCTTCCCTTCCTATTTTTCATTTTCTCTAGTCTACATAGTCTCGGGACATGACATTAGGCATAAATCAGCTAAATCCTTCACACTCGCTTTCACCTAGCGTTTTTATATTTTTAGCTTATTTTCTTGTGGCAAATATGTACCTTATAATTTATTTATCATACATTACTCTGTAATATTATGTTTTATCTTAAATTATCTTTTTGTTAAATCAAGAACATGTTTTTATGGTAGGAGGTGTTTGTGGGGACAAGTAAGTATCTAGAGCAAGCATTGTTTCAATCGTTGTTTGTTTATCACGTGCAACATGGTTTAGAAGTTGAGTTGGAATGCCAATTTTCATATGTGTTTGTGGGTGCGTGTGTTCATGTGTGCGCACGCACGTGTTTGTTTGTGTGTGTGTGAAAAAAATACTATCTATGTCAATTATAAGAACATTCTTGCATACAAAAAATGGGGGAGGAAAATTAGAAAGAACAAATGAGATAGTTCATGCATTGTCTATGGAACAAGGTGTTGATATTACAATTCATGTTTGATCATAGTTTAGAGGGATTTGTGCAAATACATAAGGATTCTTGTAGTGTTTTTTCCAATACACAACTTGCAAACTTGGAAGGAAGTAATGTTTTTGAAAGTGCACTCCATCATAACTATCTACATGGTGTTGAACTTCGCATTCATGGTAGATCAAAATGGGCGTTATAGGTGTGGCATCAAAGCAACCTTCAACCAACAGATAAATTCCTTTAATTGGCAATGATGTGTTCATGACAAGGAGAAGATACTTGAGGGTGGGGGATTGCTACCCAATTATCAAAAACATAAATACAAGATGAAAGTAAAAACCAACAAAGGATAAGGAAGAGAAGGGACATGAAAAATTCTTCCATTTTTTCAGTGGAAGGTATGGTAAAATGAAATAATGGTAATAAGAAATCCTAAGAAAATTTTTAGGCAACATCTTTTTACAAACAAAAAATTATTTGAAAATGCTTCCATTTGTGATGCAAATTCAAAGACAAAAAAATAAGTGTTAGACAACAAAATACATTTTTGTTTACTTTTTAAACAAATAAAAAGCATTCAAAATAGTAAATTGTAGTATTTTGAGTATCTACACTTTTGTGTTAAAACAAAGCATCTAAAAAATGATAGGAATCTATTTTCAAAGATACATAAACCATCAACATTATTTTTACAAAATGTAACTAAATATAATGGCTTGACTAATCACTTTGGAATATACACTTTGTATCCAAGTACAAACACAATTTTTTTTGTAGTAGTGTGAACATGAAAGAATAGAATAAACAAAGTAGATATACACAGGAAAAACTTGGTAGTCTATCTTTATGGATTTGAACAAAACAAAAAAGAGTTAGATAGAACTAAATAAGAGGTGGAAACGCATACGAGATTGTCTACTATGAAAGAAGCATAAAGAAATAACAATTTTAGAATATATATATATATATATATATATATATAGTGCTCAACTTTTTTATTAAAGTAGAGTGGATAAAAGAGAGGAAAGAATCTATAAAAAATTATTTTGAAAAGTACAACAAGTATTGACAATAAATAACTTTAAAAGTGATGCAAATATAAACATGGACTTTAAACATTGTTTTTATTTCATATTAATTTCCATACATGATAGAAATATATTTGAATTTTTTTGTCTAAACACAACATCAATATTTTTCTTGCACAAAATTTTACTAAATATGAATCCTTTACTTAATAATATGAAGCTTTATAGTTTCGATCTAGGTACAAGAATGACAAGGTTTTACAACAAAATAATGAATCTAACACCTAAAGTGAATTTCTATCCACAAAACGTAATGAAATACAAATTTTGTCGAAACATATCTAAAAAAATTATAGTTTGTAATAAGGTAAAACTATAATTTGTTTTGTAAAGACATAATGAAAGATACAATTACAATATTTTTGTTTCAAATTTTTCGACACTTATATGTGGATTATTTTACACGTTTCATGTCTCTTTTTCCATATCTTCCTTCTTAACTACGATGTCAATATTCTTTATTTTTTTAGGAGGTTAATATTTCTATTTCTTTTCTTTGAATCATATGCCAAACCGAATCCTCGCTAATGTGAAATATTTGTCTAGAACATGGATAGTTAAAGCACACATGTAGATGAAAATGGAGGTGATCTATGACCATATTTGTTATTGTTGGATTGGTAGGCCTAGGTTGTTTGCAATGAAATACTTGAGTCACACATCCATTATTTCATTGATGTGCACCTTAAGGTCATGGAACTAACCCCATCCTCACCACTAATCCCAACACCATGCTTCCTAAGTTTGGAAATAATAGTGCATACCTATGAATACGACCTTCTTAAGAAACCTTGGTTATTATTGAGTACAAGACTGAGAAGGGGGTAATGGTTCTTCAAAGTATGCATACCATCCCCATCTCTACTTAGTATAATGATATCATGAGAAATATACACTCTTGCATGAGAGATTCTTGTAAAGGTACCTACCAAGTCGAACCAACCAAAAATAAATCAACTTAACGAAGATGAAAATGTTAGGAAATAAGGGATAAAATATGTGGAACGATCCTCACATAATCACAACAATAGAAACTAATATGCAAAAAATATTATAGATCTGAAATAAAAGTACATAATAAAAAGAACACAACACAAAGAGAGAGTATTTAACGTGGTTCACTCAATTTAAGCTACATCCACCAAGAATCACTTGCTCATATTTTATTACAAACCACCTCTTCTCTCAACACAATACCCAGATCCATTTGGATCTATGATTAACAAACTCTACAGAATTCATGCCCGAATTCACACACATCTTCAATATTACATCAACCCTACCATATACACAAAACCACATAAGTTGAAAATTTATTAAGCATTTTTACAATACCGTGGGTATCAAAACCATGGGCCAAAAATGTCCCATAAACCTATGGGTAAAAAATCCCGCCCCTATGAGAAGAACACGTTTTCCAAAATATTGGTCACCTTTTTTTAGGCCATTTTTTTTTGAGACAACTATGGAAAGTGTAAAATACTTTTAGTGTATAGTCTTCAACACTTTCACATATAAAAATAGGTTCCATAACATAACAATATCCCACTTGGAGACTAATTTTCCTATGAGCAAGATTTTCAACCCTTCATTGTTGTTCGTGAAGACCAACTAAAGCTAAACACAACTTCAGTTTCTCACTTGTGACCACCTTGGTCATTATGTCTGCAAGATTCTCACTGGTATGAATATTCTCCACTTCTTCTCTTCCTCCAAAGTTGTCATGATGAAATAGCTCCTAAGCTATATATGCTTTGTCTTAGAGTGGAAAGTAGAGTTCTTAGCTAGGTGTTTAACACTCTGAATATAACTATGCATCTTCCCTTCCTCATGCTTATTCCCCAAATCCTCAAGAAATTGAAGTTATAGCCAAATCATCTCTTTGTTTTCCTCTATATCAACAACATACTCGGTCTTTGTGGTTAACAAGCCAAAAGCTTCGTAGTCCCGAAATACAACTCACTATTTGTCCCACCTACAGTCTAAATATAATCTCTCGTGCTCCTCCTATTTACATCTCCATATCTAAATCTACATAACCACGTAAAGTGGTGTATAATCCATTGTAGCAAAAAATTGTCCCCATGGTCCATCTCAAATACTGAAGGATCCATCCAATTTACTGCCTTCCAGTGATCTCTACCTAGATCACTCATAAATGTACTCACTAATCCCACCGCATGGGCAATATCAGCCTATTGCATACCATGGCATACATGAAATTTCCAAACGTTGATGAGTAATGTACCTTGGACATCTAGTTTCTCTCCTGCTTTGTCTTGGAACACATCTCCTTTGATAACTTGAAATGGCCTACAAAAGGAGTCCTAACTTGGTTTAACATCCCACATATTAAACCTCTCCAATACCTTATTAATGTACTCTTCCTGAGATGAATTCAGATTTTGTTCCTTCCTATCCTAATATATCCTCATACCAAGGATTTGTTTGTCTACCCCAAATACTACATAGAAAAGGACTCACTTAGCTGATTCTTGAGTAATTTTTTTCTTGCATGTTTTTACTGTAACCAACGTAGTCATCCACATATAGACATATAGATAATATAACTGCCACCCTCAAATTTATTTATGTACACATAATGATTAGAATATCATCTAATATAACTTTCCTCCATCATGAAGCTATGAAATTTCTTATACCATTGATGTGGAGCTAGTTTTAGCCATACAAGCTCTTCTTTAGTTTACACTCTATCTCCTCTTTACCTTTAACCTCATAGCCCTCAGGATGCTACATATATAGCTCCTCCTCCAAATAACCATGGAGAAATGCAATCTTTACATTAATCCACTCTAAGTGCAAGTCTTATGTATCGCTTATTCCAAGAACAGTTCTAATAGAAGTCATTTTTACTACAGGAGAAAAAATCCCATCAAAATTTATACCCTTTTTTCTCGTACAAACCCCTTGACCGACAAACCATGACTTGTGTCTTTTCTTTCCTCCTTATTCCTCTTTGAATTTGTACACCCACTTGTTTTGTAATGCTCTTTTCCATTCGGGTAGCTTCACCAAATCCCACATCGGGTTCTCCATGAGAGTCTCGATGATGCTCCTCATCCATGGCTTACTCCTACTTCTTCCCGGCATCTACCTACATTGCTTTATCAAAGATCTCTTGATCTCCACTATCGGTGAGTAATAAATAAAAAGAGAAGGAGAAAAATTTCAGGTTCTCTTCTTACACTAGAAGAAATCCTCAATATAGGAGTTTGGGGTTCCTGTTGAGGAGGTTCCTAAAATTATTCATGTGTCACTTTCCCATCCGGAAGATCCTCTACCACTACATATTATTTCTTGGATTCTTCCTATTTTCTTGAATCTTGCTTTCTTATACATGACTTTCTCATTAAAGACCACATCCTAGATCAATGATTTTCTTGTCCTTAATACTCCAACATTTATATCCAAAGTCATCACCACCATAACCAATGAAATTACATTTTTATGATTTAGCCTCTAGATTGGTCCTATCATCCTTGTCTATATGGACAAACACCTCACATCCAAAGACTCTAAGAAATGAATAATCAACTTTTTTACCATACCAAGCCCCCTCAGTTATGCCTCCATCCAAGGCAATTGAGGGTCCTTTGTTTATCAAGTACACAACTGTGCTCATCGCTTCTTCCCAAAAATAAAGAGGCAATCCTACATGTAACCTCATGCTCGTAGCATGTTCCATTATTGTCTTGTTCATCCTTTCTGACACCCCATTCTTTTGCGGAGTTCTTGGAACCATATTTTTCATATGGATTACATTATTAGAACAATAATAATCAAACTCATTGTTGTAATATTCCCCATCATTATCTCTCCGAGACATTTTAGCTTAAGATTTGTTTCATCCTCTACCAAGGCTTTCTATTTAACAAAAGTGTCAATACATCATATTTGTTTCTAATAAAACAAACCCAAACTTTTCTTGTTACATCATCAATAAAAGTAAGATAATAACTTGAACCCCCAAGAGATGATACAGAGCCGGCCCCACACATCGAATGTACCAACTCCAACTTACTCTATCTCTTTCTTTGTAGTTCCAACCTAGAGAAACCTTACTCACTTCTATTTCCCATAGATACAGTCCTCACAGAACTCCAAACCTGTTTTTGTATATCCAGGAAAATCCTTATTTATGATCTTCATGCCCTTATGGCTCATATGACCAAGCATGTAGTGCCACAATGTTGTATCTACTTATGAAGCCACAAGATTACAAGTTAGTACTATTAGTGGTTAAATACAAGGTTCCAACCTTCTTACCTCTTTCCACCACAAGAACACCCTTGGTAACCTTCCAAGAGTCCATTGTAAATATCACAATATAACCATCACTTCCCAACTACCCCTTCGATATCAAATTTCATCTTAAAGTAGGCACATATCTAACATCCTTCAATAACCATGTATTCCCATTCTACATCTTAACCCAAACATAACCTTTTCCATCTATGTTGCAAGGGTCATCATCACCAAGTAAAACATGCCCAAAATCCCCTTGAACATAATCAAAAAATAATGTCTATGTGGAGTAGCATGGAAAGAATCCCCCAAATATAAAACCCAAGATTTATCAATATTCTGCAAAGAAAGAATCAAAGCTTCCTAACATACATTACTTGTTGCCACATTTGCCTCCTTGTTTTCTTCCTGTTGTTTCTTCTTGTCCCAAAGCTCTCAATAGTCCTTCTTTGCATGCCCAGACTTTCCACAAGCCAACATACTATCTTGCTTTTTCATTTTGACCTTGCCCAATCTTTCAATTTTCCACTACTTCCTCTATTCTTTTGTCTCCCTCTAGTTTCCATTGTCAAAGCATTCCTTGAAGTATAAGATTCCTCAAAGATTTTTCTTTACATTTCTTCACTTAGAATCACCCCTACAACATCCTCAAACTTCAACTTTGAGTTAGCTGGAACCAAGTTTCTTACTCACACATTACCAAGCTATTCCAACTCTCAGGTAAAGACCACATAATTAATAAAGCCCTAACTTCTTCATTAAATTATATTGTAACCAAACCTATCATATTTACAACCATATTAAAATCATTTAAATGATCTTCTACTAAAAATTTCTCATACATCTTCAATTATATAAATTTTTCCATTAAAAATATCTCATTAGAGGTAGAGGGTTTTTCATATAACTTCCCTAATGTATCCATAAGTTCTTTTGTAGTCTTTTCCTTTGAAACATTAAATAATATCAAATATGCAAGACACAACAGAATCATTCCAAGTTCCTTCCTATCCAACAAATCCCACTTTGCATCCATCATACTTGAGGGTTTGTTCCCTTTCTCAGAAAGAGAAATATAAATATCCTTCTGATAAAGGTAATCTTCCATCTACATCTTCAAAAGACTGAAATTTTGCTCGTTGAATTTATCAACCCTTGATCTTCCATCATCTACCATATCTTCCACTAAAGCTAAAAATTTCCCTATGATTCAACACTTCAAAGAAACTAAACCAGTGCTCTAACACCAATTATTAGGAAATAAGGGATACAATATGTGGAACAATCTCTCATAGAATCGTAACAATAGAAACTAATATGTAGAAAAATTACATATCTAAAAATAAAATTACGAATAAAAAGAACACAACAAAAAGCGATAGTATTTAACGTGGTTCACCCAATTTGGGCTATGTCCACCAAGAATCACTTCCTCAGATTTTATTACAAGCCACCTCTTCTCTCAATACAACACCCATATCTATTTGGAGATATGCTCAACAAACACTACAAAATTCACACATGTCTGCAATGTTACATTAACCTTACCATATACACAAAATCACATAAGTAGAAAACTGCTTAAGAAATTTTACAATACCATGGACCAAAACCATGGGCCAAAACTATCACCTAAACCTATGGGTCAAAAATCCCACCCATATGAAAAGAGCATGTTTCCTGTAATATCATGCACATTTTTTCAAGCCAATTTTTTTGAGACAATTGTGGAAAGTGTACAATACTTTTAGTGTACAGTTCAACACTTTCACACATAAAAATAAGCTCCATAACATAACAATATCCCACTTGGAGACTAGTTTTCCTCTGAGAAAACTTCTCAACCCTTCACACAATCACCCAAAAAACATTTCTTAGGGGACTACGCCCTAAACCCCGGCAAGACAACTATGGAAAGTGTATAGTACTTATAGTATAGTCTTTAACACTTTTAAACATAAAAACATAGGATCCATAACATACCAAAAATATGGATGAGATGGAGATGATCTTTATTCTTGGGGTACATCATAACGTATTATTTATCTCTTTCTAACTTTCAACTTTGACTGTTATTTTTTAGGAGCTCATTCATGTTAGTCACTATAAAGGGTGGTAAAAGAGGGAAGAAGCATGAGGGATTCATACATATGTAGGTTTCCCAATCTAAATATAGTGGTGAAGGAGGGTTGGAGAATGCAAACACTTAGTTCCCTCTTATCGTGTCAAGACACCAATGTGTCTTCTAGAAAGTTGTTTCCTAGTTGGCACCACAATTTTGCTTAACATGTGTTAAAATTTTCTACAATCCTTATAATAGGTGTTGAATTTATTCTTGAAACATGGATATTTCATTCTGTTATACATTAATTTCTTTTTATTCGTTGCATTTACAAATTATTTTGATTTCTTTGAAACTTATGTTATTAAAATAGATAATGATATAATTTTATTAATATCAAAAATTAGAAATGAATTGTAAACTAAGACTTTTTGTTCATATTGATATACATTAAATAATCAATAACCATTGCATAAATAGGAAAATCCTTTATATTACTTATTAATATCTAAGTTTGTAACTATGCAGTCACAAAATAATTTTAATCTAAATATTACTATGTACATGAGTCCAAACATGGCCACTTGAAATGGAAATGTTAAAAGGGAAATCCATATTTTATATTAAATAAAATTATATTTATTTTGCTTATGGACTTGAAGGATTGCTTGTTAATTTTCAAGTGTACATATGTCTAGACATCCTCACAATTCATGTTTATATGTTTTCACATTAATGTATTTACATTGGTGTTGATGTCCCTTGACTTCCCTTTATGGAACCCCCTTCACATCCACTCATGTTGTGATATCCTCATGCCATGTGTGAGACCCTCCATTGGAAATATGATTGAAGGGCCAAAGATGCCTCCCAAAGAATTTTTTCCTTCACCTAATGTAAGAGACAAAAAACATTATTGTTATTGAAAATTTAGGTAGATAAAACTTGTCTAAAAAGAACTCTCCATACAATTTGAGGTCCCATATAGAAATTTAGCTCCATATAATATCAAGTCCCTTATTGATAATATCTCCACACAATTATAGGTCCCATATTTTAATGAAAAAGGGTGTGATGAATAGCCACAATAATAATGAA
This sequence comes from Taxus wallichiana var. yunnanensis, assembly GCA_018340775.1. Taxonomy (NCBI): domain Eukaryota; kingdom Viridiplantae; phylum Streptophyta; class Pinopsida; order Cupressales; family Taxaceae; genus Taxus; species Taxus wallichiana. The sequence goes on along the minus strand of CM031241.1, from coordinate 122,012,231 downwards.
GAGGAATGGTGTACAATTTTTGGACCTTGATCTGAAAGTCAATATTATTTTACATATGTTTTTCATTGTATATGTGCTTGAACACATTTTCCATTTTTCATTTTCTTATGTGAGCAACCCCTCATTATGGTCCTTACATATACACGAGTAAGAAATGAAATGTGGAATCAAAGAGTAATGTAACTCTTTCTTCTAAATAATATTATTCTTGTGACCCACACAAAATCCATCTTGACGGTGGTGGTTTACGTTCATAAAAATTCAATCGGGTGGGATGAAGGAAGATAAATCCATGTCTTTGACTAAGAAACAAGAAAAAATAAGATATATGTCATGTCACATGTTCAAACCTTCACAATAACATTGCTAACATAAAAAAGTTGGTGATAACATGGAGGTTGTGAAAACCTTAAAATAATATAAAAATATGTATAGGATAATAGGATATTAGAAAATAACAACTCATGAATTAGCAATCATTGCATTTACTTTGGATAAATGCCTTACAAAATTATGAGAGCACACATACACATGGTCCTCTCTTATTTTCTTTGGCCAATCCCTCACACTACAAAGTCCCATAATGTAAAAATTTCATACTAAGATGCACAAGATAGTACATGTGAAAATGCTTCAAATTTAAGAACCCGCAATGATTAGGAGCCGGTGTCAGCTACAAATCCTCAATAAAACTCTCGAGCATGATATTTCTTATTGTCTTGAAAAACATGGAGAATGGAAAAATAATGTTCTATAAATATGACACAAAATCACATGACCAATCATGTTTTGTGGCTATCAAAATTAATAACTACATTAGATCGACATTGGATGACAAGTTTCCTCCACATGGCCCTATCTATAAAGTGTCTTACTGCAACATGCCAAGTGAATTCACCTAAAACTGCCAAGTGTTATAACTACTTACAAAACACGGGGACTAACATTGTAAAAAGTAATTATTGACATTGGGGGTATTGATTGAAAAGGACTTGTTTTCTTAGATATTTCCAAAGTACATGAGCTCAATGATCCTTGCAACACACCCCCTTTCTCCTTCAAATGATTGATGGAAGTGTCACATTGTTCATATGTGTCTTGACATAAGAAAAAAGAGTATTGCATATGTTCCACACAACATTTTCCCCACCCTTGGACTTCTCCTCCCTCAATCTCCTTCTTTATTACCACTCTTCCTACTTGCAATGTATCACTCCCGAAGTTTAACTTCTCAAATGCATCCATTTCAACGTCTCCATTACACCGCTTACATGCAATTGTTAGTGCTAGTTCAAAGGGGAATGTGAGGTGGATGTTTATAGTTGAAACTTCTTTACATAAAATGCTTGACACATAGAATGCTTTGAATTATTTGTTTAAAGGTAAATTTTAAAAGAAAACACACACAACACTATTTTTGATGTTTTTTTTTTTTTTTTTGGTGCACTAAATTTTGGTGCAAACATAATGTTACCCTCTAATTAAATTTTCATCCAAAACCCTTTTTAATGTGGAAGACAATTGATTTAAAATTAAATTGTTACCCTCAAAATATGATCACAAAAAATGTGATGTAATTTTAAATATTGACATGTTGCCATAAACATCATTTGGAACATAGAACAGAACTCATAAAATTGCAAATATGCATCGTACACATAATTATATACTTGGAACTCTAAACTACAGTTGTAGATATATATATATATATATATATATATATATATATATATATAAGAATGAACTCAAAATCAAATTGTATCTTAAAAAAGATAAAACACATTTAAGAAAATCCAAATATAAAATTGAAACGTTACAGAGATGCAAGTTTAGACGATGAACCGAAACGGTACGAAGTAATATGTATACCAAGCTTTGGAAATATGCATAAATTTCTGATATCTCTGTGGCACCAGATTTTTAATCGACCACAATTTTCTTCCTAACTTGTAACACAATCTCCAAAACCCGCTCTGGTGCGGGAAGAACTTTGTTGACGCTCTCCCTCTCCTTACATTTTTTAGCCCACGCATGGAGCAGCGGATATCGAGTCTCGAACGGCAGCTTAAAATTCCCAATAGTTTCATGAGTGTGGAGCCATGCCGCAAAGGGAATGAAGGCAATATCCACGAATCCGAAATCGTCTCCGCCGAAATAAGGCCCTCCCTTCGACATCTGTTTCAGCGCCCTTCTAAATGTTCCAGATTCTCCACCATTTCCCGCTTAGCCTCTTCCAGAGCTTCCCCTTTCGATCTGATTATACGGGATCCTGCATCGAAGAGCTGCAAACCAGAAAACATTACTAAGGGCAACTGAATCCCCCATAATCTCTTAAACAAGAAAAACTAATCAAGACGCCATTTGCATTGCACTGCTGTCCTTCTTACCTTCTTGTCTACGAAGTCGGCCCAGAATCGGGCAAGCGCACGGTCATATGGGTCGGAGGGCAGAAATTGCTTGGAAGCTGGCCACGCCTCATCGATGTATTGAAGAATTATAAGAGACTCGCAGATGGGGTCGCCGTTGTGAATAAGTACAGGTATTTTCTTATACACTGGATTCATTCGCAAGAGCAGCTCACTTTTGTCGACTGTAATATTTTCTTCTTCGAATTCGTATTTGACGCCTTTCTCTTCCAATCCAATCTGAACACGCATGCCGACGGGACTCGGCCAAAAGCTCAGCAATTTCACTTCCTCCATCTTAAATCAGGCTTGAGAAAAATTCGAAGAGCAAACAATTACAGAGTACAGATGTATTATTGATCTTAACTTATTTGAGAATGGGAAGAAATGCATGGAATACATATACTAGTTTTCAAGAAGTATTGAGGCAATTTCATGGAAAAAATACAGATGCAGACACGCACCGCCAAGACATTATGATGTCGTAGACCCTTACGTAACTTGAGTAGGTGACATTGTGGCTGTCAAACACCGAGTATAATTGTCAACAAAACAAAAGAGGCGGCCCCGGCCCGTGTACTCACTACGGCGGATGGCATAGTAAACTCGGTTTTTAGGATATCATCGCTAGAGTCTTGACCTTGGATGAAACAGTCAACTTAGTCTTATCCCCACACATCTCCATTCTCGAAAAAACTTTATGTTAAAGAGTTCAACTCCATTGGGGCTATATCTACGACACGGTATTTACACCCATTCAATGTGAGTTTGATAATATCTATTGACTACCAGTTGTGAGAGGCAGAAAGGAGATTTATTCATTTGTGAGACCGATAGATGGACAATCCTCTAGGAAAATTGGGAAGAAATAACTTGTGTTTTCTCGTAATAAAGAGGTGGTAGTTGAAAACTAAATGGCACTTCATTTTGGAATGTGCAGCATATGAGGATATCTGCTAATATGAAATGAGTTATTTGGTGAGGTATGAAGAGTTGAAAGAAATCTGAAAGTTTCTTAATGTTGCGGCTCTTGGTCCCTTAAACTGCTTGGAGAATTAAAAGTCTTGGACTTTCACTGATTTTGAATTATCAAAATTTATTTAGGTGGATGATCATGTATCAACATCTTTGTGGAGGATCACACACATGTAATTAAGCATTTCTAACACCTCCTTTTGTTTTGTTACATTATTTTTGTTGTGTGGATGGTTGGCCATTCATTACTATAGATTAGTATAGATTTATATTTACTCTAATATATTATTTTGTCTTATTATGTTATGCCTTTTGGATTTATCCATCTCTTCATCTACTCTTATTCTAAATCCCAACAAGATACCTCTTTTTATCTTAGATATAGGCTTTGCAAACTTATAACTACTTTATGGTTGATGCTACTATCCTCTAGAATTACAACACTAGAGCTCCTTAAACACATTTGGTATCTACATCATGTGTGCAACCCTAGATTCATTCCCAACATTTGTCAACACAAGTGGGGATATATCTTCGCATGCCATATATTCTAGAGAACTCTATGTGAAACTAAATATTCCCTAAATTATTTCAATTTCACTATGCTTTTTAAAATTTTCATGCTTTTCTTACATGATTGACCACCGCATGCATTTCCTCACATGGCCAATTCTTCATGTGTATGATTTCTATTGGCCTTATTGCATTGGCCCCTATAAAAGCACTTGCGTATGGCCGATCTCATCTATTTATTGCCGACTTCTCCCATTTATCTATCTTGACACTCTAAAACCCTATATATAAACCTTCATACATGATCGATCCCACCACAAAATCCTTCCATAATCTCTTTTCATTCATTCCATCCTTAGAAAACATCAAAGTGTAATATTTAACTTTTGTTCCAATGATTCTTATGCCAAATGATATATATACAATGATAATAAAACTAAAACTAACACTTTTCCTAAACTAGTTCATCATTATGCTAACTTTTAGCTATAACAATTGTTAACATTAAGAATCCAAAACCACCATCTTAGAACATTTAGAGTAGGCCTAGAATTCATAATCCTATCTATAACTTAGGAGACCAAGGACAATCTGAAGATAACCATGTTTTTAATTATCCTCCTACCATAAAATCTCTCCTCAATAGTTCCCTAATTGTGTAATAGAATCACCCAATATGTTGTAAGTTGAAAATTATATCTATACTAATTTTGTTTAAATATCAATCATTTTAATCCTCTTATAAGAAGACAAAATGTTTTTGCAAATAATAACACTACCCCTCATTCAACTTATTAGGTTGTCAGAGCTAAATAACTTCACTGGAGCATGCATTACAAAGTGACCAGAGTTACACAAAGTGATCGACATTGGTCAAGTGATCGACATCGGCCGATAAAGGCCCAACATCGTTCGCTTATCAACCACCATGGGTCGAAAGTGACCGACATAAGTCGAAATGATCGAATTGGTCAAGCGAAAGAACTACATTGGTTACCTGTGTGGGAATGTTTTATTTATAAGTCACGAGATTTAATATAGCCTTTGTTTTAAAACAAATCTATTGGATGTAATTTCATGCATGACTATTGTGCCCTAATTTTTTCTAGGCTTATATAAGTTAGAAAACTAGGGTTAGAGGTGTGAGATGTGAAGAAGAGCATAATCCTTTGTTGAAAGGATGATGAAGAAGAAGATGAAAAAGAAAAAGTAGATTACATGAAGACAAGAGCTTTCATAGAGAGAAGTTGAACAAAAGGAAAGTGTAGGTACATTGTTGGTGAGAAGATGGTATTATCTTCTACTGTATTTCCTTTGTATTATTTAGTCTCATGTAATGGCTTGCATAGTATGCAAAGAACTTAGTGTTTCTTCTTGTTAGATCCACAGGTTGTTGTGAGATCTTGTTATTTCTCATTCTTGTAGATCCACATGTTGTGAGATCTTGTATTACAGATCCATGAGATCATGATGTATTGTTGATCCATAGGAATCTAGTATTGTAGAGGAAGTTGTCTTCATGTTTTCACAGGTTGATGCAATGATGATGGAGAGACTTATTTCTTAGTGCACGGTTATGGTTGCACATTGGTAGACCCTTCTAGAGGTCTTGTTTATAGATTCACAATATAGTGAGAGCTTGGTTACATAATGGCAGATGTAGGGTAACTTTAGGTATGTTATATTTAGTGGTGTTTCAGAGGCATAGCTGTAGTGCACTCAAGTAGATCCGGCTAGATATTTGGAGGAGATATAGGTGATGGTATGGAGGCATGGTTTAGTGTACTCAAGAAGATCCAGTTGGAGATTTGGGAGGAAGAAATACTCTTGTAGAGATACATGTACTCTTGTGTAGAAGAGTTGGTTTGTAATATCTATTGTTATATTATATATATGAGATTTCTATCTTTGGTGGACGTAGTCCACATTGGGTGAACCACAGTACATGTTGTGTTATGTGTGTGTACTTTTGTGTGATTTGGATTATTCTTGTTTACACTTCCACTCAGTAGATTTTGTGGGGATTTTAGATCCGTATTTGTATGTTTTGGATTTGATATTCTATAGTTACAAATGTTTCCACATAAACGTATCCCCACCTAGTGGTATCGTCGAGCGATGGTTTTTTTTTTTTTAGAGCAATGGTTTTCTTAATGGTTTTGTTAGTTATTTATTGACAGGTGTATGAGAGCAGGGTTTGTTTTTCCTGATGTGAAAATTGTAGGAAGAGATAAAATCTCAAGTGGGAGTTGGAAGAGTAAGGTTGTTGGAGAATACAGTGAATGGCGTTGGTTAGGTGGCAACCGGTGTCACTGGGTGACCGTGGTCGGGTACTAGGAAACTTGGTTTAAAAAAAAATCACAAATTTGAATAATTGAGAAGATGCATGGAATGTGTCTTGTTTTTGAGGTGTCCCTAGTTCTTAGAGGCACAAACATGTTGGTTAGATTGCAGATCCGGTTACATAGGTATGGTTTTATCTTGGTATTGCAGTGCTTGTATGTTTTGGTTGCACATGCATGGTTTGGGATTGCATATATGAGTATGAGATAGAGGAGAAGTTATGCATCCTTGGTGTAGTTAGATGCGTGAGCTTTGATAGAGAGGAAATAACACATAATGAAGATGGGGCTTCTATTAGAGAGGCAAGTTCTTCGATTGAAGATGTGGGTTAGTATCTCGCATCTTGCAATCTTTGGTAATTTGAGGTATTTCACCTTGATGCAATTTATTGCATGGTTTATTTATGTAGCGGTTTTGTACAATTTGGATGCTTTTTGAAATGACTGGATCAGCTCAACTATCGGATTTGGTCTAAGTATGCTCTTGGTGTGGTGTTCTATGCCAAATTGTGCATCATTAGGTTTGTTCTAAAGAAGATTGACATCGGTCTAAGAATTGAGCTCGGTCACATAAGAACCGGTATCGGTCAACTAACCATTATCGGTTAGGGGATGGTCGTGATCAATCTTTTTGGAAACTTATCTTTACATAATTTTTGCAGCAGTGAGGGCGATGATTTTTTCCTTGGTTTGGAGGATCGAGTTTCTTGCATAGAGTGTACATGGCATAAACAATGTATATCACTTCATGGTTTAGATCAGAAAGAGGATGGAGTTGGCTTAGTTAGTCCATTGATACTTTGAGTAAGGTATCTCTATATGATTCATGTTTTATTTCTTTTATTTGGATCAACTGATATTATGTTTGGATAGTGTACGTGCAAATTTACACCATGGTTTTTGGTGTTGTTTGACTTTTATTTCCCGGTTGTGTGGAATCTTGAGGACAAGGGTTTCTAGTCTAAGGATGGTATCCTCAATGAAAATCATGATTAGACATAGTTGTAGGTAATGAGAGATGTTGAGTACACACGGATGGAAAGAAGTTGATTCACCTACTTCATAAGAAGTCAAACTTCTGTAATGTAGAAGTATTCTCAGAGAATAAAAGGAATCAATTTTATAGTTCTTTCATTTGGTTTTATTTCTCACTGACATATTAGCTTTTGAGCTTGGTTTTAGAGACAATGCGGGGATTTCATGATCGGTGGGGGTAATCCATGGTTTTGGCATTGCAGGATTGGATACATGATGCACATGTGGAGTGAGAGGAGATTGCTACTATTCAAAGTGGCAGGAGGCACAAGTTGGTTTTGGAGGGCAGTCACGAATTTGTAGGTATTTTGAGTTTATTACTTTTAGATGTCACTTCTAGTTTTTTTGTGTTACCTGATATTCCTTAGGGAAGGCAGTTGATGGTTGACTCGGCTGGTTTTATATGATAGAGCAATTTTCAAAATTTTAAGGGTGAAAAGGAGAAAATCTACTAGTTCTGAGAGACTCGTGTCGGTTAGGGTTAACCATAGTCATTCATTTGGTATCCATGGTTGATCAAGTAGTGACTGGGGTTGGTTAGGAAAATGTGATCGGTTTGGTCACAAGTGTGACAACAATGTTTATTTACCATTTTTTAGATGGTGCCCTTGTTTTGCTTTCATCTTGGTCATTGTGCAGAGTATGTTGATGACATGTTTGCTATTTGCACTTGGTATTAGTGGCATGGTATAGCATGGATGTTTTTTATTGACATTGATGAGCACATGATTCATATTTGGATTTGGAGTTAGTCAATGGTAGACTTAGAGCTTCTAGAGAGCCTAGTGATATGGATGGATGTACATGGTGAGTTTTACATGTGGATAGATTCAGTTTTATGAGTCTATGGTGATGCAGATATTTTATTTACACATGGATGCCTTGAGCATGAGTAGGGGATGCTTGTATTTCCTTTTGATTACTATGTTACTCCATGGGAGATGTTATCTATAGATTATTTTCTTGGACATGCTAGTTGTTTATGTAGGGTTGGATTTACAGATTACAGTGTTTGGATTCTTAAATCAGTCTTGAGAAAAATTCAAGAGAAAAAAATTACAAAGTACAAATGTATTATTGATCTTAACTTAATCGAGAATGGGAAGAAATGCATGGAATACATATACTAGTTTTCAAGAAGTATTGAGGCAATTTCATGGAAAAAAATACGAGATGCGAGACATGCACCACCAAGATATTATGATGTCATAGACCTTGCGTAAGATGAGTAGGTGACATTTTGGCTATCAAACACCGAGTATGATTGTTAACAAAACAAAAGAGGTGGGGCATAGTACCACAATATCGAGTCTTGACCCATCAACTAGGCTTTATATATAAGATGCGGGCCCCATCCCGTGTATCAATTTGACTACTTAACTCTCTTTGAAATCCATCCTTTCTAATGGAGGATCAGCGTAAACTTGGTTTTTAAGATATTTAAAAAAATTGAAAACATGTATAACTATCGCTAGCCTAAAATGGTAGTTGAGAAGGAGCTGGATAGTAGGAAAAAAACCTAGATGAAACAAAACAATAAGTGGATGAATAAATGAGACATTAAGCTGCAAGATTGTCCTAACACCAATGCGAAATAAAAAAATTTGTCTTAGAAAATTTAGGATTGCCATGTGGACAAAACAAATTGGCTGAAAAAAACATACTATGTTAAAGAGTTCAACCCCACATGGGAGCATGGGGAAAAAGTATATCTATAGGCTGCTCTTAAGGGTAAGGCTAGAATGTTAGTGGCTCAATTGAGGACTGGATCACATCATCTTAGGTGTGAGACTGGTAGATGGATAGTCCCCAAGGAAAATTGGGAAGAAAGAACTTGTATTTTCTGTAATAAAGGGGTGGTTGAAACTGAATGACACTTCATTTTGGAATGTGCAGCATATGAGGATATTTGTTTACAATATGATTTGAAGGTGGGTAGCCTAAATGAGTTATTTGGCAAGGAAAGGATCCAAAAACAACTTGCTTCCTATTCAAGCTTCACAGTAGAAGATATGACATCAAAAGAAAGGTAAAAGTTTTTAATGTTATGGCTCTTGGTCCCTTAGAATTATTTTTCTCGTAAACGCCATTAAAATTCTTTCTTCTTCTAATTCTTCTTCTACCCACGGATCTCCATTCTATACTTTCACATTTCTTGCCTAGTATTTACACCGTAGTGTGAGTTTGATAGTATCTATTGACTTCCGGTTGTGTGAGAGGTAGAAAGGAGATTAGGTTTAAAGAGCTAACAAGTGCAAGTTCCTAAAAAAATTGGACCACTAATTTTTAATTCTCAAAATTTCTTTGTGGAGGATCATGTATCAAAGCATCCATGCTTTGTAATTAAGCATTTCTAATACCTCCTTATGTATTTTTACATGTTTTTGTTGTGTGGATGGTTTTCCATTCATGACTCAGTAGATTAGTATAGATGTATGTTTACTTTAATGTGTTACTTTATCTTATTATGGTATGCCTTTTGGATTTATCCATCTTTTCATCTACTCTTTTCTAAATCCCAGCATGATACCTCTTTTTATCTTAGATATAGGCCTTAGAAACTTATAACTACTTTATGTTTGCGCTACTATCCTCTAGAATTACAACAAAGAGAGCTCCATAAACACATTTGGTATCCACATCACGTGTTCAGCCCTAGATTTGATTCCCAATATTTGACAACACATGTGGGGATCTATCTTAGCATGCCATATATTCTATGGAACCCTATGTGAAACTAAATATTCTCTAAATTATTTCAATTTCACTCGATTTTTAAAAGTTTCATGCTTTTATTACATGATTGACCACTATGTGCATTTCCTCATATGACCAATTCTTCATGTGCATGATTTCTATTAGCCTTATTGCATTGGCCCCTATAAAAGCACTTGCACGGATGATATCATCTATCTATTGCCGAATTCTCACATTTATCTATAATGACACTCTAAAACCCTATGTAAACCTTCATGCATGATCAATCCCACCACAAAATCCTTCCATAATCTCTTTTTCATTCATTACATCCTTCAAAACATCAAAGTGCAATATTTAACTTTTGAACTCCAATGATTCTTATGCCAAATGATATATATAAAATGATAATAAAACTAAAACTAACACTTTTCCTAAATTAGTTCATCATTATGCTAACTTTTTAGCTATGAGAATTGATAACATTAAGAATCCAAAACCACCATCTCTAAAAATTTAGAGTATGCCTAGAATTCAAAATCCTATCTATAACTTAGGATACCAAGTAGAATACGAAGATAACCATGTTTTTATTTATCCTCCCGCCATATAAATACATCCTCAACAATTCCCCGATTGTGTAATAAAAACACCCCATATGTTGTAAGTTGAAAATTATTTTTATAATAAGTTTGATTCAAATATCAATTATTTTAATCCTCCTATAAGAAGACAAAATGTTGTTGTGAATAATAACACTACCCCTAATCCAACTAACCATCCTACTCAATTAATTATACAATTTATTAATTACTTAAACCCAAAAAAACCTAAAAATGCAATTAGTGTTTATAAATACAAAGCAACTTGGAATAGCTTATTAGTTATCCAAAAATAGTCTCTTGGGGCATGATAAACAAATGTCATCCCTTTCCCCTACAATTTTGTATCAATGGTGCACCCATTTCCAAACCTTCCATTCATAACAACGTCTTTTAATTCATTCAAGGAGAGCTTCTTGCTCCACACATTGCTTCCATGGATCAATGAGGGAACACATATTTCATTTCTTATGATGCCTCTACTAACACTAACCTTCTCTTCAAATTATTTTGCAACCTTTAGAAATTTTCGATCAAATTCAATTCTTATGAAGCGACCATGATGTTTGCAAAGTCACTTATGAGAGATGTTCTAGATTGGTATCACACCATCTAGGCCAAATACATTGTCAAAATTTATGTTTGGTGACCGTCTTAGTACATGAGTTGTAATATTATGATATCCCTCAAAACAACATCAATAATTTCATATACCAAAAATAATTTGTAAAAACATCTTCCCATACTTTCACCAAGCAATGGAAAACCTTATCCGCTTAGGTTGGATATGATATGCCTAATGAGATTCTATTTCAGTTATTCCTTAGAGCCTTGAAACCCCACATTCAATAACATGTTAAATTCTTCTCCCTTACCACAATAGAATAATCATTTGAGTATTTAAAATTCCAAGACTACCTCATCAAGGAATTCGAGAAGCCTACCATGAACAAATAACAACATAAGAATATCACATTCTCATGTGTCCTAGAAATAAGAACTCTAATGATGATAGAGCCACATACATTTTTCCTCAAGGTACTTCTTCTAATATGACTATTCATAGCATTGATCATTATACTCCTAAACCACATGGAATATCTCAATCACATTCTTCTTTCCTGATAAATGTCATTAAACCTCTTTCTAAAAGGATTTAAGACATTGTCTACCTCAACCACTAACCATGGTGGTAGACATTTCTCAATCTCTTCTTCAATGGCATGATGAAATAAAAAAATTTGGTGGCATGATAATTCGGGTCATTCTTATAAAAATTGTTGCTTCCCTTTGATATTTTTCCTACACATTTGTCATTGGAAAAATATTTAATCATGAAATCAATACTTGGGAGAGGTTATATGAAGCTAGTGAGGCATGTCATCAAATATAATCTTGTGATCGCGTGAGGTGGATCATCAAGCCAATGAATGTCATAAATTCTATAATGATCCACTATGTGATCAATATAAATTTTACCAATCTAATTGTGGTCCTACTTAAAAATATAATGCAAACACTAATGTCGTTGCCAATTCATATCCATCTATTACTAAATCTATGGAGAACATGGTCAACATGCAAGGAGCCAAGAACATTATTTTTAGTATTGAGAAAACATATCCTTCCTCTACTTAGACCATAAGTTACTAAACTATCTACCCATATTCTCCAGAAAAAAAATTTCCATGAATAAAAACCAATCCATGATACCAAAGTCTAGATAAACACCATTGGACCCTATAAAATTATTCTTAACTGATCAATCCTATATGTGTCTTCATTGTAAACTTTATATTTCATTGACCATTGCGCCCCTACCTAGTTGATCCCGTATGAATTCACTTATTTTGTTCCAAATGCCATAGGCATCTTTAAAGATTACTTTACCTTGAATGAACCTATAAATATATTAACAAAATGAAAATGATAAGCTCTCTCTACAAAGACCAATCCATCAAAAAAAATTCATAGTGAAACTCCACAGCTTAAAACTATTACACATTTTATCTATAAAGATTGGGAACCCCTTGCATACCTATCTATAATCCCAATTCAAACCCCATTTTTAGAGCTAATTCATATCTCACCTAAACATTGTTAGCATCTTATGTCATCGCTCTTTCTCATGTGAGCATTTTTCTTCCAACCTCTTTGTGGTAGGTATATGGCCTACATGGTTTGGAAGTGAGAATATTATGCCAATGTGAATATCTATCCATTTAACTGACCTTTCTATGAACCATTCTCTATATATCCATTTCTCTCTAGATTCCACGATTCCCAATGAGCTTCCATTCTTCATGGACAACCCTCCAATCTTTATCTTCTTATAAATTGGTCACGTTACAATTAAGAGAGCCCTCATAAATGAAATTTTTAATACTTGTGTTGCTTCCATTGATTTCATCAAAAGACACTTGGCTATTCTATTAATAATCTCAAATTTACTAGGAGTACATGTCAAGTTATGATCATCAAATGATGCCTTGTATAGGTTGCATTTGGCTACTTATCATTTTTTCTTATTCATACCATCCAAGTAAATCTCATTATCTTCAAGTTCCCCTTATTTTATAATATCCTCTTTTATCAACCGTGGATCCACGATATGCATAAAATCATGTCATCCAATTTCTAATGTATTAAGTTTACACATATATGGGGTATTTAAAAATTACAAGGTGACACTAACACTTTAAACTTAGTCCTCTTTAGAAAACATAGGAAATTTAACATTACCACTTTGGAATAGCTCCCTTATATCCCATTTTTGTGAATATGAATTCTTTAGCACCTTAGTGGACTCCCTTTATGGCTATAGAGGTCATCCACAGTCATGGGTCATACCTCATCCAATATTGTTAAATATAATAATGATGAACATGATGAAAGAAATCTTATAATCAACACTTCTAATCTTCCTAATAAAAGTATTTCACAATTACCTCCTTTTGATTTAATAAAATCTGAAAATTAAATATGATTTTAGAGTCACTACAACAATGTACAATGAAATACAAACATTAAGCAATCTAATACTACAATTGTGTAAACAAGTGAAGGAGATAAAGTACTTACCCAATTTTCACTTATCTCGAAATAGAACCAAACTGGAGAAACTAATGAAGAGGCTAAGAAGGATGAGGGAATTGCTCTCTCGTGAATTTTGGGAGCCACGAAACATCAAGACACGAGTTCTTGGGAAGGGAAGAGGGTGGTTGGGGTGCCCGAGACCTTTCCTAAACATTAGAGACTGTGAAAATGCTCGGAACCTTATTTTTCCTATGTCATTGTGGTTTCACACTAGTTCAAATTTCATTTCATATGTGTCACAATTTAATGACTGATGTACTGTAATATGAAAACAAACCCTAACTACCTTCACAAGCTCAAGAACACATCAATTGAAATAAAATTTGTAATATGTGAAGTCGAATCCCGACCTCAACGAGTCATCGAAGGATGAACTTATGATCGAGCGCTACACTAAATCTCAGACTCCATGTAGTTATATGTGCTTGTGTGCGTAATAGTTCTCCTAGGTTTTCTCGTGCTAATGACACCAAGATAGTGGGTTAAATCTCGATAGAATGTAGATGTGTGGGATGGAATTCAACACATCCCCTTTCTATGTAGTGTATTCAGAGTAATCTGCCCCAAAATGTAGTCCCTTTGATAGTATGTAGTTAATCATTTTCCCTTAGAATTTCCCATATTATAATGGTATGTATGTTGTGTTTATATAGGGATCTCTTGCTTGAATTTTAACACTAGTGACACGACATGATGACTAGGACCTCGGGATAGGAGTAAGAAAACTAAAAGGCTAACTACAAATGTCAAAAATGTGAGCAATAACAAAGGAGATAGGAGTGCCTATGTTGGACAAGAGTCCCCGGTGTTGATGTCATAAGACAACCGACAACAAATGTGATAATACTTGACATATAGGGATCCCTGTGACCTAACCAGAACTAGGTGTAGAAGTGACAAATGTGAGAGATAAAACAATAGAAACAAATAAAGCAAGTAGATGGACTAGACAATGTGTCACTAGTGAATACTTTTCTTATGCAAGATCATATATAAGACAACATACTCGCAAGATATTAAAATAGTAGTATGTGTGTGATTTTATTTCTACATTTTCCCCCCTTATGCTATTTGAATTAAATTCAAGTAGTGTAAAGGAAGAAAGGAACATACCTCTAAGAAGTCCGAAGAATCACTATTGTAGAAGTACACAAAGTATAAGAACATATAGCGTGGCAAACCATGGATCAACATGTTGATCCATATGGTGTAAATAGAGACAATGAACCATTGTAGAGGAGTACTTGGTAAAATTGATTATTTGATTTGGATAATTTGGAGATTTCACTTGTTGTTAATTAAGATTTGGTAGGGAGTGATTAATTCCCAACCCAATTTTGTATGTTTGAAAGATCGAATGATTTGGGAATTCATCTCGCGAAGGAAGAGTGTTAGGGAGAGAGATCTAGTTTTACTATCCAACTATGACTACATCCCCAGAAGGTCCACCCGATGCAGATGGATGAAGACCAAATTTTTTCTATTTCGATCCATGATTGAATAACCCACATAAGAGTAGTATAGGTAGGAAAATGAAGTCTAAATATGCCCACTCGACGGTGGTCACGATTTTGTATAAGACAAGATGGCTTCCATGTTCGGTCATCCTGAAGCAATAAAAATGTGAGATGATTCCCAAGTTAGGTCATCTGGGAGAGATAATATGTTATGTTACACCGATCAATTAATTTGAAATTAGATCCTGTTATATATTACTTGTGGTGATATTTTCAATTCTTACCCACATATTAGGTTATTAGGGGAATAGATAGAAAGTATTTGAATAGATTGATTTGATTTTCTCCTTCACTTGTTTGGTGTGAAATATTTTTTTTATAATGGTGTATAAGAAATTTCAGATAAGCATATAATAGCCTGAGAGGCATCTTAGAGTGATCCCATTATATGCTCCCCTTTTGGCGAAAGGGCGAGGTATGAAGATACCGAGTCTTGAGAAAAAAGTAGATATGAGAAAGTTGTAATGCTAAGCAAAATTTAGTATAGTATAGGTCACAAGATTGTATGTATATCAAGTTGAAAATGTGCTAGATTTAAATAAATCATTACAAAATGTATATAGTACAATGGTAGGAGAAATTTTGAACCGAATGGTGCAGATGGGGAAGAAAACAAAGGAGTGAAACTCCGGATATGAGGGAATATGTGTAAGGTGTATTAGTTATAGAAGTGGTTGCAAATAGTAACTATAACATAGGAAAAAGTAGAATTATTATATATAGTATTAATGAAAAGTGAATATCAACTCCATTTGAAATGTGATCGAGTGAGAGTTTGAGCTCTTGATCTTCTTAGGATGCTAAAGATTTGAACAACAACATTGATAAGATTTGAGATGGTAGCCGCAGCTGTGGCATCAAAATGACAGATGAGCTGGTAAGTATGACTATTTTTGAATATTTTGGTTAAATTTGTTTGAATATTTTGTTTTTTGAAAATTTTGAAATTTTGAATTTCTGGTTGTTTCTAACTTGGGTGAGAGTGGCCAAGGCATTGACGTCTTTCGAGACGCAAGAACTTGCATCTTACTCTTGGGCGCTAGTAACCCGGAGGTTGATTTGATAGTATGATGTTAAAATTTGGAATTTTGATGACCGGTGATGGCTTGAGTGATTAATTTTACGTATTTATAAGGTACTAATGTTAGAATTCTATCATTGTTTGTGTTATACAAATGGATATTCATTTGAGGGAGTTCCATGGGGGTCGACATTTGAGTACATTATCAACTTTGGGATTATCTAATGCGAAGTGGGACATACTAGACCGTGCCAGTCTACGACACATAATGAGATTAGTGGAGGTACCCCATCATATACCTATTATTACTACATTGTGCGAGTGGTGGTGTGTAGATCACTGGAACTTTTTGGTTTCTTATTCGGACATAAACGTGATCCTAGAGAACGTATATCGTATATTGTGATTTCTAGTTATGGGCAAGAGAATACATGTTATGGTCGTAGTGGATGCCCAGAGACAGGATGTGAGCACCTAGACTATACTTTATAGGTACACAAGTATAGACAAAACCCATATTACCTTGAATGCCATATTGAGATTAGTTGTTCTGTGATTGTCGAAGTTTATTGCAGTGATTATTGCTTCATCTGTGGCATTAAAGAGTGGTGGAGTGGGCATCTTGTATAAGATGCATGATATTTTTAGTGTATCAAGGATCATAGGACGAGATTTTCATCGACATGATGTGTATTGGCTCATTTGTATTGAGATCTATAAATTTTTACATAAGAGGACCATGGTGGTGGGCTTCAAGCAACCACATTACTACATGTATGGGAATATGAGCATATTTTTATATTAAGGCCACTTGGTGGGCCATGTGCGAGTGGGCGAGGCCTAATATATTCTCTGTGAGATGGGCAGGTTCCTAGAGTAGGAGGTTGGACACCAAAACTTATAGATCTATGCTTGATCGTATGGACCCATGGGCTATTATATGGAGGCCATATAGAGACTATGGTGGGTGGCTAGAGGATGGAGTAGAGCTACGATGCATTCTATGTACTATGTGGTTGGAGGATAGATTTCTAGGGGTTGTCGAACTATTCCAGCAAGAGCGCGTGTTGAGATAGTTTGGCATTTCTTAGATGCACCCTAGAGCCATATATATGGGTGAGATCCACTAGGTCATCGAGGCATCTCGAAATGAGGCTAGGGACCACATGAGAACAATTAGTACCTCTTGCTCTAGATGAGTCTGATGTGGCCATAGAGTCGATACAAGTGGATGATGCGGGATGTACCCAAGCCTATAGTGAGTGGTGGGTAGCACATAGATGGGTATTATTATTTCGAGTTATTTTCGATGTGGTGGGTGACCCAAAGTTAGTCGGAAGAGTAGAGAGGGGCACTCCCTTTATACTGATTGTATAACGACAGGTGTTAACAAAGCGTGAGTATTGTTTAATTGTTATTTGTGAATTATCTCTTAGTTGTTGTATGTTTGTAATCATGTGTGATAACTAATGTGGTATTGGATGGTTGTAGGTGATGCTTATTGGTCCTTGATCATTGATTAAATGATTTACACATTGACACAAAATATACCTCCAGATGTACTTGTAGGAGGTGGAATGATGGAGTGATTAGATGTTATTATGGGCGAGCATGCCCATTTTTTTTTATCCAAGTGGTGATAGAAGCAACTACATGTACCATACAATGAGTGAGTTTAACGAGGCATAGGTGGAGACTCGGCGAGCTAGGTAGGTTGTAGGAGGAGGAGCCCTGGTTCAGGATGTGTTCACAAAGTATGTAGAGTTGTAGCATTAATTCAAAGAGTAGTTGTTCAAGGTGGAATTATTACATGGGAAGGTGGAGAGATATTGGGGCTGCAACCAACAATGTAGATTGAGTGGTGAAGCATCTAATTCTAGAACTACCGTAGTACTACATATAATGATAGTGATGATGACATATGATGTATATACCGTAGGGTTTTCTCCCTAGTGATTTTATTTTTGTAATTATGATTTTTCATGATATATATAGATGGATGATTGATTCCATTGTATTGTGTTGATGTTTATTGATATGTGATGATGGTTGTTCCTATGTTTATTTGTGACGTTTGATTTGTATTATTCTAATGATGATGTGTGATTTGACATTGCATAAATGACTATGATTTGAAATAGATGATGATGTCATGATACTTAAAACTTAGATTTGTATGTATGAATGTAAATAGAGAGTATTTTTAAATAGTAATATATGTATATTATATATGTAATGAATAAGAACGATGTCAATGAGATGATACAAAAATGTAGAAGAGTGATTGCTTGCTAATTGTAGGATGAAAATTATGTATGTTAATGCGTGTAAGTATGTTGATGATGGGGGAATAGAGATTCCCAAGCTTATGTGTAGAGGGAGATTAGGTTCATTTATATAAGACCCTCAAAGCATCACAAATGAACTATAGAACATTACTACATTGTCGGGAAATGGTGTATAGCGGATCATGAGAAATATAAAATGTGAAGCATAGAGCGTGAATAATGAAGGAGGTTCTTATTATAACAGTCCTCAAAGAAATCATGTAAGAGCCTCAAAACATGAGTACTTCAAGTAATAAGGTGATCATAAGCAAATCACCTACTACTTATAAAGAGGCCTACAAGGAGTGGTGAAAGCATGTGAGGCGGTAGCATCATGAGTCTAAGAGCCAAACCGAATATCGGATGAAATCACGCCAATGATGGGAGATGTAGTGGTAGGAAGAAAAAAATATAGATAGGTTAGAAATCCAATGTGAAGTAGTAGCATTGTGAGGTGGATATGATGATGCGGTGATGGAAACACGAGGTGGAGGGAACAAATGAATAATGAGATTAGGATATGGACGAATGGTGACATAAGAAGTGGGTGGAGGAGATAAGTGAATTGAAGTAGAAACATGCTTATGTGGAATTGGTGAAAGATGCCACTCACGAGAGGGAGAGCCAAAGGCAATGACACCCTTATTTTCTAATTGTTGCAACTTTTCATGAAGGGTGCAAAATCATTATCAATCATTATCACAATGGCCATTGATGTGATGCAAATTACAATATGAAAAATCGGGATGACATTGCAAGTGATAAGGAGGAGGATGTTTGTTAGAGGGTAAGTGAATTAAATGCTTATCAAGAAAAGAACACAACACATCATGAGGTTTGGCAGCATGTGAAAATGCATTGGCT
This sequence comes from Taxus wallichiana var. yunnanensis, assembly GCA_018340775.1. Lineage (NCBI taxonomy): Eukaryota > Viridiplantae > Streptophyta > Pinopsida > Cupressales > Taxaceae > Taxus > Taxus wallichiana. Next base: position 121,992,837 of record CM031241.1, on the reverse strand, counting down.
CCCGAGTAGGAGATGAATAAGAGTTAGGTGGAGACCGATGTGGTGGAAGAGATAGAGGAAACTTATGCAGTGTGGGAGATGGAACATGCTTGCAAGGTGGAGGAGATAGAGACCATGGAGGATTCTTAACAAGTGGAAGAGGAGACATAGTAGAAGATGATGAAGTAGTAGAAGAACTAGAAGAGGGTTCTATAACATGTGTACCAATCAAATCATGTTCTAAATCAATGACCTTATAACATAGAAGTGTGAATGATTCACATGTTTCATATTGTAATATCTCTTTTAATGCGGGAATCAAGCCATGACAAAAGATAAATTGCTTTTATAAATCAACATGCTGAAATAGTAACTGATGCATACAAGAATTGAAACGAAGATGTAATCAAGAATAGGTTCTTTCTTTCCTTCATGCAAACTAGGTAAATGATCATGCATAACTCTAGGACCATTGTTAAGTATATAGCATCTAAGAAAAGCATCTTTCATGTCACAAAATGTAATAATAAATTTAAAAATAAAATGGGTATGCCATTAAACAACATCATCAACAAGACTATGATGAAAAGATTTGAGTAATAATCAATCATTAGAATAAGAAGCCATAGCCAAACGATAATGCTTAAGATGCAAGTAAGGATTGTCAGACCCATTGAAATGTGAAAAGGTAGGCATGATAAAATTCTTAGGAAAAGCTGAATTGTGGATTTTCTTTGGAATAGGATTTCCATGAAGAGAGTTATTATCAATAGAAGCATAGTAGGATTTGCTTTCAAGAGTGAGAGATTTAACTTGAGATTATAATTGACCAACAACATGCATGAGTGATAAAATTTCATGTCAAGGAATTGTAGAAGATGTGAGAGGCACATTGAGAGGTTTTTATTTTCCATTATGAGTGATCATGGGAACATGAGAAGAAGAAGTGGAAGATGAAGGTGATATGGGCACACTAGATGAAAATGTAGAAGAAATATAAGGAGGTGTACTACTAGGAATAGAAGAATCAACATGAGTAGGACCTAGAGGATGTAGACACTAAATCACACACTTTGAGTAAATTTCTAGGTCCTGATCACATACCACTATTCATATGATTCCTAAGTGAGAAAAGTAATAATTGATCACTATCTTTGGCATATTTTCTTTCTTTCTAGTTTTCTTCTTGGTCTTACACACTTTCTTGCCCAATCTAACTTTCGACACTTCATATTTTCTATGTCTAAACACCAACGCCTAGCCAGGGATGCTGCGTGCAGTGCCCTGACCTCTTTTACCTTGCTTGCATCTTTTGGGTCCTTTCTAGTTGTTAGGAATATTTATTTCTTATGGGTTGTCCTTTTAGTGGTTAATTACAAAATTCAAACAAGGGAATCATATAAATACAAAGCTATGTGACCATTACAAAGGACCAAACACTAAGCATTATCTATCACCACCCAAGGTTGCATCCAAGAGCATTACAAGATCATTTAAGCATCCATTTAGCTCCACACAAGGTACAAGGGACTATTATTTCTGCATACATGCATAGGAGGGGAAGTTCATTTTTCCATGCACACATGTATCTACATTTTCTACATATAGCTATTCTAGCTATTCAAGTGTGTATCCTGGCACAAGATCCACTTAGGGCACAATTATACACACACACACACAAGTATACATGGATTCTCAAATGCGAGTACAACACCGTAATTGTAAGTTTACTCCATCTAGTGACTACTGGGATCATTTTGACTACCCATTTACATCTTTTTCTTTTTAGGATTTGATGTCTTTTGGGGTTTTGCAGGTGTTATTTCTTCTTGAAGGTTTCATGAGAACAATAACTAATTATAATGGCATACATAAACTAAAGGTGACAACCAACGAACATCTTGTGACCTTATGAAAATTTAGTTTCTAAGGTTTTGAGTAGTCACATGCGCCAAGAGGAGGTCTATATCACCCCAAGCACCCTAACCCTATCCAGTGCCCCAATTCATATAGATCTTGCGGTCACACAATGTTTTGAGCTTGGGTGTAAAACTTCCCTCCTCTTGTTCATTAGTTCTTCAGCTTGGCACAATCTAGGATTATTTATGAATCAACTAAGTATTATATCCATTCATTTGTAACTAGGGTTTCATATTTTCTTGCTTACGTTTTTAGTCAAATATGTATTTTATTGCATATTTATATCTGTGTTGTTACATAATTAATATTTTAGCACTTATATTTCTACGTATTTGTTAAATCATTTGGTGAACCCATCTCATTCAAACACTCTTTGGGTATTCATACTTGCATTATTGATTTTCTATCATCAAGGCTATTTCTATTCATGATTTCTTGCTAGCCAATCATGAGTGTTGCACCAAAATTATTTTACATCCTTACTAATACTTATCTGGACATAGTTTATCAAACATTTGTGGATGCATTTTGACATCATCTTGATTTTCCTTCTACTATAGCCAACAATCTTTCTGTTTATGACAATGATTCCTCCTCTTTATATATGCATATGCATTTAAAAATATGGTGTTAAAAAAATCTTAGTTGAAAATGGATCTAAGCTCAACCTTTGTTCGTTATCATTCATTCAGGATTTAGGCCTTTCAGTTGCTAATATTAACCCAAAAAGTTTCTCTTCGAGCATATGATAATACTATGCATACATGCCTCAACACTATTGCTTTTCCTATCACTGTTGGGCCAACAAAAATTCTTACAATATTCTTTGTCATTGATTTTCCAGTCACATATAATTTCTTACTCGGTAGGCCATGGCTTCACAAAATGCAAGCAGTAACTTCTATAGTTCATCGTTGTGTCAAATTCTTACATGAGGGCATTGAATATATAGTTCCTACTGATAGCACCCCATTTCAATATTGTAACCCATGATCCAAACACAACATTTCCTATTCCAATTTTTTCTACTCACCATCTTGCCCCTAATCCAAGACCCATGGACTATCCGACCAATTTCTGTCCACTCAAAGGAACTATTTGTGCATTAGATGTTATTCCATCCACTTCATGCTCACAACCTTCATCTACTAATGCTATGGTGCCTTATCGCGGGCATGTCCATACGTAGAATATCATACCACCCCCATTGTCTCCTCATGAGCAACCTGCTTCAGCGATGCCTCCTTTTACATGCAAACTTTTCATGAATAATGTTTATTGGCCGCACATTCCATTCGATCCTACTTTCTCTGAAACTATTTTCACACATGATGGATTGACTCAACTTGGATTTACACTCGATGATATCTTACCTCCACTACATTCTCCACATCTCTACCATAGATATGTTTGCATTACTATTGCTTATGGCCTATGAGTATTTCATTTATGATTCTTTGTTGCACGCAATCTGCGCATTACACCACTTACTCTTGGAAAATCATGGCTCGACTATATTTGTGGCACATTAGATCCTAATCATATCGACATTTCATTCCCCATTCCCTTTAGCCACATTTTCATTTGCAATGATTCAGTACTCATATATTCACAAAATCACACTCATTAGTATGCACATGGATGTCCACCAACACCTTTCACCAATGAAGAATACACAATGGGCATGTATAATCTGCACCATAATGGCTCGTTACTTGATCAACCACATACTATTGCTTATCAGGTCTCTAATGCATCTCCATTTGGTTTTGACGATAATAATGATGATCTCTTCGATGATGTTACTTGATCACATTCATCATCATACACTTAGGGGTATCATGTCTATTCTTCCCCCTTTTAGTATTATCAATTGTCTTGCATTTCTACTTGTTTGCTCTGTAACTTGTATCTATTCTTTCACACGTGTCTCTGGACATCTGGATACATTGATATCATCATTACCCTATGACGTGCTCTAGTTCTATGGTTCATACTAAAATTCTAAGGGTGTCAATCTCAAATGAACCTCATCATACTCACCCACACTCTTCATTCTTTTGATCATATCTTTCTAGCACACGCAATTCAAACCATTTCCCAATGACGCACTCATGTTATGTGGTTCTTTCTTGACTGCTAAGTGGTATTTTATAAATGAACCTCATATCATTCATACTCATCCATATTCACTCAGGAGGAATGCAGATCCTATCACATATACTCTTGTTCCATTCCATCTCACTCACATCATACTACATATCTTGGTTTTACATTGTTCTTTTTTACTTATACTCTCATGATACATCTTGACTTACTATGTTAGCTGCATACATTGTATGTCATTATTGTTTTTATATACACATGCACATTCTCTTGTCTTCTATTTTTCATCACATTCTTTACACATATCATTACACGTAACATGGATTCTTGGCATTGTACCTCTTACCAGTCCCACAATGGCTCCTCGTGCCATCCACTTTCGTACACACTATAGGTGTTATTGTTTCATTTTGTATTATTTTCTATTCTTACTAGCACACTATTATATCATATTATACATGTTTTGACATACTTTCTATCTTTCTAACATACTAATAGGTGATTCATGTGCAACACTTGTCTTGCAAGAACTCTTTGCTACCATGGTTGTCTCGATATCTTGCTTGTCATTGTTTGCTATTGTATGCCATTGTTTTTGGGTTTTTTTGTCTTGTGTGCCCAATGTATGCTTTTGGCCACTCCGGCCTCATTTATCTTGAGACATTGTGAGTAATGTCCCATATATGAAACTTGTTTTTGTAGTCTACTTTTTCTTTACAACTTCTTGTCTACTTTTTTCTTCTTACATGTTAGCTTACATTTTTTCTTCTACATGCAAATTTTACTTACTAACACTTATTTTCATTCACTTTTCTTACATTTCCCTTGATTTCTACTAAGCCCATTCCCTCCCCGTAGGTATCAGTCACAATTTAGTGGTCGGTCCTCTTTTGGGCCACATTCTCCTTGCGACGTCCACATGCACCAAAAAAGGGGGGGGGCATCATCGGGTGAATCAGTCACCCCATACATCAGTTCATAGTCATAGTTCAGTACCAGTACTAGACAATATTCAGTCACAACAACGGCCCAAAATTTGACTTGGGTCTTTATCATTAGACAAAAACTAACTCCCAACACTAGACAATATCGCAAGGAGTCCCCTGATCCTTTCTGGGTACCTATGATGATATAGAAGTTACAATTTTTTTCTCAGTTTGGCATAGTTCACAATAGTTTTCACAACAGATTTTGTAGGACAAACATATTCCTTTAACATTCGGCATGGATTTATTATACCTTCTTTTATATTTTCATGTTGTATCAAATGGATCAGATTTACACACACTATCTAAAGTGGTGTTTATACTTCGGGAAGTAGTCAAAGGTTGGAAAATAACACTAGACATTTCCCCCTAAACTTCTTCCACACTTAGCATGAGATCACCCAAAAACTCATGCTTGGTGCAACTGCATGAGATCACCCAAAAACGTGTTCTTGGCGTGAGATATCCCAAAAGACTCGTTCTTCTACAACATTTTTAGGATAATTTCTACACTTTTCACTAATCATGGATCATGTGCACATGTTTCTTTTTAAATTTTACACACTTTTTACTTGTTTTGATCATATTTTTCATAGACACAACATTTGACTACTCGTTTTCTCTTCTCTTTTACATTTCCATCCTTATGGTAAGCAATAATCACATCATCAAGCATTAGGCAACATCGACAACATGTACAACATAACATGTTACACTCATATGCTTTCACTAGGGTCGTCATCATTTTTCACTTCCTCTTTTCTAGCTTCCATGCTTCACTTTTTGTCACTCCACACTTTTCCTTGTCTCTCTTGGCATGTATTTCACCATAAATCTATATTTTTACCAGGTATGCATCTCTTATTTACTTTATGTTATCGAGCATTCAGTCAACAACATAGAGTGAGGGTAAATGTAGACACTAAATCACGCACTTTAGGTACATTTCTAGGTGTTGATCATACACCACTTTTCATATGATTCCTAAGAAAGAAAAGTACTAATTGATCACTTTATTTGGCCTCTTTTCTTTCTTTCTAGTTTTCTTCTTTGTCTTACAAACCTTCTTTCCCAGTCTAAATTTTGAAATTTTAGTTTTTCTAAGTCTCTGGCACAATCACCTAGTCAGGACGTCAGTGTTAGGAGCCCTTGTCCCCTCTGGGCAGCCTGACCTATTTATAATTTTCCTTGCATTTTTTGGGTCCTTTTTAGCTGTTGGTAATATTTATTTCTTATGGGTGGAATTTTGGTGGTTAATTACAAAATTCAAATAAGGGAATCATATAAATACAAAGCTATGTGACAGTTATGAAGGACTAAGCACTAAGCATTATCTATCACCACCTCAGGTTGTATCCAAGAGCATTACAAGAGCATTCAGGCATCCATCTAGCTCCACACAAGGGAAAAGGGACTATTATCTCTACATACACACAAAGGAGGGGAATTTCATTTGTCCATGCACACATCTATAATTTCTACATCTAGTTATTGCCTGTTATTCAACCGTGTCTAGCACAAGAGCCATCTAGGGAATGATTATACACACATAAATAGAAGTTCATGGAGTTTGAAATATAGTGCAACACTCAGATCATAAGTTCACTCAGTCAAGTGACCTCTAAAGATAGTCTGACTCCCCACTTGCATATTTTTATTTTTAGGATTTGATGTGTTTTGGGGTTTTGCAGGTTATCTTTCTTATTGCATGTTTCAGTAACAAGAGTGAAGTACAAAGTGGCATACAGTGACTTAAGGCGATAACCAAAGTGAACATCGTGTGACCTTGAAAATTTGATTTTATGATATTTTGAGCATTCATGGGTGCTCAAAGGAGGTATATAACGCCCTTAGTACCCTTGACCTTATCTAGATGCCCTATTCCAAATAGATCTTGTGGTATCACAATTGTTTGAGCTTGGTTGCGATACTTCCCTCCTAATTTTCATTAGTTCTTCAACTCGGCATAGTTCCAAGATTATTTTTGAATCAACTAACTATTTTATCCCTTCATTTTCAACTAGGGTTTCATATTTTCTAGATTACTTGTTTGGGTCAAATATATATTTGATTGAATATTTATATCTTTTTATTACATGATTAAGATTTTAGAACTTATATCTCTGTATATTTTTTAAATCGAGGAGTAGAATAATATGAAACATTGATAAGAGCAATAGAAGAAACAATAAAAGGGGTGGTAGAATCATAATGAATGATAACTATTGAAGAAGAAGAAAGAGGTAGAATAGGAGGAGAACAATATGGAATATTGACTGAAATGGTAGGAATAGAATTGGAAGAAAAGATGGGAGAGGAATTAATAGAAGAAGGAGAATCATCATGAATGCTATTGGAAATAACCTCAGAAGTAGAAGAAAGAGGAGTGCAAAATTCACATTCAACAACCTTAAGAGAAGTAACATCTTCACTAACATGGTCATGATCAAAATGTAATTAGTATCAGTATCAGGAAAAGTTTCACATGCAGGTATTTCATCAAGAAGATTATCAACATAAGATGTATCTATGCAATCATTAGAAACATTTACAAAAATAGAAGCATCATGAGAGAAAGTTTTATATTCATCTTGACTATCATTAGAAACATCATCATGCACATGTACATTTGCATCATTGGAAGTAACATTATTTTTGTCTATAATAGCACAATCAAGACCAAACATATAATCAATAATAGCATCATCAAGGGCTAAAACAAGAATGGAAGAAGGGAGATAAACCTTGCAGATTATATAAAAACAAGGATTGCATCAAGAAAATTTTTGGTCTTTTGAAACAATTCCTAAAGTAGAGTTGTCAAAACTAGTAGGAAATTTTTGTTCATTAACATCAAACATTCTTTGAACATTGTCATCAAATTGAACATTGTGATAAAGAGTGCTAATTTCAGCCTCACCAACAATGCGTCATAAAAGGGTTGATACTTTCATGATGCACAACTTACCTATGAAAGGAAGATCTATTGTTAGCTGCGAGGGTATTACAAATCCTAGGGAAAGGAGTTCTAAGAGAGGGGTTCACCAAAATGTTTTAATAAAATCTAAATATTAAATCTGATTGTAGATTCACTACAACAATATACAATGAAATATAAACACTAAGAAATCTAATATTACAACCGTATAAACAAATGAAGGAGATAAAGTACTTAAATGATTTTTTCTTATCCCAAAATATAACAAAACTGGAGAAACTGGTGACTAGGCTAGGAAGGATGTCTTAATTACTCTCTGTGAATTTTGGAAGTTATGGAGGGATAAAGACACGGGCGCCTGGGGAACCCAATACCTCTCCTAGATGCTGGATATTGTGAAAATGCTTGCAACCTTATTTTTCCTGTGTTATTGGGGTTTTGAATTTGTTCACCTTAGATCACCTGTGTGTCACAATTGAATTTTTGATGTACCTGTAATATGAAAAACAAACCTTAGTTACCTACACAAGCTTAAGAACACATCAAATTGGAATTAGAAAATGCAATATGAGAATCCATATTGACCTCGGTGGTCATCTAAAGGATGAACTTATGACCAATCATTTCATTACATCTCAGACTCCATGTAGTTCTATGTTCTTATGTGTGTAATAGTGATCCTAGGTTTCCCTCATGCCAATGACACCAAGATATCGGGCTAAATCTAGATATAATGTAGATGTGTGGGATGAAATTCAAAACTTCCCCTTTCTATGCAGTGTATTCAAAGTAATCAACCCCAGAATTTAGTCCCTTTAATAATATGTAGCAAATCATCCACCCTTAAAATTTCCCCCATTATAATGGTATATATGTTGTGTTTATATAGGGATATCTTGCTTAAATATCGAACTAGTGACATGACATGCCAACTAGGACCTTGGGATAGGAGTATGAAAAATGAAAATGCCAACTACAAATGTCAAAATTGTGAGAAAGAATAAAGGAGACATGATTTCCCGTTGGACAGAACACGTGGGCGCTAGTATCCAACCACCGGCACTTTGGTGTCCAAAACAACTAACTAAAAATGTGAGAATACTTGACATATATGGATCCCTTGTACTTGACCAGAATTATGTGTAGAAGTGATAGATGTGAGAGATAAAATAATATAAACAAACAACACAAGTAGATGGACTAGATAGTGTGTCACCAGTGAATACTTTTCTTACACAAGATCCATATATAAAACAACATACTTGGTGGTATAGTAAAATAGTAGTATGTGTTTGATTTTGTGTCTAGACCTTCTATAGGATCTCTATATCATAAGATGGATGTCGATCAAGTCCCAATAAATATTACTAGCACCAAGAATCCTAATTTACAACATCTAATTTATCCTAAGACTATCATTGAGTCATGTGTTATTGAAATTTCTCTACCTAATTATGAAAAATGTTGTACCCTAGATGATTCCTTATTAGTAGAATATTCCTAAGCTAAAAATGTGAAATTATACAGTTCTATGAATTGTTGCAATCCTACCTTACTCATAGCATCGAAGCTTTCACTATTTCATCAAGAGATAGGAAAACCAACTCTACCCTAATGAATATGACATTATGGATGATGAGGATGATTAATTTCATATTGAACCTAAGGAAATTCTCATGAATTACACTCCTTTGATTAGCAACATGATCATTGATCCATTTATTTCTCCCTCGATTATCTCCTCTTCTCCTATGAAACCTCTTATGACATATCCTCCTTTACCTATTTGTTCATCTCCACACATTACTACAGAGTTACCTTCCATGAGATCACCTACATATCTTCTTTCCATTATGGCTTCGAATACACCCTAGAATAAAATGCACTAATCATGAGATCACCTTCTTTTGTGCCACTCTATTTCTCTCATCATGGATTTTAATCACACACTAATGACACCTATTGTGTTTTTCCAGCTCACAAATTCCAAATATGAAAACCTTCTCCTAATGCATCAAATAAAATATCTTAATATCATCCTCTATCCCAACCACCTTCTAAACAATTTTATAGTTTTCAGCCTACTTATTCTTCCCCCTTTCTTTCCCTTGATGATATACACCTTGAAGTTCTCACATAGGTACGTAAATGCGTCGATGAGTCCTTATTTACTGCATAATCTAAGGTTCATCATGGTATCAAAATTATTCCGGATAACTTAGAGGATTTCATGATTCATACTCAACATAAAATTATGCATCAAGTAACATAAATGATAAGCGGTGCATGTCAATATATCACACATTCTCACTAATTCACTCAATATATTTGATGTGCCTAATATCTGCCTAATATATATGTTATCCAAATAACTCTCCTAGTTATTTTGGATGACTTGTATCTTTATTCGCTCTGATGCTTCATATTTCATGTCATGCGCACATAGACTCACTCATTTGGCACTTTGCATAAGTTGTAGTCCTTCCACGCGCTCTCACGCCTTGTAAACTATTCTCGCTTACCATGCAATTCTTCATGCATCCTTCTGCAGATGCCTTTCAAATTGGTTAAGTTTAGATTCTTCCTATCACACACCCTCTTTTCTTTCTACCTCCACTCACCCTTCCTCGCCAGGATATTCGTGCCTGCTTCCATACTTGTCTTTCATAAGTATGTGTTCTTTTATGTAGCGTGCACACCTACGCGCGCACATTCTCTCGACTTTCCTCTTGCCGCGCACCTTGCTTCCTTGTTACAATCCATCGGTGCACCCTTGTGCACCTTCTTGTTTCTTCCTTCACATTCTTCTCACCTTCTATTTCCCCCTTTGCACCTTCCTCCCGCACACCCACTTTCTTCCCGCACGTGTGCCTTCTTTTCTTTCCCCTCACGCCCCTCCTCACGCACCCTCTTTGTGCTCCCTTCTATAGACACATTAAAATTGGAAATACCTGCTCTTCCTCTTGCACACCCACGTACACCCTATTGTGCCACATTTCTTCCTCACGCGCGCCTTCCTCTGTTTCCCTTTCGTGCCTCGCGCTCAAGTCCTGAACTTCAAAATGCCATAACTTTTGATCTAGAGCTCCGATTTTCACAAAATTGGACTTTTCAGAATGGACACAACGTCCTCTGTGCCAAAAAGCTAGATTTATTAATTCTGATGAGGATATATTTATGAATATAAAATAAACACATTCAGCTCCAGTCAATTAAATATCTAATCCCAAAAAAGATAGAAATACCTGGTGGACCCAAAACAACTACCTCCACTCAAAATGCCATATCTTTTGCATTTCTTAATGAAATCGTAAAAATTGGCATCATTGGATCATGGTTTCAAACCCAATGTAAAGAGAACAAGAAATCTAGGGCTTAATGGATAATCTATTAGTGAAAAATCATAGCATCCCCAAATGAGTTATCTTGATCTGACCGCTTTTCTAAGGCGGTTCTCATCCCACCAGCGTGCCAAAAAATGTTAGTGCAAAATCACAAGCACCCCAAAATGAGTTATACTGATTTACTTTTCTAAGGCGAGTCATTTTTGTGGTCTACATAACATTGAACTTTCCCAAGGTGTGGGACCTTGCAAGATGGAAAAGTTCTCCAGTTAAAGGTTGGTTCCTATTCCTCTGTTTTGGTGCATACATGGGAACTTGCGAGGATCTATTTCTATACCTAATCTATAATTTTCAAGGAGACAGGGATAAAAAGAGATATAAGATATAAGAAATAACTAAGCTACAAGATGATGCACCGAAGGAATGATGAACACTAATTTTTCTGGTGGACACAAACCAACAAAATACATGCAATAATCAAGCACGAGATAACCCGATTTATAATGGAAGACCAGATGTGAGTAAAAGAGATAGAAAGGATCTAGTATCGATCACAAATGTGTTTTATTTCTCTGCAGATTGATACAATGCATTACAAAACAACCATGAGGTAAGAACATACTGCAACTTGAATCGAAGGCCTCAAATCCACAAATTCCTTTCTTAGAAGGATAGGAGAACCTATAAAACAAAGATTGTCCAACCCTTTACAATGAATCCCACCCCTACATTTATAGATTCAATCAAAGAGAAGAAAGAGAGACAGAGAGGGAAAATTAGGTTGAAACTCAACCACTGGTGTTAATTCCTCTGATAAAATCTGCCCCCAAATCTGTCTTTGCGGCATCAATCATTGGTTCGGTGCCTTGAAGGAAGAGGAAACAATGGAACAGATCGAATATGATCTAGTTGTTGAGGCAGATGGATCCCGCATTGATGACCTCTGAAGAAATTTTCTCCATTTTTCACCTACCAAAGCCTGAGAAAAATGAATTTTAATCTTTCCATGGTCTAGAAGACGTCGAGATGCTTCCAACAGTGTCAGATTTGCAATATTTCAAGCCACTGAATCGAAGGATATGTCCCTTCAAATTTTTATTGAGTTCGTATAAAAGGGCCGGAAAACAATTTTGAAAATGGGTCCCCTTTTCTATATGGGACACGTGGCGGCCAGATTAGGAAAAACTCGGGTTTGCGGGTTCGTAATTTATCTTTTCCCTTTTTCTGAAAAAAATGCAAAACTCAAAACCCCTCGCAACCTCGAAGCTCCACACTGGGCATGTGGCACCCTTTGGTTGGGTGGGAGGTGCACTTCATATTTACCTCTGTGCATTTTTGACAAAAGGAAAATTTTCATCTTTTCCTCCGATTTCCCACTTTAGCCTTGACTCGGGCTCAAATGCTGAATTTTTCCTTTGGGCGAGTTGTAGCCCATTTTGCAAATTTTATCCTTTTGGGATAATAAGGGAAAAAAACCAACTTTCCCCCCGACGGCCTGCTTTCCTTGACTCGGGCTCAAATGCTGACTTTTTCCTTTGGGCAGAGTTGCGGCCCATTTTTGTTTTTGGCTACATCTTTTGCTTGGTAGGGTCATATCTTTAAACCTAGGACACGCGGCGATCGGCACTTGCTTGAAACCTTTTATCTCTTCAAACCTTGAATCAACATCATTTAGACACTTGGCAGCCTCTGCTGGCTGGCCTATGCATTGACTATTCAACCGACTCTGCCCCTTTTTTGAGGCTGACGCGTGGCGGCACCGTGCTTGCTTAAAATCTGATTCAAAATTTTCCTTTAAAGGAATGTCGAGTGACACTTTTGGCCTCCAATGGTCATGGACTTTTCAACGGTCCCTCTTACTTTTTGAACTTTCGGTTACGTGGCAAGCTTGCACTCATTTGGGTCTCCTTCTGGGACTAACTCTTGGAGATGTGCCACACTGACACTTGGAATTCTACGCTTACACTTTTATACTTAGCCAATTTTGAGGCCCGCCTTTTCCACCTTTTGAATATGTTTGACCATTTGCTACGTGGAGGGTTGGCGCAAGTTTGAGTCTCCTCCCTCGGCTCCCATTTTTGATTTGCATTGAGCCAACACCTGGAATGCTCTCTCTTAGTTAAAGACTTTTCCATGGTCCCGAAACCTTTTGGACTATGGATGCGTGGAAGCTTTGGTGCTTGTTCGGGCTTCCTTTTGGATACACCTCTAAAGAAGTGTCGTTAGGACACGTGGTTCTTTCCGCTACCTCCTCCATACTTAGTCGATTTTGGACTCTTTCCTGAATGGTCTTGAGCCCGAAAAACTTTGAAACTTCACCATTTTTCCCCTTTCTTGCTCTTGGTTCCCTTGCGGCACTGCCCCTTCTTTTCTAACCCTACTATTCTCTTTACTGTTGGGTCCTTCAACAACTTAGAAAACGGATTTAAGACATGGAAACGGCTCGAAAGAGTCATTTCTTTTGCATAGGGTCATTTAGTCTCTCTCGGCCCCCACCACTCTATTGTTGAGTCCTTCTATGACCTATTTACAAATCTGAATGAGATTTCTCAGGTTATTTCTATGTGGGGTCGTGACTTATCCAATATTCACCTAGGGGACAAAATATGGATAACAATTTGGTGACTCACAGGGGTATCTTCCTGCTAGATGAAAAGACCAATTACCTTGTCATATCCATTGGGCATGGAGTTGAGAATGATGGTCTGATACTAATTCTTCCTCTAATTCATGAGCCCGGCTGTTTGCACTCTCAATTTTCATAAGAAATCTTGAAATGAAGGTTTCTGAGAGTAGAAAATTGTTCTAACTCGGGGCTTCATCTTCCTCTCTAAATGGACTGCATAAGAGAAAAAAACAACACTACAACTATATACAAAATTTGAAATCATACATGTTCCAAATAGAACATGCAGAGTGTGCAAAGCACTTAGGAGAAAAGTAACTTACACTACAAAGCAATGCGATCTACACAAGCACGTAGAGGAAAGAGAAAATAAACTAATATATATAGGGTGAGAACTTCCCCTTTAGTAGTAGTGTTTAAGATAGATTCCATTTACTTGGAATCTACAATTCCTCTCCATCCAATGTAAACAATTAGAAAACATTGCTACTTTTAGATCTTGTGACCATATAGGGGCCACTCCGGATGGCATCGAACTTGGATTGCCTTCCTAGTTTTGCTCAATCTGCATCCCATTTCAAAACCAAGTCTCCTTCCCCGGAAGGTCCTTGCTTTTTCCTTCCTGTGAAAGAATTTCTTGATTGAATCATGGTTCTTATCTATAACCTGGAGTGCATGCTCTCTGCGCTTCTTTCAATTCTTTCACTCTGCATACCGGCCTCCATCGGTTCAAGTTCATACATCTCTAGGCTGCTTCACGAGCTCCAACACTAGAAACTCAAGTGATATAGGAAACATTGCCTCTTTCCCATAGATAACTTTGAATGGAGATCTACCTGTAGATCTCTTGGGCATTATCATATCAGCCCATAAGGCCAATTTGAGCTTTGTGTGCCAAGTTCTCTGGTTTTCATCAAGAGTTCTTCTGATGATCTTTAGCAGGTTCTTGTTTGTGGACTCAGCTTGACCATTACCTTGAGGGTAATAGTTTGATGAAGTTCTCAAGTAAGTCTCATTCTTAACAGCCCATCATGTGATCCTGGAACCTATGAATACTAATGCATTGTCTGATATAATGGTGGTTGGCACTCCAAATCTAGTGATTATCCCTTCATATAAATCTAGTATACTAGACTCATTAGATTCCTTGAGTGCCACTACCTCGGTCCACTTGGTGAAATAGTCTGTTTGTTAGAATCCATTTGTGACCTTGGCTTGAATTTGGATTGATGAATCCAATGAAATCCAATCCCCATTGCATGAAAGGTTGGTCGACTGAAATTGGGTGCAAGGGAAGTGATGTTAGCTTTACTTTGCCTTATAAGAATGCACAATTCTTGCACCTTTTGATCCATGCATAGCAGTCACTAAACACTGGGATAATAATAACATGTCTTCATGATCTTCGGTGTTGTTACCCTTAGAGCAAAATTACCTCTAGCTACTTCAACATGGAATTATTGTAACACTCATCAACCTTTGATTTGTCTCGGTGCATCTCAACAGAACGTTATTGATGTCTCTTTTGAAAAACACACCATCAATAAGAACATATGGGATGGCCTGTAATCTGAAATGTATCCTTTTTGTTTTATTCATCCCATGAGGACATAGGCTTGTTTGAAGGAAGTGCACCATGTCTTGGGTCCAACAAGGAGTAGGTACATCATCACTTCCTTCTTCTTGATTATCATGTAGAACAAAAACAACCTCCTTTTCACTATTTGCTTCATCTTGTTGACCTGAGGCTAGTTGTTCACATAACCCCTTCCCACAGACTAGCTTAGTGACCTTGATCTCAATGTCATATTCCATTACATGAGTGATCCATCCTGCACGTTTTCATTCGGATCCTTACTAACAAGGAATTATTTAACTCTTGCATGGGAGATCAACAATTGGAGAACTTCTTTAATCCTCGATTCGCTTTAAATTAATTTTCGATGGAGTATCTCACTTCATAGTCTTCTAGACCTTGACTGAAAAAAGTAATTAGATGTTTCGTACCTTCTTTGTTCTTCCGAACTAATATTGCAGAAATTGTCACTTTGCTACTAAAGGCATACAATATCAAGTCTTTAGAGAAATCTACATTTATGAGAGTTGGAGATTTTGATATAGCTTCTTTAATGGCATCAAAGATTGCCTCTCCTTTAGCTATCCACCGAATGCTAAGATCTTCTTCAACATCAACTTTATCGGCTTAACAAGAGTAGAAAAGTTTAGTACAAACCTATGGAAAAAATTGATTTTTCCCAAGAAGCTTTGAAGAGCCTTCATGTGGCTTGAAATGGCAATGCTCTTATTGCTTGAACTCTCTTCAGGTCAATTACCAATCCTTCCTTTGATACGATATGGCCTAGAAACCTGCCCTCATGGGCCAAGAATATGCATTTTTTAGGGTTCAATGATACCCCAAAACTCCTACACCTTTGAAACACCTGCCTTAGGTGGAAAAGGTGGTTTGCTGCATTTTTGGAAAACACTGTAATATCGTCCAGATAGATCAGTACTATTTTTTTGATCATCCCTTTGAATTCCATATCCATCACCCTTTGAAAAGTGGCTCCGGCATTGGACAATCCAAATGGAATTTTTCAGTAGGCATAGGTTCCCCATTTGGTGGTGAAAGCTGTTTTGAATTGATCATCTTCTTTCACCATGATCTGGTTGTACCCTGAGTATCCATCTAAGAGGGAGAATCTCTCGATCCAAACACTACTTGCAAGATATGTTCCATCGAAGGGAGTGGGTAGTGATCTTTGAGGAAGCTATGTTCAAGTCTCAAAATCTACACACAACCTAATCTTTCCATTTTTGTTCCTAATCGGGACCAGTTTGCAACCTAGATTTAGTGTTTGATTGGAAATATGATGCTTTCCTCTATCGCTTGTTCAGCTCTTTCTTCATTAGGGGCTCAATGTGTGGCTTGACTAGTCTTTGATTTTTCTGATGGGTTGAGCAATTGGGTCTATCTCGATTGTGTGTTGTGTTAGTTTTGGATTGAACCCTCTTAGGTATTCATAGCTCCAAAAAAATACATCTGGAAATTCTTAGCAAAGTTGTATGAATTCATACCTTTCTTGCTCAGTGGTCACTTTTCCAATTTGAAGTGCTTTTCCTTATCCAACTAGTATTGAATTTGAATCTTCCCCTTTGATGTGTATGTTAGCTTTCTCTTTTCTAGACTGATCATTAAGATTGAAGATAGACTCCAATGTCACTAAGCCTTTGGAAAGCTTGTTTATATGTAGTCAGTACTTATCTCGATTCCCATATTGCTGCTCTAATCTTCTTTGATTTCTAGCTAAGAATTTAGCTTCCTCTTGCAAAAAAAAATATGATTTGATGATCATTCTCAAACACCTACCAACATGTGTTGTTATTTGGCACTGCTGGCCTCACAACTATATCGATATGTGGTTGTTCTTTGTCTCTTTTGATGTTTTCACCCACATCAAATGTTACTCCAACTACTGCAAGCCTATCAGTAGCTTCATTTTCCTTCCTGGGTATGGACACAATGAAGGCCTCGAAATTCTCCATGAGATCCATGCCCTCCTCTTGTAGTTCTTGAGCGGAGTCATTCTTGACAACATTAATTCCTCGACTTGATTGGCAACCAGTTATTGTCACCAAACACACTGTACATTCTTGATTCCTAGCTTCCTTGCCCAATGAAGACCATGGACCAAAGCCTCATATTCAACAATGTTATTTGAGTAGGAAAACTAAAATCTGAAGGCTGAATAATATTTCATCCTTTTGGGGACACAATCATAGCTCCTCCTCTAGCTCCTTGTCTACTCCTAGAGCCATCAAAGAAAAATTGCCATACGTCATTGTCATCCTTATATTATGGCTTAATTAGGTCAGGAAGAGGATGATTTTCTTCATGTAGGCAATATAAACCTAGCTCAAATTCTTCCATCTCCTTATAGGGGTCAAAATCATGAATTTTGTTGGCGACTCATCAAGAGTCAAGTCTGGGATGCATCCCACCTTGGTATCTACTTCACAAGTGATCAGGAAGTCTTCTTGATCAAAAGCTGAGAAGTTGGCATTGATTGGGATAGGCACATAAGATTCGATATGATAATTAGCAATGGGTTCAAATCTGATTGTGGACTTTTACCCATATCTTTTTCTAAAGAGCATATGTGACCAATCGGTAGACAAATAACCTCCAATTTTGGAAGTGAAGTCCTTAGACAAATACAAAGTAAAATGTGGTGGCAAATCTATGATTGATACGTTTTGCAAAACAATCACATTGGGGAATACATGCAGAGTGAGACTCAGGTCTTTGATGATTCCAAAAGTTGTCACTATTGTCCCATCTAATTGCACTACCCCTCTAGAGATAAATTCATATTGGAGACCCAGTTGATCAGCTATTTGTTTGGGCATCACAAAACTACTAGCCCCAGAATCAATCATACAATTGTGCACTTCGTCAACACTAATCCGGAACTATGATAATTCCTCACCGAGAACTTCTCGTGCTATGATTATTTACTAATGCACAAAGATTTTAGTTTGGTGGATGTAATCTGGAAACACAACAACAAAAATAACAAAAGAATACCATAGACTATGATAAGAAGGAATGATGATAAATTTGAAAATATAGGTGTAAATTATAATATCAACATGATTTTTTTACAATCTCACCCATGAGGTACTTCAAGTGTTATTGGATTCACTTTCCTTCCACCAATAACTATGGGAGAAACTTCACAAGTACACCTCTTAATGGCTTATTTAACACACCTTCAAAATGATGGCTTCCTTTACACACTTATTCATGTACAATATTTCTCACTAGTTCCATCTATGCTAAATGAGGGGGGTGGCCTCTTTATTTATAGGAATTTAGGCTTATCCACCCTATCTCTAAGATAGGATAGGAAATCTCTTCCAGCCAATCATATTCCATGCCTAAACTCTTGCCTTTACATGTAGGCTTATCTTCTAAGATAAGATAAACCTTATCATCTCACATGGGTTCCACCTTTTTATACTTTTCCACAAATAAAATACACAAAATATTTATGACATCACTCTTTGTCCTTATTACAAATATAATATTTTTAATTCCTAATCATGTAGACCCTACTTCTCTACTTACCCCAACTTTGACATTTTAACATTACCGGACCACTTACGATAAATATTTACTTTTTACCACAACATTCCTACTGTACTTTTATCGCTACCATACTCTACTTTATTGGCGACACCGTATCGACGGTGCCATTATCTTCTATCAGACATTACTACTAATCATACTTAACAACATCCTATTCCTAATACATACATAATAAAATAGAAATTACGGAGGAAAATTTTAATGTCGACATTTTCCCCGTTATCTTCTATCGACTGGTATGAATCTTCTCCAACTTCAACTTATCTTCCTCTAAAGTTGTCCTGATGAAGTGATATCTCAACTGTATATGCTTTGTCCTGGAGTGGAAAGCAGAGTTCTTAGCTAGGTGTATAGCACTCTAACTATCACTATGCAGCTTACATTCCTCCTGCTTATGCCCCAACTCCTCAAGCATTTGTTGTAACCAAATCATCTCTTTGCTTGCCTCTGTGGCAGCAACATACTCAGCCTCTGTGGTTGATAAAGCCACCAGCTTCTGTAGTCGTGAAATCTAGCTTACTGTTATCCCACCTACAATGTAAATATAACCTGTCGTGCTCCTCTTGTTGTCTACATCTCTAGCCATGTCTAGAATCTACATAACCACATAAAGAGGTGTCTCGATCCACTCAGTAGCATAAAACTGTCCCCATCGTCCCTCTCAAATATCAAGGATCCACGTTACTACTTATCATAGCTCTTTACCTGGATCACTCATAAATCTACTCACAGCTCCTACTGCATGGGAAATATCAAGCCTAGTGCATACCATAGCATACATCAAATCACAACCACCGATGAGTAAGGTACCTTGGACATATGGTTTCTTTCTGCTCTATCTTGGGACACTTTGCTCCTTTGATAACTTAAAATGGCCTTCCAAAGGAGTCCCAACCGGTTTAGCATCATGCATGTTAAACCTATCCAATACCTTCTTAATGTACTCTTCCTAAGATAAAGTCACTGCCTTCCTATCCCGAGTTATCCTCGTACTCAAGGATTTGTCTAGCAGCCCCCAAATCCTTCATATCAAAGGATTCACTTAGCTGCTTCTTGAGTACTTTTATTTCTGCATGTTTTTACCTGCAACCAAAGATGTCATCAACATACAAACACATGATAATATAGCTTCTATCATCAAATTTCTTTGTGTACACGCAATGGTCAGAATGACATCTGATATAACCTTGCTCCATCATGAAGCTATCAAACTTCTTATACGATTAACGTGGAGCTTGTTTCAGGCCATACAAGCTCTTCTTCAATTTGCACACCATCTCCTCTTTACCTTTGACTTCATATCCTTCTAGCTGCTACATATATAGCTCCTCCTCCAAATCACCATGGAGAAATACAGTCTTTACATCTAACTGTTCTAAGTGCAAGTCTTCTGATGCCACTATTCCAAGAACAGTTCTAATAGAAGTCATTTTTACTACAGGAGAAAAGATCTCACTAAAATCTATACCTTGTTTCTATGAAAACACCTTAACCACCACCCGAGCCTTATATCTTTTCTTTCCTCCTTCTTCGTCTTTAACTCTATACACCCACTTGTTCTACAATGCTCTTTTGCCTTCTGGTAGCTTCACCAAATCCCAAGTCTGGTTCTCCATGAGAGACTTATGCTCCTCGTCCATGGATTGCTCCCACTTTTTACTGGCATCTACTTGCATTGCTTCATCAAATCTCTCTAGCTCTCCACTATCAATGAGTAATAAATAATAAAGAGAAGGAGAAAAACGTTGTGTTCTTTTCTTACCCTAGAAGATCACCTCACCAAGGAGTTTGGGGTTCTGTTGAGTAGGTTCTTGAACCGATTCATGGGTCATAGTCCCATCCGGAAGATCCTCTACCACCGCATATTATTTCTGGAATTCTTCCTGTTTTCTCAACTGCAAGTTGCTTATACATGACTTTCTCATTAAAGACCACATCCTTAGATCGAATGATTTTCTTGTCCTTAATACTCTAACATTTAAATCCAAAGTCATCACCACCATAACCAATAAAAGTGCAATTTCCCGATTTAGCGTCTAGCTTGGTCCTATCATCTTTGTCAATATGAACAAACACCTCACATCCAAAGACTCTAAGAAATGAGTAATCAACTTTCGTACCGTACCAAGCCTCCTCAAGTATGCCTCCATCCAAGGCACTTGAGGGTCCTCTGTCTATTAAGTACATAGCTGTGCTCACCGCTTCTACCCAAAAATAAAGAGGTAGTCCTGCATGTATCCTCATGCTCCTAGTATGTTCCATTAGTGTTTTGTTCATCTTTTCTGACAACCCATTCTGTTGTGGGGTTCCTAGAACCATCTTTTTTCTACGGATTCCATTCTTAGAACAATAATCATCAAATTCATTGTTGTAATACTCCCCTCCATTATCTGACCTGAGACATTTTAACGTAAGAGTTGTTTCATTCTCTACTAAGGCTTTCCATTTAACAAAAGTATCAAATACATCAGATTTGTTTCTAATATAATAAACCCAAACTTTCCTTGTTGCATCATCAATAAAAGTAACATAATAACTTGAACCCTCAAGAGATGATACCTGAGCTGGCCGCCACACATCAAAATGTACCAGCTCTAACTTACTATCTTTCTTCGTAGGTATAACCTTGAGAAACCTTACTCGCTTCTGTTTCCCATATATGCAGTTCTCACAGAAATCCAAACCTATTTCTGTATATCCAGGCAAATTTTTCTTTATGATTTCCATGCCCTTATGGCTCATATGACTGAGCCTATAGTGCCATAATGTTGTATCTGCATCTAAAGCCACAAGATTACAATCATTAGTACTATCAATGGATAAATACAAGGTTCCAACCTTCTTACCTCTTGCCACCACAAGAGCACCCTTGGTAACCTTCCAAGAGTCAACTGTAAATATCACAGTACAACCATCACTTCCCAATTGCTCCACCGATATCAAATTTCTCCTTAATGTAGGCACATGTCTGACATCCTTCAATAGCCATGTATTCCCATTCTGCATCTTAACCCGAATAGAACCTTTTCTAACTATACTGCAAGGCTCATCATCACCAAGAAAAACATACTCAAAATCCCTTGAACATAATCAACAAAATAATTCCTATGTGGAGTAGCATGAAAAGAAGCCCCCGAATCTAAAACCCAAGATTCAATAATATTATGTAAAGAAAGAATCAAAGCATCCTAACATACATTACCCGATGCCACATTTACCTCCTTGTTTTCTTCCTATTGTTTCTTCTTGTCCCAAAGTTCACAACATTCCTTCTTTGCATGCCTAGACTTTCCATAGTTCCAACATACAATCTTGCTCTTGCATTTTGACCTTGCCCGATCTTTCGATTTTCCACGATTTCCTCTATTCTTCTATCTCCCTCTAGTTTCCACTGTCAAAGCATTCCCTAAAGCAAAGATTCCCAGAGCTTTTCCTTCACATTTCCTTTCTTAGAATCACCCTTCAAAGATCCTCAAACTTCAACTTCGAGTTAGCTGAACCGAGTTGCTTACCGCCATTACCAGGCTATTCCAACTTTCAGGTAAAGAGCACAAAATTAATAAAGCCCTAACTTCTTCATCAAATTATATTGTAACTAAAGCTAGCATATTCACAACCATATTGAAATCATTTAAATGATCTGCTACTAAACTATTCTCATACATCTTCATATTAAACAAATTTTTCATTAAAAATATCTTGTTAGAGGCAGAGGGTTTTTCATACAACTTCCCTAATGCATCCATTAGATCTTTTGTAGTCTTTTCCTTTGAAACATTAAATAATACCAAAGATGCAAGACACAGCCAAATCATTCCAAGTGCCTTCCGATCCAACAAATCCCATTCTCGCATCTATCATACTCGAGGGTTTGTTCACCTTCTCAGATAACGGAGTATAAAGATCCTTTTGATAAAGGTAATCTTCCATCTGCATCTTCCAAAGACTGAAATTCTACCCATTGAATTTATCAACCCTAGATCTTCCATCATCTGCCATAGCTCCCACTCAAGATAAAACTTTCCCTATGATTCAACACTTCAGCAAACCAAAACCAGGCTCTGATACCAATTGTTAGGAAATAAGAGATAAAATATGCGAATAATCCCTTACAGAATCGCAACAATAGAAACTAATATGCATAAAATATTACAGATCTCAAATAAAAGTGCGTAATAAATAACACAACACGAAAGACAAAGATGATTTAACATGGTTCACCCAATTTGGGATACGTCCACCAAGAATCACTTGCTCAGATTTTATTACAATCCTCCTATCTCTCAATACAATACCCAGATCCGTTTGGAGCTATGCTCAACAAACTCTACAAAATTCACACCCGAATTCAAAGCACATCTGCAATGCATTTACTTATATATGTATCATATGCAAAAGACCATATAAATAGACAATTGCTTAAGCAGTTTGATACAAAACCGTGGTATCATAACCATGGGCAAAAACCATGGGTATCAAAACAATGGGTACCAAAAAACCATGGGCCCAAAAACAGCCCATAGTGGTTACCCATTACCCATGGGTTAATAAACCACCCATGAAAATTTGCTTCAGGGGCTTCACCCCGAACCCCCTGACCCACTCACCGGCGAGAGGGACCACCGTAAAAATACCTAAGTATAACAAATAGAAGGTGTATCACACTCTAACATGAAAATAGGCTCCACAAACATAATGACGGGTTCACTTAATAGAGTTGTTTCTTTCTTTACCGCCCGCTAGATGAAGAGACCAGTAGTATTGAAGCGTCCATTGGGCATGGAGTCAAGAATGATAGCCTAACACTGATCCTTCTTATAAAATGGACTCCCAACTCTCTGCACTTTGCTGACCTCTCGCCCGACTCGAACCCACCCGCGCTCCGTACTCTCAATTGTCATGAGATGTCTTGAAACAAGGCTTCGAGAGTAGAAAAATGTATTGACACTGGGATTTCACCTGTCTCTGAAATGGACTATTTTGAAATGGCTTAAGTTTCTCTAGATTTGTTCCTTTTGGAGCTAACAATCACTGAGACCACTATAAGTCTTCTTGCTATGAAAAATAAAGAGCCCGGCTTTATGTACCTTTGGAGCAATGCGAACAAAACTTATATACAGAGACCATATCATACATGCCTCAAATGACACATGCAGAGTGTGCATAAGCACTTTTTCTTCTCGAAAGTAAATCTACTCCTACTTCTACACTAACCAAAGAGAAATAATGCTAAACGAAGCCTATTAAGTGCAGGAGAAGTAGCTTCCTTTCTCAAGAGGGGCAGCCATACAAATGATTTGACACTAAATATAGCTGCTCAGTATGAATGAAAAACTGACTTTAAGCTTGTCTTCCACCCAAATCATAAAGCTATCAACATTAATCGAAAATACCTCCTCAAGTGACTCTGCATTAGACTCTTAAAGGTAGTGATGGCAACCCTTGGTACTTTGATACTCATCCTCATGCTTAGAAGCAAGCATGACTGGTTTTGGCTTCTCCCTTGGCTCTAATGAAGCCAAGTACCTGATTGGGCATGGTCTGATCCTTTGGATGTGCCCATTTCTCTGAAATTCAACTCCAAAAATGGAGTCTTCTTATGGAACTTCTTAGGTAGATGTCGTGAGAGAGACGATGACATCCTCCTACCTTTTTCCTTCCTCCTCCTTTGAAGAACATGGAAGATCAAGATCTTCCAACCTTGGTTCCAGAGGACCATTATGGAATGCAGGTTGTTGCACTTGGATGTTCTCCTTCATGGCACCAGGTTCATGTGCTTGGAAGAAGATGGAGGGGAAAATGATGTTATCTCCTTAGGCTCCTCTTCATTAAAGCAATCTTCCAAGTCTGATAGGTAGTCTACCTCCTTGTTGTCCTGTTGCATGTGCTCTACCTCCTTCATGGTGTCCTCTTGATCTGCAACTTTCTCACCATGGTTCCCTTCATCCTCAAACATGAAGTTTGAAAGATAAAACTCTTCTTCGACATCAAAGCTTGAAGGGGAGGAAGTGGGAGGAAAAACTAAAGGTTCTCTTATAGCCTACTCCAGTTGGAACCTCTAAAATCGTATGGTCCTCCTCCATCATGGGTTCATCAATCAAATCAAGCCCTTGAAATGAAAGAAAAAAATCTTCAATGATGCCTTCTTCATTGAGTGGCCTCAACTCTGATTTGATCTCTCCCATCTGCTCCTCTTCAATTGGACTTGGAGTTGATTGATCTTCCTTCTCAACTGGTTGTGTAGCTTGGATCATATCAACATCCTCTTCAAACAAAATTCCATTAGGAAAACTACATTCGAGTAGCCAGTCGTTGGTCTTCTTCCTCTTGTTTTTGCTCTTCTTCTGCTGTAAACTCACCTCGGCCACCACTTCTGGCTCTTCAACCCCGACCTCCTCTATTGGCTTGAGCATCAAGGAGATCTTTGTAAATCCAAATTTGGTAGTCCAACTCTTCAAATTGTTTTTATTTCTTCTCTGTTGGGATCCCCTTCTTGTTGCTTTCCTTAACTAGATTCTTGAGTCTCTTCCCAACATGGACTTGGGAAAGCAAGAGGTGTGAAAGGTTGGGGTTCAACCAACTGTGCAATTGTTTTTGGTGGAGATAGAGGTGGAACTTCATGTTTATTTAGAGGGGATGAATGTTTGGAATGGAAAAGGACAAAAGAACTGAGATGGGATGGAAGATTAGGAGATGGAGAAATGAAATCAACACTTGGGGCAGCAAGTGAGGGGCTTGACTCTTGCCTCTACTGAAATGATAAATATTGAGGAAGAGACAATGAAAGATAGGGAGCTGGTGATTGACTTACCCATTGACAAGGTTGTCTCGCACTTTGCTCATAAGCTTCAATGTCCTAAATCCATTGTGTAAGTTGAGGCACCATTCCAATCATGAAGTCCAACTTCTCCTGACAGCTATAATGTCTTGGAAAAGGGCCTTCCCATAGACAAGGTACCCTGCAACCAATCTTGAATGCCTTCATTTGTGCTATGCCCCTTGACTGAACCATGCCAGCCTCCATTTTTTGAATCTTCTCAAGTAGACCAGCATCCCTTGCATAATTATCGTCATCATGTGTGTCCCCTTTTCCTTGATAAGATTCATAGTCAAACTATTTTTGACACTTTGCTCATATGGGTAAGCATAATGGTCATGGATCTAATTATAATGTTGATCTGCGAAAGTTTGGAAATACATTGGAGGTGGACTGTATTGCTATAAGTGTGAGTTCCATGAAGGGAATGAAGTCATGATTGTACAACCTCATGGAATGGGAGAAAATGGAAGACATGGAAGAGGAAAATGGATGAAAATGAGTGGAAATGGATGGAATAGGTCTGCAGCAACGCAGAGAATGGGTTTTTGACCGGATGGAGTTGCTGATGTTCTTGCATGTGCCTTAAAAGGATGAATCCCACCAAGAACACATCAACTTGATGAAATAAAGTGAAGACCTCTGGTCCCACCGGGTGTGCCAAAATTGTTAGTGCAAAATCACAAAGCACCCCAAATGAGTTATAAGGTCTACTTTTATAAGGCATAATCATCTGGTGTGATTGCATAACATTGAACTTTCCCCAAGGTGTGGGACCTTGCAAAAGTGGGAAAGCTCTCCAGAGAAGGCTAGTTCCTCTTCCTAAACTACCTACCACAAGCTACTCCAATGCATGCAAACTAAATCTAACCTAATCTAACCATTCCAAGGAACCAAGGAGAGAGAAAGAGGGAAAAATAGAGCCTACACTAAAGCGGTGATACACCAACAAAGGAAGCGAGATATTCTGTTAAGGGAGAAAGAAACAAAAAAATGGAGATGAGGGAGGTCAGACAGAAGTAACATGGCCTAGATCTTCAAATTCACCATTAAACTCCATGAAACACAACATCCTGCACCTGTAAATGTGAAATACATGCACGAAAAACAAATATGGAAGGGAGAGGCACAGAGAAATAGAGAGGGAGAGGAGGGAAAAGTCGAATCCTTCTCCAACCACCATGAGATACGTATTAAACCCCACTTTGAAAGCTCAACCACTGAATATCAATGTCTTCTGCAAATTCACCCACAATATATCGCTTCTGGCTCCCTAGCAGATCGAATCGAACCAGATATGGTAGTTGAAGAGATTAGATTATGCGTTAATGTCCTGGAAGAATTTTCCCCATTTTTTACCTACCATGGCTTGAAAAAATGATGTTTTATCTTTCCATGGTGTAGAAGACATCGAGACACTTCCAATGGTGTCAGATTTGCAATATTTCGAGCCCTGAGTCGAAATATATGCCTCTTCGAAGTTTGTATCGAATACATACAAATGGGTGGGAAAATAGTTTTAAAATGGGTCCCCTTTTTATATGGGACACATGGCACTCTAGAACTCGTTTGGGAACCTTCTCCTTTTGGATTTCAACTTTAGAGAAACGTCCGGCACCGACACATGGCTATCTTCATCGTCTCCTCCATAATTAGTCGATTTTGGACTCTTTCTGAATCAAGCTTTTGAGCCCGAAGACTTCAAGACTTCACCGCTTCTTTTATTTCTTGCTCATGGATTCTCTGTGACATTGCTCCTTCATTTTCAACCCTGCTATTTCATTTATGAGCCCATCTGTAACTTGTTTGATGAATTTAAGGCACGGGTTTTCTTGACAGAGTTGTTTCTTCTCTATAGTTTCTTTATGTGTATGACATGCCTTGACAAAATTTACTTGGGGGTGAATTTCAGATAACAAATACCTTTGAAGAAGGTAATGGAGTGTTTCATTCCTGTCTACCTCAACAAAAGGAGATTATTAAAATAAAATTTTGGGTTTCCTTGCTTTATTTTTGGATTCCACCAGATAAGGTTCGAAGGCATGTTCAATAGATCCCTTTGGTGCATATCCGACACAAGTTAGGAACTAATAAGGTCGACATGTGTTGATTGACTATACTATTGCCAACAAAATTTGTAAAAACAAAATTAAAAAGCCATTTTTAAAATTGTGTTGATTGTCGATAAACTAATATTCTCTAAGGAAAAAAAAAAGCTATTCTCAAGTATTGTCCATGTTCAGATTTTGGTTTTGAATAACAGTTAACCCAAAAACTACTTTTAAGTATTTTTATTTTTCATTATGACCTAGATTTGGACCTTTTTGTTAACGTTGATTTTTCATTATGACTCTATATTTTTATTTCTTTTTGATTTTGGGCTTTTGTTTTCAGTAGAACACCACACACCACAAATTGAAAAAATAATAATACTTGATCCCTATTTATGATTTCTTCGTGGTGCATTGGTGTTGAAGAGAAGGAATATCGAAGAGTTGTTGGGGGCACAATGCAACTAAGTGGTATGTGAGGATTTTCCCTATTTTAAGCTGTAATGTTTATCGGTGATTAACCAAATCATTTAACTCTTTGTTTATGTGTGTACATGATAATCCATATTATTAACGTAATAGTTTTATTTTTCTCGTCCATTAATTTATTTGCAGCCTTTCTATATAGTATGGAACATTTACAATATAAACGACTCATATATTTACTTTAAAAGTAGAGAAATTTGTATAAACATCCCATACTACAACATAATAGATTGATTCAATACAAGGCGGAATAAGAAAATAATGGCATAGATTAGATTGATTTTATTAAAATAAAAATGTTAATACCAAAGAAAGGATTTTATAATCCAATAAAATGATAGATTTTTAATCATGAAAATTTAGAAAAAAACCATCATAAGCTTCACAACAAATAAAAATCCACTTGAAGTTGTATGCATAAAAATATCAAAAGATAATGGATATATATTAACATGGTATATCAAAATATTATTTAAAATATTTCATCATTATTTACAATAGCAACCTCCAAACTATGAAAATATGAACCCACGAGAACTAATATGCTAAAAGTAAGTATACAAGAATAATAATCATTTTTCGCACTTTTTCTGTATTGTATAATAGTCTGTAGTTATTGTGTGGTTGTAATGGGTCTCGTAGTATATTTTAACAGATTGCTTTGTACGTGGATTTCCTCAACCTTGTGGTCTTACACAGATCTTTCTTATAAACCATCTTAATTTATTTCCTTTGTGATCAAAAATACTATTACTCAAATCACATATACTTTGTTTGCCATTTTTGCAAATATAATTTTCTTTATTAATCAAACCATGTCATTATAAATCGAATATAAATTGTTCTTTTTACTAGTTTCTTGTTGTCTGCGGGAAATACATAACGTTTATATAGATTTTTGCATGGGGCATAGTCTGGATTAATTCAACAATAGGCGGTGGGTAAGTTTGTCGTCTCTTTGTTTGTAACATTTTTACTTTGTTATGTTAGTGCAAGTCGAATTGCTTGTAATGTTTATTTGATGTTTGAGAAATCAATATCATTTATTTTCTTTTCCCATTGCATATGCGGTTATTAAAAAATTGTATGCGTGACTTTTTTTTCCTTTCCCCTTTGAAATTATGGTTGTTAAATAAATTGTTTTGGGCACTTGCACATTTACTGTAGATTTGTTTGTCACTTCCAACTTTGTAATGAATTTCCATTGCTTGCAAAATATTCATTTTCTTTCCATAGCGAGAACCTCCATTGTTTTGCATTGCATAATTTAAATGGAAGTTCGATTGATAGAAAACATTTTGTTAAAAAAATTTATATTTTTGTTTTTTTGGTATGTGAGGGCACGTGCCTTTGTGAGATCGGAATCATTGTTGTCGAGGGGATTGGTTCCCTATGAGGCCACATCAATCCGCTCCAAGTTGGGCGGTAGAATACACTACAAAAAGGATTTTAAAGTGCCTCACCAAAAAAAGGACTTTGTTGTACTATTTTGTCTTCTCGTAGTTCATCCTAGAAATATACCTCTTAAGGGCATTCTTACACTCCTGCACTTGGAATTAACATCATATGTGTTGTTTTGTCATGTAATGTTATTTTTGTTGTCTTCCTTTTTAGTTCCAACGTTGGATTGGATGAAAGAAAAGTAGCACAAACATTAGGTTGACTCAGCATGAGATGACCTTCTTTGCGCTACACTACTTGTCAGATGAAAATTTTCAAAGAAAAAGTTTATTTCATGATGCTTTACACTCTTGTTAGAGTGAATCTTGAAAACTAGATATTAGGACCATATACACTTGTGCAATGTTGTATAAAACTTTAAATAAAACATTAGTAAACCATGTATTTCTTCTACTATCTGCAAACAAATGTCTCTATTTAGTGTGAAAATCAAATGATTTCAAGAAACTACACAAAAGGAATGGATTTTACTTGCATTGAAATTCAAATTTTGTGTAGAACAAAACATGTTGTAATATAGCTATGTTTAGAAATACCTTTTTATTATATACGCCATTAAAAAAATGGCTCTAAAATACATGCAATATCTCATCACGTCATCTTATTTGTTGCCTTTTTTGGCTCACCGAATATGGAAGCACAAAAAATATGTGTAGAACAATTTTTTTCTCTTGTACAACACTTTTCTGGAAAAAAAAGTTGGTGCAACATGCATTCCTTGTTATATATGCAAAAAAAGGTCTCTATTTGTCGTGAAATTTGAAAGTTTTCATGAACTTTTATATATGGAATGGATATTAGCTGCATTGTGTTAAATAAATCTCAATATTATATTTTTTTTCTTTCCATTATTAATGTTTGCCAAATTAAGTTTTGTTTCTTTGCTACCGACATGATTACAATGTGTGACTTTTTCTAGGTCACTATTACTTTGCAATTTCACTTCCCTTTCTTTTAGGAGAACTAATTCCCAAACCATTGCAAACTAACTATGTTAGACCAACAAAGAAAAATGCAAAGGCATAATCATTACGCTCGTAATATAGAAAGGATCAATGAACAACATCGTCACCATTACCATACCCGTAAAGAAGCCTCGAAAAAAAATTGTTGTGCACTCTTAACTCACACTAGCATGCCCTCCATCATTCCTAGTTTTGACTCTCTGCTACTCCATGTTGACCGCTCTTCAAATAACCTATAAGAAGATTCTAATTTCTTGAATGAACAACCTTCTGCTATCCCTTTTTTAGCCTCATGTTCTTCGAGAAGTCCTTGACTTATAAATTATAATTACCACACTATATTTGATGGATGCATCTGTCCACATGTTTCCTAATCTTCAAGAATGCCTTTCTCACAACAAACCTCTCATGTGCCTCATAAAAACAATATCGACCATAAAAACACATTTCCTTTCCAAACCATTTCACTTTCCTCTTCCACAGGTGCAAGAAAACATCCTGCTGTTGTTTCCCAATCCCTGCAATAAGCCTCATGCTCAACATACACATCATTTTCTGAAACTCAACACATGTTTTGTAAAATAATTGATCTTTTGTCCAAAATCAATACATGCTCCATTTGTTTAGAAAACTACCCAGATTGACCACAAGAAATTTTGGAGGTGTGCATACTTGCAGTAGATGTAATCTTGAAATAAATGGACATCACTTCTCTTCATGGAACAACATGGACCCGGTCATCATTCACCTTGCTTGCAGTCATTGACACAAGTTGAAGAAATGATAATTGCAAGAGTTAATACTATTGTATAGGTTAGTCAAGCTCGTGGAGGCCAATACAAATACACAGGTCACACCATCAGCTTCCCTCAAAACATCTCCTCCATCGCGAAATACCTTCCACATCACCTTGGAGAATTAGACATCTTACTTATACAATGAAAAGGTCCACACCACACAAAGTATGACTTCTATGTTAGCAGAGTGCATGTTTGGGATGCACTGCAGTATAAAATAGCTCATGATCCATACTACAAAGATGTTTTGTTAGATATTGATGCTCTTGCCTCTTTGCCTCTTTACCCAACAAATGTTTCCTCCTTGTTTAATAATGTCACACTAGATATTCCTGAACCCCAAGAAGATGCTTCAAAATTATCTTCCATGGAGCCTTGTCCACTTTGAGATATGGACGGTCTTTCTTCATCTTTTGTTATGTCAACTGCAAATACACGTACTGAACAAGAAGAGATTCTTTTATTCTTGTTCACAGCAAAACCGAGCTCCACGATCATGCTCCCTTTGCTTGAGCTTGGCCTTTCCCTAATAATGAATACAAAACACAAGGGTTATTTTCTATGACCTTTCCAACTTTGTGCCCTTCAAGAGAAATCATGTTTAAAGAGCCTCGCATGAAAGAGGTTCAACTTCATGTTCATACGCTTTAACCCTGATGCACTATCATGATGGTTGGTTTGGTTCCCATCCACGGTTCATATTTTTTTATTAACCTCATAATGTGTCACAAGTGTTAGGCTAGAACATCCGTATTCATGAAACAAGACCTAGACCATGGGCTACCAACAACAATTATAAATATTCACCATAGACTTCATGAGTGTCCTAATGATGCCCTCCCAGATAGTATGATTTGCTTCAAGACCAATATTCATGGGAAAGCAGTCCTTTTGGTCTCGCAGTGAGGGACGAGCTTTCTGATATGATAGAACAAATGGGCCCACCCACTTTGTTCTTTACTCTTAGAGTAGTAGATACAAAATTGCTAGACCTTCATAACGTAATGCATGGGAAACCCCCAGTGAGAGCGAAAGAGATGCTCAACGATGGAGAAATGTAAACATTATTTCCAATCCTCATCATGTCTCTACTTACTTTCATCAACACTTCACAAAAGATTTTGTGAAGAGGTCCTCCGAAACATCTTGAGGCGATAGATTATTAGTACAGTAAAAATTTAATTCCATTTACTCTTGTCCTCTTTTATTTTCATGTCTTATAATCTGAATTCTTTCTTCTAATAGATATGAATGGAAACAAAGAGGTTCTACACATGTGCATGGTTTTTTGTGGATTCAAAATGCACCCAATGTTGAAACAAGGATTGGGATGACCCACAAAGTGTAGAGAAAAAAATAATTTGATAGATATGTTTCGCATGGAACCCTCGATGCGCTAGCTAATGGATGCATTATATACATCGGCCCATACAAGATGATCGTTGCCTCTTAGAAACTAAAAGATACTTAACTTCGATCCTCTCTCGGATTTGGAAGAGCTTCTTAATTGTGATTAGCAACATGCCAAATTCTCAGAATAAACATGCTTGAGGAAAAGAAATGTAGGTTTACGGTGGTCGCCATAATGCCCCCGGAGATGTACACATAATATGTATTTTTCTGATGAGGCGGGAAAGTAAAGTACCTTCCTTAGATAAATGATGACAAGTTAAACATCCATAATCAAACAATGTAATTGATATGGAGAGCCAATATCGATTGTCATCCAATTCTCTTCTGCTATGCGATTCTAAAGTACATGGAGAAATATGCTTCTAAAGCGTAATGACGATCTGAAACATACCATCAAATTTTTTTAGAATTTGTAGTAGTGTCGTGATGACCAACCAACACTCTTTGAATAAGAAACTTTCCACATGCTCCTCAAATTGCCGGTTGTTCTTTTTAGCCACTCATTTGTTTCCTTAAATGTTGGTAAGAAAGTATTAAAGAAGGTCATCTAATCTAACATTCACTCTCAAGATTCATCTTAGCTTGTTGATGTCTACAAGTTGTGGCCAACAACAATGGAATCCATCTCGCTCATAGAAATAGCTCAAACTTGGTCTTATAACAAGTTACTAAAGGGGGATAAATGGAAGCCCATGTATAGTGTGCTGCGATTGTTCATGTTTTCCCCAAAAATTTTAGGATCCCATATCGTGACTCATCATAGTTTGAAACATTTTGTTGGACTGAGCTCCTTCTATACAAACCTTTTGAAAACATTGCAATGGACATAGGCACCTCCCTAGAGCAGATAATTTCAAGCTGAGAACTATTTCAAAATAATTATCATCCTTGGCATGTGAATTGTTCTCCAGTGGAATCCGACCACCCTTCAAGTGAAGGAACTTCTAGTGATGAAGAAAATACAAATCTGCCTAACCAATTGTATGAATGGGAGCTATTGTCTCAACTCCATCCCACTAACAACATGGACGTAAATAACCTTGATATATTGGGGCATCGGGAATTTGACATCAACCACAATTGGTCAGAAAATTCAATGCTTCTAACTTTACAGGATATTGTTGCTTCCTTCATTGAGGAAAACAAATCTCTATGTAACATCTCCAAGAATCACATTATGCAAGCCCCGCTACTTCAACTTGCTCACCTGAACAAAATCTTGTTTCGATGTCGTACTTCACCATTTCATGCACAAAGACCAACTACCTCCTCTCAAATTAATAATTCAAGGAATTGTTTGAACAGGGAAGTTGTATCTCATTAATTCAGTTAGATCAACATTCTCTCCTACATGAAATGAAACAAAATCAACTCTTCTATTGCTTGCACCAATAGGTGTCACAACCTTCAATATTTCAACATCTACTATACATACTGCTTTGCACATACCTATCAAAGAAATAAAACCATTGGAGGGACAAGATTTGCAAACTTTCAAGAATCCATGCAACATGTTCAATACATACTAATTGATGAAATGAGCTTCATTGGCCCCAATCTACTTGTTGTTGACCATCGCCTCCATGAGGCTTTCTGCATTTCAAAACAACACCTTTTGGTAATAGATCTCTAATTATTGTTGGTGACCTTGGCCAATTGCCTCCTGTAAAAGACATTCCCTTATATGCTGGTCATTCTTATGGAGCCAACCTTTGGAGAAGCTTTCCCTGTAGCCATCATTCTAAGAACGATTTTTTCCAAAGTAAGGTGTTGATTATGCACATATTCGGTTTCGTGAACTTCTACTTCATGTTGGTGATGCTTCTCTATGCATTGAAGATTGGAAAAGCCTAATTTCTCGGACTGATAAACACCTTTCAGAAGAAGAGCTTCAGGGTTTCACTTCAAAGAAACACATCTATTCGCAACAAATATAACAATCGACTAACATAATCTTTTGATGCTCAAATCTTTAAACCCTCCTATTGCATTGTGTATAGCTTTTGTTACTAGGCGAGTGTTTTGGGTGATGCCAACGATGATCAACTAAAACATAAAATTCTTCTTTGCAAAAATAAAAAATTTATGCTCACGAAAAATTTGTGGGTTGAAGTTGGACTGGTCAATGGAGCAATTAGGATAATTGTTGACATCATTTACATCGACTCATCGTCCCCGCCAGAGCTTCCTCTTTTCGGTGTGGTTCATTTCAACAAATACATTGGTCCTTCTTGGGACATTAATAACCCTTCACATGTTCCAATCCCTCCTATTTCAGGAGGAAACTATAGTAAACTACCTCTCAAAATGGCTTGGGCTCGACAATACACAAATCACAAGGTCTTACTTTAGATAAGGCAACAATTGACATCGACGACTCTCAGAGACAAGGTCTTACATTCACTGCTATCTCCAAGGTTCCATACCTTCACGACCTTTGTATCTCCCTCCTTTCTCCTTCGATCATTTCTCTTCAATATGGCTGTCGAAAATTATGTAAATTGTAGGAGAATTGAAGAGGCTAGACTTGTTTCTCTCCCCCCTTTCAATTTTTATTAAATATATGTCACCTCTAGTCGTACTTTTTCTTTGCTCTCTACATTTTTACTCCGTTTATTATCCCTATACATGCCTCCCCCTTATCCCTTTTGGTGTTCACATCACACCGCTCGCATGCGATTACTAGTATATATCCACTTGTAATGGTATCTATATTTACCATATTTGTTTTCCTTAATCAAACATCTTTATCTATATAAAACATCTACTAAATATGGGCTATTTTTCTTGAATCTCTAGTTTAGTTCAAAGATTCCTCTTTTTATTTAAAATAAACTTAACAACAACTTGCTTTTCCATTTATTTTTATTTTTAAAATATGATCCCTTTAACATAAATTGCTCTCAAAGTAAGTAATAAAATAGTAAATTTTGGCACTTTAAAAAATAATATTAAAGAAAAAATAGCAAACCCCATTCTCCTATATTTTCTCAAAATTTTCCATTTCTCTCAGGTTGTGTAAGGACCAATCGTTGGTGCCCCATAATTATTGGATAAGTTCATGGCAGAAGTACACTATTATTTGTAAGGACAATATTTTTTTATTATGTCGACTCATGTTACTCAATACTTATTTGTTCCTATTCATGCACTCGCTATCGAAATATTTTAGATGTATTACTTAGACCTCCTACATATAAGTAAAAATATCTTTGGAAATTTATCACATCTTAAAAATCAATGAAAAATAATAAACTATAACAACCTATCAAAGTCAAGATATTAAAAAGTGTTCGAGGTTTCACCTATGTTGGAAATAATTAATCCTTTGTAAAATATGGAATTGTCTAAATAATGCAATTTTTGTTAAACATTCAATCTTTCTTAATATGTGTCAACTTGAAAATATTTTTTTTAATTGAATAATGTATTCACATTGTCAGGAAAGGAGGTTCTACAGAAGGGTAGGTTCCACGAAAAGGTCTTGTGTTCCTCTTTCCACCCTAGAATGCATGTTTTAAAATCTTTCTTGGCTCGTTCTCCTCATGCTCCTGTAAAGTGAATGTCTCCTCGTTCTCCTATGATTCGATTGGCTTCATGTCTCCTCGTTCTCCTATGATACCTAGACGACCTAACACCTCATCCCCTTTCCCCTTTATATGTTTGGCATAAATGTTGTGTTTTATATATACCTCATTGTAAAAGGAGGTTTTTTTGTATAGCTTACCCCAACATTTTTTAGATTTTGAGACTTATCGTTCAATGTCCTTCTTTGTAGCCCTCTTCCTCCTCTCATGTTTATCTCCCACAAGTTTAACTTTTTCACCACGTCCCCTTCGGCATTCTCATCGCACCATTAATGAAGATGCCTTGGCTGAAAAGTGTCAAATTCCGGTGGCTTAATTTTAGAGGTTGCCGAATTTAGATATTTTTCTACGGTCCTAGATATTTACTATTCTAGATATTCATCACACTCCACATGCTTTAAATGAAATTTTAGACTTGGGAATAACCATTCTTTGGTGCCCTTGCTTTTGGGAGTGGTCAGCTTGAGACCATTATGAGTGAAATCTATGGCCTTACTTCCCTGACCTGTGCCATGAAGGAGAGCTCAGTAATGGAAACAGGGACTTATTGAGTGTGACGGAACATTATTTTGCCCTCAGTTTGAGTGCTTAAAATTTGTACGCATTAAATTTGGGGAAAGTCATGGAGATTGTTGTGCTCTGCTGCTGGCTACGGCACAAATTCTTAACTACCGGTGTGTATTCCCTAGATTAAGTTTTCAAAATTTTATACACACATTTTCTCTACACTTTCAGATCCACAAGTCTAACTAAGATCCCAATTGGCCCTGTGGTGAGAGGTTATACAAAAACATGTATATATAAACATATATCTGGTTACTGCGGAAAGTGAGGAAGGCATGCTTCGTTCATTCGAGCGGCGGCTTCCATTGTCTCTCCCACGCCACCTGAATACACATCTCCACTCACGCTTTGTCTCGCTTCACTCTCTTTTATCTTCTGCGCATCCTCAATTGTCACCACCTTGTCCGCCGGAAGATCCACGGTCGCACTCTGCATCAAATAAAAATTATTTCCATGTCCATGGTTATTTGGGGGATTCAAGTCGGTCAAGAGAATTAAAAAAACGGCAGAGTTGGGAATAAATTACAGAAATAACATCTGCGAGAGTGGATAGTTGTTTAAACAGTTGGAAGAATTCGAAAAGCAAATAGACATTTGCACTTAAACCGTCTTCAAAGTTCGAACTACTGTTTTGCAGAAATTAAGTCCACGACATAATTCATTTGTCGTGGTCGTTTGAATTTCGCTCACAACCCTGCAATTTAAGTAGGGATATTTCAAACATTTATTTGCGTGTATATTACCATGCCCTGTTATGAAAGCAACAAACAAACACGTGTCCAATTTCCTAACAAATTCCAATAAATTAATGTGTAAATCTGATACTAAACAACACCACCACCATTGACAATGTAAAGTTTTTAGTTATTCTAATTATTTTGAAGTTGAAAGAGGTGTTTTTCAAGTTATTCGTGGGTAGGCATTTACCTTTCAAGATGTCAGCTAGAAAGTGTCAAATTTTGGTTGTTCTAATGTTTGTTGTCTTAAAATTACATGTTGACTGATTTTAAATATTTTTCTAAAGTCCTAGATATTTACTATTCTAGATCTTCATTTTTGACTCGACATCCTTTAAATGATATTATGCAATTGGAAATGGCCATTCTCTCATGCCCTTGCTTTTAGGAGTGGCCGATGTGATATCATCATGGGTAAAATCTATGCAGACGTGATGGGAGTTATGGGCGACATTGAGGAGGGTGTTCCACAGTCGCAAGTCCAAATGGTCACGACAAACTTGTTCATAATTGCAGTACGGGAAGGATACCACGGTATTGGAATTATAAATAGAGGTGGATATGGTGATGTTGGTCTTGTCCTCGCATGGCCTTACTTCCCTGACCTACGTCGTGAAGGAGAGCTCGGTAATGCCACAACCCTGGTGGTAAAGCCACTTGCACCGCACATGGTCACATAGGCGTAAGACCACTTTGTACATTAAGGCACGGAAAGCATTGAAACAAAGGGAATGTAGACCATTTTTTTCTTAGCTAATAACCATGTTAGCCCCATGAGCTTGCAATCCCAACTATAAATCTTGTTCGTTTTGTCTGATCTTTCATTCACCTCTTCCATTTCATTAACTTATTAACAAAAACAAATAATCAACTAAGTTACTAATTTTCAACTGTTAGAACACTCGAAATAAGTAGGTGTTCTACGGTTATCCTAAAGAGCAATGATGGAGGGTGAGGTAGTCAGATGGTGGGGGCGGTCAGTGACATTGAAGGCTGCGCATGCACATCATCGGGCTAATTTGATGTAACCAAGTCCCGCAGAAACACACCATAGAATTGCATGTGTCGTTAGGTTGGGAATGTGTATTTCATGGCTAAGCAAGGTGCTCTGCAAATTATCCACACACTTGTGGGAATCATCTCTTTGTTTGGTGGGTAGAAGAGATTCAAACACCTGTCAATGATACCCAAGATGTTGTTGTGAAAGAGCATCTCTACGCTTCCTATAAATGAGGCCTCAATCTTTTTGTTCTTATCCACCCACTTCTACTCCCTCTTTACATATTCGTCAGCTTTTGCAACCGCACATAGTTTCCTGTTTACATTTGCCAAGCATACTCCTTGCCTTGTTTCATCGTATTCAACAAATAGGCCTCCAACCCGATCAGTTAAAAAATTTCAGTGTAATCCCAACTTGTGACAACATAAGAGCTCTCGAACAGGGTATGGACAACCATCAAAACATAAAATATAGAGGAATTTTGTTATATGTAGTTACAAATGTTTTGGTAGACATATATGCAGAATGTGGAACCTTACAATAAGGCACGTGAATTGTTTAGCAGAGTACAACATATATTCTTCTTTCAAACATATATCATAGATCATAGAATATCTCATTACACAAATTACACCTCGAAAAACTTAATAACATTATCCTCACCAGCGTAAGTTACAACTCATGTGCAATTGCTAGTTATATCCCTTTTGAAAATGCACTCTCTCCCCTAAGGTTTGAAATATTATAACATTCCTTTTTAAGTTGTAAATTCGCATGGAGAACCCGACAAATAAGAATGTGAAAGTCCAAAGACAATCAAGCGTTCAAAATTGACGGGCCTACGACATCAAAAGGCCTTTCGTGGTAGTCGAGACTCTCAAAATAACTTTTCACCGCCATTGCGTTGATAAGTGTGCCACGATGCTTCATTTATATTATCCCCTGTATTAGCATTGTCGAATAAGTTAAGATCTATATTCTCTAGTTGTTTCGATTTCAGAGTTTCTTTTCAAGAGTGATTTTGGATGGAGGCGGTGAAAGTTCGAGCTTTTGGGCGAGCCCGTCGAATGCGCGTTGATTGGATTGGAAGAGAAAGGCGTCAAATACGAATACCAAGAAGAAAATGTTAGGGCAAACAAGAGCGACTTGCATGCGAATGAATCCAATGCACAAGAAAATACCTGTACTTATTCACAACGCGAAGCCCATCTCATGAGTCTCTTACAATTCTTCAATACATCGATGAGGCCTAGCCAACTTCCAAGCCATTTCTCGCCATCCGACCCATATGACCGTGCGCTTGCCCGCTTCAGGCTGATTTCATAGACAAAAAGGTAAGATCTAGTGTAAATAGTAAAATGCACAGAGCGTCCTCTCTCGTTTGTGAGGTTTTGCGGGATTCGGTTGCCCTACTAATGTTTTCTCGTTTGCAGATCTTCGACGCTGGATCCCGTATAATAAGATCGAAAGGGGAAGCTCAGGAGGAGGCTAAGCGGGATATGGTGGAGAATCTGGAACATTTAGAAGGGGCGCTGAAACAGATGTCAAAAGGAGGCCCTTATTTCGCGGAGAGGAGTTTGGATTCTGGATATTGCATTCATTCCGTTTGCGTCATGGTTCCACACTCGATGAAATTTTTGGGAATTCTAAGTCGTCATTTGAGACTCGATTTCGCTGCTCCATGCGTGGGTTACAAAATGTATGGAGAGGGAGAGCATCAAGAAAATTCTTCCCACGCGTGAGCGGATTTTGGAATTGGGCTTACAAATAAGGAAGAAATTTGTGGTCGATTAAAAGAAAAAAACTGGTGCCACCGATAAAGCATGTTTCCTAAAAGCTCACGGCTATCGAGATGCAACTTGCATCGTTAAATTTATTAGAGAATGGTGAGGAATTCATATAATACCGTTGAATGTATGGTGTTTGTGTTTATTGTTTCAAACGTTCTATTATTGATTTCCAATGAAAATGGTGTGTTGTGCTCCTTATGATCGTAAATTAAATATGCAAGTGAGTTTTTTTGTTTTTATGCCTCTAGATGTTTTCAAAAGTATAGTGGACTCGAAGTTGTCAATTCTGAACCAATCATATCAATTACATAATATGTTTATCTTTTTGGTTGGTGGTTTGAGGATCTTTTAGGCTAGAGGAAATGTTAAAGCATAACGTCCTAATATCGATGCATAATGTAGGCTATGTGTCAACCAAAGTAAACATCTTTTAAATGATAAATGAAATTACTCAGGGACCGTGGTTTAGTGTTACATTGTTCAAAGTTGAGATGCACAATCCAATGAAAAATTAAGAGCTCGACATCCAATATTAGTCTAAATATCATCATGTATGTAAATGCTATACAATCTCACTCATCAAGCTTCTTCAAATCAAGCTACAAACTTGGGCAATCACAACAATCGATGTTGGTCCTTTTCTCGACCATGGTGGTTGTCTTTTTTTTTTTAGTCGTTTTCTTTGTGTTAGCTCTCTCTTGAAGGCCACGTTTAGATCCTACATGGTTGAAGTTTTAAAAATTTATTTACATATGGTTTCTAGTTCTTTTCTTCATGAATTCCATCGCTAGAATTGGCAACAAATAAATTGCTTTAACCTAGAGTAAGTACATCACATTTTAAACTAAGAAAACAAGGAAACTCTTTTAGACTTGGACACTATATGCTACACTAATGGTTTTATTACTAAAATTCCTCCTAATTATAAAGGAGAGAAATTTGCACTCAACAATGTAAGAAATCGTATGGAGTTTCAGTCTATAACATTTTATCTGCACATTAAATCTACCTATCACTCATATAACCAATTATTGGACGAGATCATTTATCGATGATTGTTTGTGCATCACATGTTCTCTTACAATTAATTGACCTTATTACTAAAATGGGAGCTAAAAAGTGTTACAAAAACATGCATTTAGATGTGTTTCAAACCTCAAACCTAATTAATTTCTACTCGTGTCCTTTTTCGATGTATTTCATATAAATTTGGGTTGATCTTTTTCTCCTAGACTATTCATCATGCAAATTTACATGAACCTCTCTAACTTGACAAGGGGAGGATTACAAAGATGCTCAAGATGGAGGAAATTCTATGCGGAACTCCTATTTTTTTCTTTTTGTATGCTTATTTATATTTCCTCGCCTAATGTTATTTTTCTTACTTTGTTTTAGCAATCAACCTTATTAACTCTTATATCTCCTCCATGTGGGTTTGATCTCTGATAGTCTTTTTATTCTTTTGTTTTAATTGTTTTATTTCTTGCTCAAGATATTTTAGTATGTTTTCTTTGTTTATGTCTTCTTA
Source organism: Taxus wallichiana var. yunnanensis (assembly GCA_018340775.1). Taxonomy (NCBI): domain Eukaryota; kingdom Viridiplantae; phylum Streptophyta; class Pinopsida; order Cupressales; family Taxaceae; genus Taxus; species Taxus wallichiana. The sequence continues at coordinate 121,950,590 of CM031241.1, read as the reverse complement.
TGCTTGAATTTCCTTAAGTAATTTGTGTGGAAGGAGGTGAATTATATCTCCGATTATCAAGTAAAATTTCTTCATGTAATGAAATATAGCTTCTTCTATGGCCACTTATTTTGGTCTAGTGCTTACTTCATATTGTTGTGCCACATGGGAAACAACGCCCGAGTTAAACATGTCTTATTGTATCCATAGGTAAGTTGGGATAATTTTGACTCCTCCCAAGGTTCAATTTCTCCTTAAAAATGTGGTCCTAAATCTTCCCGTGGTATGGTTGGTGGTGAATGTGGTGGAGAATGAGTTTCTTCCTCTTCTGATTCAGAAATTTGTACGATTTGGGGTGAATATTCGTCTTCTTCTTCACTGACCTCTATTTCTTTCACTAATCTTCTTGTGGGCATTGCCTTTTGGCATTTTTTGTCTAGGGACAAAGAAAAATAATATGGAATACATAGATTGTATTCAGAGTGTGAAGTTACCATATCTAGGGAAATTTGGGAACTAAGTACATGAGTACCATCTTCACGATTTGTATGATAAATTTTTAGCCAAATGGCCTTGGCGGTGTACCTAAGGGTATGCTTTTTGATGTCGCCAATTCTTAATCCTCTTTTGGTCATAGTTATTCCCATTAGCTATGTTGTATCTTTCATGGGAGTCTTCTTCTTTGTTATTGCAGAGCGTCGGCCTCTTTCTAATAATCCTGTAACCCTTGCAAGTATTTCTACGCTGATTTGATATTGTTGATATAGATATAACATTTGGTTATGTAGTCGACTAAGGAAAACCCTAATCGTATTGTCGATGCTGAAAAATAAGGAATTCGGCTCCATGTTTCTATTTTTAGATTGCCTATGACTTTGGCATTAGTTTTGTACTACATTTATCTCGTGACTATATTTGTTTGAAGCAATAGTTGTCTATTGACATCTAACCATGTAAGACCATATTCTACTTAGTAGATTTCATGGAGTGTTTTTTGAATTTTGGTTGTGGGAGTTATTCTTGTGCAACCACAATGGGAGTTTGCATCTTTCTGTAACGCCTCTTGTGCGTGCCCTAGTTTCATTTTCAAGATTTCATCCTTTTTTCTTTAATTTTTCTATCTTTTCCTTTGTGTATTATGCCATTATTACTTTTATATCTTTATAATGTTCAACTACCACATTTATTACTTTTCGAGTGGGAAAATCTATCTTTGTTTGTGGGTTTTAATGGTATGTGTGTCATCCCGTGGTTTATCCATTTCTTTACAACCTCTTTTAGTGTATTGCGGTTCCCAGTAGCTTCTTGCGACATCTATCTACTTTCATTGTTATTTTTATTTCTTCGTAGGAATTTTTTTTTACATTGGTTTTCCAGGTGTTTTGTGGTTTTTCTTGTTTTCCACGACTCCTTTTGTTTAGTGTATGAGAATTCTTCCCTCCATGGATTTTGCTTTAGTGTACGGGTATCCTACCTTCCACATATTATTTTCTTTTGTTGCATGAGTATGCTTCCCCCCTGGATTTTTCTTCATTATGCGGGTATCCTTCCCTCCACGGCTCTCTTTTTCTTTTATTGCACGTGTATCCTTCCCTCTGTGGCTTTTTTTTCCCTTTGTTGCATGGGTATGCTTCCTCCGTGGATTTTTCTTTTACACACGAGTTTTCCCGATTTTCTAGATTGTTCCAAAATTTGATGAAGAACCCTATCAACAATGTTTTTGTTTACTATCTTTATAATGATGATACATTGTAAGTCTTTTAAAATTGTATTGTTATGTGAAAAATGATATTCACTGCTAAAAGTTTATTTTAATTTTTAATATCATTTTAATATTTTAAAATGTAAAAATGATTTGTAAACTCCTTCAAAATTGTTGGATCAATCATAGTAGAGAGACTTTGAGGATATTATGTAAGCTCATTTTTGAAATACGTTCCTTTGCCTTTAAATACTAAAAATGCATATGAGTTGTAAGATACGTTGGATGGGATGAAAATAGAATGCTCTCATTTAGCAATGTGGTTTAATGTTAGTGTGTTTTTAATATCAATCCATAACAATTTTCCCAACAAGGAATGTATGAAAATATACAAAACATTTTGAGATACCAAAACCATAAAGGAGTAAATTTTTTGTGTCATGTGTATGATCCCACATTCTGCATACATCTTTACCAAAGTGTTTCCAACTCGTATCATCTATAAGAATCTCTTTCCCATTATTCTTTTATTGATTTCCACACCCATTTTATAATCTCCCAATATTTTTAACAAGATAGTTTTGTGCATATGATGGAAAAGGTTTGTTGATTGCAATGAGCATCTATTAAAAAGTTTCCAAAGTTGTTTCACAATATTTTATGTATATATCAAACAAGGAACTTATAACTACACTATCCAATAAAGGACACTTACTAATATGCCTCAATGAATGTCCATACTCTATTGCAAAGCTATTTATTTCCATGGGCATGCGTATGCTGGGAAATGTTGAGTTGAGTGGGTTGAATATATGTTTATTGTATTTAATGAAACATATTCAATGGCTCCTACTAGGAGTTTAAAAAATAATTTACATGATCACATCAATCCCACACATGACCTCCAATAGTGGTGGCATGTCTTAGAGGAAGGGATGATGGTTGAAAATTTTATGGACTCTAGCTTTATACCTTCCAATTGTATTCACTTGAAATTTTATAAGGCCTTTTCAACAAACCAAGTTTTTATTTAAATGATTTTGTGAATTCATTCAGATGTCAAATAAGAAAATGAAATAAATTCATTCCATGAGCCCACATCTCCTTGAGTTATTTAGTAAAAGTGTTCATGTGATTTTTTTATGCTTCCATAGGTTATATAAATGTCTACAAGAGCATTATAAACTACAAAATTCCACATAAATATTCTTTTTATTATTTTGTGATGGATGTCTACACCATGTTCCATAGTTCCCAGTTACTTGCAACTACATATAACAAAAATTATCTTTCCATTGTACTTTGATTGATGTATATGCTTTAATTTAAAGATCGCACTTTAACACAAGTTGGAAGGATCTATAATTCCTCTTTTTCATACAATGTTACCAACACACCTACAATTACATCTACCATTTGATTATGTTTTGATGGATGTCCATGAATTATTTTAAATCTCGGACCATTTTGATTGTTTTTGGGTAGATGTTGGAAAAACTTATTGAATGCATTTTACAAAAAGTTTCCAAGGCTTTTTCAACAAATTTGTGTTGTGCATATCCTACAATCAATATAGCCTATGAGATTAAACATTTTCTAGAAATTTTGTCAAATAATTCGCATGCTTCCACATTTTACATACATTCATCATAAAGACATAAAAACTACAAGATATATCCTAACAAATTTAATATCGTTATCTTAAACACCTATTGGTTGTATTCACCAAAATAATGCTAATGATTCATGAGGATGTAAGTGTCCTCTATCATTTTCTACATATCTCATTTAATAGAAGTTCCTATTTTAACACATGGTATTTTGACACATCTACCATGGAACCTGCCGCAACTACATCTAACAAAAAACAACTTTCCATTATGCTTTGATGGATGTCCATGGCCAAATTTGAAGGTCCCATTTTGACACAGACTAGAAGGATGTTAGAAAAATATGTCTATTGAATTATTGACAAAGTTTCCTAAGCATTTTCAATAAATCCATTATTGTGTAAATCATGTAATCAATCCAAATAAAAGCTCTTATCGGAGAAATATCAACATCAAGAACTTCAAATCATAAAGACCAATGAAGCTATCTATTAGATGTTCAAGTTGTAGTCCATCAAATAGTTCACATGGATTATGTATGTTTATACATCTTGTATACATATATACAGGAAATTTTAAAAACATCTAACAAAGTCCCTCTATTAAATGTGATGAATTTTAGTGAAACTAGCCTAGTTGTGTCCAATTACTCTAGAGAGAACCTCTAATCAGGAGAAACATTAGTGTCAAATAACTTCAAATCATAGAGATCAAAAGGACAGTTTCTCAAATGCTTTGGCACCACAACTACAACATTTGAAAGAAAAAAAAACACATCATAGTATGTCTCATTTTCTAGACTAATTTGAAAAGGTGGGAAATGCTAGAAAATTCCATGCTCTAAAACTCCCATTTTTACAAAGGCTAGGAGGATGGTAGAAAATATTGTAGACTTTGGCCTTACATCTACGAATTATTGTTTTCTGATCTAGGTTCGAATCCAAGCACTACAATAAGACCGCACATGTGATGCATAAATTTGTTCATGACCCACATTTACAAATATTTATAAATGATATTTTGGTGTATCAATTATAGATAAATTGGAGGGTGAAAGACATTCATAGGTCTAAATACAATCATTCAAGAAAACCCCAGGGTAAGTGCACCAAGTTGGGGGGCCAAAAGGGGGTCTTAAATGAACACATTTTTTCTGAAAAATAAAAACTTCAACTTGTACGATTTTTTTGAAATAGTTACACTCAAAATTGGAAGATGTTGTATAAATATGAATCGTAGAATTTTGAGTCTAGTTTTTAAGCTACTAAATTTTATTGAAAATAGATAAGTTGAAATGGGTCAAACAACTAAAATACCAACAGGTGCTCCTCTTTTTGTTAAAAACATAATGGAGTGACTTTCATGCCCCCGACCATTTTTTGAGCACCATTGAGTATTTTTGAAAACCCTTTGGTAGAAGATAGCTAGGAACCTCTAGTTTGTGATAGATTTTTTTAGATTTTTTTAACGAGTACTTTTTTATTTATGATTTTTCTAGTACACAAAATTTTATGTTTTGAAAAATAACAGAGCTCCGACCGTGCCCCCCCCAACTACCTCAAAAATATCAAAAATTATATTATTATTTTTTGCATATGTATGGAATTATGCCTAGTTTGTGCTAGTATAATTTTTTTTCAATTTTGATGACCCAAACAAAAGATACATGATGAAAGATAGACATATTTAAACTTCAAAAAATAGCTATAAAAAGACATAGTTAGAAAATAAATAATATGGAAACCTTATATTAGTCGAAAATTTGAAAAATTATATTTTTAGAAAGAAGAAACTCTGCTCTACGTCGTGGTATAATTTTTTTTAAATGGATCAATTTTTTTATTTTGATTTATCATAGAGGAAGTGACATTTTTACATTTTCCTGCAAAAACATGTTGTTTGTTGTGTTTGTGCAGGTCCATGCCTCAAGGTTGGGGATCCAAACCGAATCCCAAGCCTTGAGGCATGGCTTGGAAAAAGAGAAAATGCAAAATGCGTATGCGCTATAACACGGCGTGTTATAACGTGTGTGCACTATAATGTGTGTGTGTTATAACACGTACGTGTTCTTTACAATTTTTTCATTCATTATTATTTATATTTTATTGTTTCTTATACTTTAAATTTATTTATGTAAATATAATAAATTAGGGTCACTATGCACCTTATGGAACTAGTCTCACATGACTCCATTAGTCGATAGTTTTCTATAGTATAATCTGGTTAGTATATAGATGATTTTTCAGGCTTTTAGCATTTAGCCTAAATCTTTTAGCATTTAAATTCTACAATTGAAACCCTAAACCATGATCCCTAAACCCTAAAACCTAAACCATAAACCTTAAACCCTAAATCTTAAGCTCTAAACCCTAATCCTTAAATATTCAGCCCTTACACATGAGCCCTAAACCCTAAACCTTGAGCCTTAAGCCCTAAATCCTAAACCCTAAACCATGAACCATGAGCCTTAAATGTTAAACCCTAAACCCTAAAAACTAAATCCTAAACCCTAAACCCTAACCCATAAACCCTAAACCCTAAACACTGAATCTTAAACCCTAAATCCTGAGCCCTAAACCCTAAACCATAAGCCCTAAATCCTAAACAATAAACCCTAAACCCTGAACTCTATGACCTAAACCCTTAACCCTCAACCATGAGACCTAAACCCTAAAATATAAACCCTAAACCCTAAAACCAAAGTAATAAATCCTAAACCCTAAACCCTTGACCCTAGACCCTAAACCCTGATCTCGTAAGCCCTAAACCCTAAATACTAAATCCAGAGCCCCGAGCTCTAACCCCCAAACCTTAAACCAGTAACTCTGAACCCCGAACCTTAAGCCATAAACCATGAACCATAAACCCTAATCCCTAAACCATAAACCCTAAACCTTAAGCCTTGAACCCTACACCCTAATCCTTGAGCCCTAAACCCTAAACCTTAAACCCTGAGCCCTAAACCCTAAATCTAGAGCCCTGAGATCTAACCCCTAAACCTTAAACCTGTAACTAACACCTAAACCTTAAACCCATAACTTTGAACCCCAAACCTTGAGTCATAAACCCTAAACTATGCACCCTAATCCCTAAACCCTAAACCCTACAAAATAAATCATAACCCCTAAACTCTAAACCCTAAGCACTAAATCCTAAATTGCAAAAACCATAATCCCTAAGCCATAAACCCTAAACCCTAAAACCTAAACACTAAACCCTAAACCCTTAAATCTGTGACCTAAACCCTTAACCCTCAACCCTTAACCCTAAGACCTAAAACCTAAATTATAAACCCTAAACCCTAAAACAAAAATAATAAACCTTAAACTCTAAACACTAAAACCTAAACCCTAAACCCTAAACCCTAAACCCTTAACCCTAAACCCTAAACCTTGAACCCTGGGCCTAATCCCTAATCCGTAAACCCTAAACACTAAATCTAGAACCCTAATCTATAACCCCTAAATCTCATATATTTCTAGTAGGTCTCATGAGTGAGTTCATTTTTTGAATATCTTAGGACCATATTTCCTAGTCTTGTGCCTAGAACCATTATTAAGTCTGATTTTATAACTACCTTGTTTATGAGAGGTGGAAATTTCCCTCCTTCAAAATATCAATAGATGAAAGACATCAAATTTTGATGAATCTCTTTGAATTTTGTTCCTACGAAGTCAATGAACCCTTTTCAAGTTGAATACTCTCTGTCAATACTAATAAGAATGGGTAAGACAAAAACATTACAGTGAGTGAAATAGTTCACATGCAATGGGCATTTCCCTCCTTTAAAATATTAGTAGATGAAAGGCATCAAATTGTGATGACTCCCTTGAATGTTCTACCTACGAAGTAGATGAACCCTTTTTAGTTGAATACTCTTTGTCAATACTTATAAGAATGGGTAAGACATAGAACATTACTGTGACTGAATGGGTGAGCCTAATCCATGAGCCTTAAATCTTGAACCCTAAACCCTAACCCCTAACCCTTAAACCTTAAACCTTGAGCCTTAAACCCTAAACCATTTTCCCTAAACCCTGAACCCTGACCTTTAAACCTTAAACCCTAACTCCTAAACCCTAAACCGTAAACCCTAAATCCTCAACCCTAAACCTTAAACCTTGAGCCTTAAACCCTAAACCCTATACCATAAACCATAAGCCCTAAACCCTAAACTCTAAGACCTAAATCCTAAACCCTAAAACCTAAACCTTGACCCCCTAAACCCTAAACCCTAAACCTTGAACCCTAAACCCTAAGCCCTGAACCCTAGGCCCTAAGCCATAAGCCCTAATCCAAAACCCTAAACCTTGAACCCTCAAACATAAACCCTCAACCCTAAACCCTAAAAACTAAACCATGAGCCCTAAACCCTAAACCCTCAACTCTCAACCCTAAACCCTCAACCCTAATCCCTAAACCCTAAACCCTGAACCTTGAGCCATAAACCCTAAACCCTCAACCTTGACCCCTAAACCCTAAACCCTGAACCTTGAGCCCTAAACCCTAAACCTAAACCTGAACCATAAACCCTAAACTCTAAACCCTAAACCATGAACCCTAATCCCTAAACCCTAAAACCTAAAATCTGAACTATGAGCCTTAAACACTAAACCTTAAACCCTAAACTCTAAACCTTGATTCCTAAACCCTGAGCCCTAAACCCTAAACCTTGAGCCCTAAACCCTAAACCCTCACCCAAAGGAAAGTCCTACAAATATCATTCAACGTGTTTCAATGTGTAAGGAATAATGTTTAAGGTGATCGATCGAATCATTTAGTTTTGATGAGAGACTACTTTTCAAGGCCTAAAAAGACATTTTTAGCCATTCGTATTTAATTGAACACTCTTTAGAACAAGCTAAAATGAGCTAGTCATGTCACCGAGATATCAAAGACCATTATTTGTGAAGTATTAAGGCATTGTTTGTCTCCATAAGAGACATATGAGAAAAAACATGTATGAGAATCATGAATTTGATTCCATGAAAGGATGTTTTTAGAGCTAGGAAAGGTGAGGGGATGATCTTAATATGGAGCACCATGTTTCTAAGAATGAACAATCGTCTAAGTTCACTTGATGCAATTCATTGTGTACTATTCATAATAACTCATTCAACACCTAGTAGTGTTATCACACCTTAAGGAGGAGGCACATTACAATCACCTCATTTTGGCCATAGGACAGAATCCCATTCTGGGAACAATCCTCTATCTACAAAGTGAGGATATATTTTTAGTAAGAAGTAGAAAAACATCATAGAGTTTATTCATGGTCACTAAAGTGAATTATGGACCAAATTAAAAAATTAGTACCATTTCAAGTTTGTGGTAGGGCCAAAATCCATTTTAGAAGGTCAAAAACCTAAAAATGACTATATGCTTTCCCAAAATAAAGACTGACTACAATATATATGCCTTGAAAGTTTTAGGTCGTTTGCTGAAATCCTAAAAATGAGTAAGTACTGACTAGATTAGATTTTGAAAAACTATCTTCTAGATTATAATTATTGGAGCTACGGGACCACTTCCATCAAGTGCAGAGTGACCCTAATTTCTTATATTTACTAAAATAAATTTAAAGTATAATAAATAATAAAAGAAATCTTATACTTAAACATTTATTTTTGTAAGTATAAGACACCCAAAAACATATACATGGTCCATACTATTCAAAACACGTATGCGTTTTGACTTCTATAAAACGCATACATGTTTTTCCTTCTTTAAAATGCGTACGCATTTTGCCTTCCTTATAACGCATACGTGTTATAGGTTTGGTAATTACCAAGCCAAAAAAATTAAAACGCAGCGTCGTTTTTCATCTGCTTTTGGGTTTTTGTCCACTTTTTGCCCCCAATTTCGCACTTAACCCCCACAAAACATTAAAGGATTCTCGATAATCTCACCCAATATTTACCAAGCCATAAAATCAATTTGAATAAAGTACCCCATTATAAATAATTACACGACCACTGAAACTTTTCAATAATTTAAAAAAAAATTAGACCTAATCTTCGAGCTTAGTTGTTTACTTTCTTAATGTGCCCACCCCTACTGTAGATACAAAATTATGTACTTATTACTACTACATTATGTCTCTAGTATGTTGTTATATATATAATTTCTAAGAGCGAACATTAGACATTGGTGACACCTTTTATTAGTCCTTATGTTGTCTTTGATTTGTTTGGATTGTGACATTGTGTTATACTTCATAGATTTACATCTTTTGGTCAAGTTACTGAGGATCTTTGTCCTCTTTCATGGTCCAATTTCCATTTCTTTGCTTTTTGGACATTACCGCCCCTAAGGACACTACCACCGATAGATATTGTCCTTTATGGGTGTTTTTGTCCATTCTATTTCATTTTCTAAACTACTATTTGGTACTTAAATTTGGGTCTTTTCTAATCATTATTCATGGTTTTGGTCATCCTTTGGTGTCACTAAGTGTCGAAATTCAAATAAGGAAGTCATATATATAAACACACACACACACGCACACGCACATGCATGTGCACACGCACGCGCGCGCGCACACACTCACACACAACCTACTAACCACTTGAAGGAGAAATCGGGCTATCACTTTGTATCTATCATGTAGACAAAAATAATACTCAAGGATTGCATTTTGGGATGAATTATTCACTGCATAGAAAGGGTTATTTCTAAATTCCATCTCACACATTCATCTTGGGAAAAGTATTTTGTAGATAACTATCTTAGTGTTACTTGGAACAAGGGCAACCTAGCTTCAAGGGACACAATTCTATCACACACACACACACACACACACACACACACACACACACACACACACACACACACACACACACACACACACACACACACAGAACTACGGCCAATCTAAAATGTAGTGCAAATTTTGTGACAATCACATTAGGGTGACTGTCACAGATTAGTTTGACTCAAACATATGCACTATTTATCTCATCTAATGAGTGTTTGAGCCTTATGTTGGTATCTAGGGTTTAATTTACGGTACATGTACACAATAAAACCATACAAAGAGGTTAGAACAATAAATAGTGAATTAAATGAGAGCTTATCAACCCCTAAATAGATCATATCTAGACTCATTGCAAGGACACTAACACCCGCTTTAAACAATAAGCACATGGTGTGGTATTGTCCTCCTTTTGGTGGTGTTGTTTAGAGGACTTTCAAATCTCTATTCTCCAAACAAATCTTACTCAGTTTAAATCCAACCTCTCCCACCTATTCTCCAATCTAGAATTATTCCAAACAATGAGATATAAGCTAAGTCACCTCATCTTCTCATTACTCATATATGTTTGTTATTAAAGGTTAGATCTTGCTTATTAATGTCATATATGGTATATCTCATTCCTTTGATAAAGATTTAAATTTAATTAAATCATTTGGTGAAACCATTTATTGATCAAACCCTATCTTTCCCTAAGATCCCTCATTTTGTGAAATCCTCATGGCTTACCAAAAATTGTTGCAAACCCATCATCCCAAACCTCCTTCCCTAAGTATGATCCTATTCCTATGAGATTTCTTCAGCCTATTTTTGCAAATTCCCAAGATGAATTTTCCTTTTATCGTAAGTCTCATACTAGTACTACATAACATCCCAAAATTCCTCTCTCGTCTTTATAAATATTATACACCTTGATCCTAATGTTTCACTCCTACCCCTATTGAGGCTACTAGTAATTGTGAATATGATTGTAATGTTGCTTTTCTTGATAAAATGATATATGTGTTGAGGATTTAATTAATTTTTCAAATCAAGAAGGTCTTATTAGTGATCATGTGTGTGATATTCATACTTCTTTTGATGTTGTAGATCTATCCTACATGGTCATCATCCTACTTCTTCTTATCCTCCACTTACATATGCAAAAATCATTAAAGTTGATCCTATAATGTTGATAATGATATTTATACCTCATCTCCTTCTTTTCAACCAAGTATCTATTCATTTAATATTATGTCCCAAAATATATATCTTTCTTCCTCCACCTCTTATGTGCTTCATAATAACGTTAGTATTCATTTTTATTCTCATGATTGTTGGACCTTCATCATTGGTGATTTCATTGATGTCAAATGACATTGACGGAAAATTAGTGAGGGGTGAAGTAAGACTCTACAATAGGTATGAAGTCTGATTGGTAGTGTCTTCTCGGTGATAGTTGGAGTTCACCGTGATAGGTGCATGGTCAAATAAGTAAGGCATGTGGTGAGTCCTCTTAAGGTGGTATACATACTTCCCAAGGTCATACAAGGTCATTCATGTTTGAATCAGATGTTAACAAGTTTGTAACCAATACTCATGGTCAACTCATGAAGTTTTAGGTTATTCTAGGCCTAATCCCAGTCCTAGTTCAAGTAGGCAGTGAGATGGTTGAATCAGGCCATGATGATACAAAATAATAATTGGTGGATAATAATATGATGAAAGTGATGGATAGGTATTTCAGTGGTGTACATTGGTCTCTGACTAGTTCATTAAGCATTTTGAATGGTTTCAGGGATGTATTCAACACAATGCAAGCTTGGATAGTGAGATAGGAATCCACTAAACATACGGAAAAGGTTGGTACACTTGGCTCAGTTGATTTACAGGTCTAAAATTTATGTTCACATGTTTTAAGTTCTCACAAATATCTGCATGGAAAAAGGAAAAAATTCTAGTACTTAGATTTTTTTTGAAAAATTAGAGTATATTGTGTTTTTCAAGATATTACGGACATATGAGGTGCGGATGGAACTAGCTCCCTAGGAACTAGAGTTTCTCGCAAGGGTATTGGGGTCGTAGGGTAAAGGGTTAAGTGTTTTGTGGGTTACGCAAGAGTATTTCGGCACAAAGGACCCCGTGACAAAATTCCATGCAAGGCATATTTCTCCGCAAATCGGTTTAGGATGTAGAAGAAAGACTCCAATATATTACGGGTAGGGTGAGTAAATTGGGCACAAAGGCCCACAACGGAACAATTCCTTATGGGTTAACGTTCTCTGCATAATGGTTGGAGTTGAAATATAAATTAGAAGGAGGTGAAGTGTGGAAAATTAATGAGTCGAGAGAACAGGATGCAGGTGGAACATGTTCCACAGGAACTTAGGTTCCCCACAAGTCATTATGACCCACAACACACAATGCGGAAACATGAGATATTAGAAGAACAAGGTAAATTTGGAACATATACCACGTAAAGAGTCACTCCCCACAAGTAACCATGAGCTGAAAAATAAAGGAAATAAGGTATAGTGTGGATAATAATGGATGCGGAAGAACTAGGAAGAGAGAGCCCGAGTTCTTGAGTACCATTTATTCGTCGATAACCCGAATGATCCGATTAACAAAGGAACAATGATATAATGGATTTTTAAAAAGGTTTTAAAATAAATATAGTGCATATTGTTAATGTCAAATTGGAGCCCAGTTCTCCATGAGCCCCTCAAACTTGCTTTGCAATATCTTTTACTCCAGCTTTTTATATTTGATGTTTTTGGAATCTTTGGAAAGGTGGTTTCATACTCTATGCCATGAAATAAAAAAAATTAAAATTTGGAGGCATAATGAATGCCAGAAAGTGAGACTTGTAATGTCCTCATTTGTACATTTTGAAAATCATGGATGAATCTCGAGATAATTTTGGGAAACAATTTTGTAGAATCGTTCTCGCATCTCGCCAAATAATATCAAGAGTAATAAAATAAATTAATAATAGAAAAATCAAGATTCAAACAAAGGGAGGAATACTTGTCTATTTAAACTCAATTGTAAAATCATAAGAGGTTGATGAAAGAGAGGAGTAAGGTGTAGTTGGGCTCAAGATTTTTGCAAAGAGGGGAATGACAAAGTTATCAAATAAAGATTTGTTGAACTATGTGTTGAAGGAGAGAGTCATCAAATGAAGATTTGTTGCACTATGTGCTAAAGGAGACAATGTTATCTAATGAAGATCTATTGATTGAATTAGAGGTTCATGATAGAGATGTGAAGAGGAGTGGAAAACCAAGTTCAAAGAATGTTTCGAGAAAAGTTAAAAAGAGGTAAGGAGAGTGATGAAAAGTTGATCTTGGAGAGTGAATAAAGAGAGCAAGAGAACTAATCATACTTTGTTGTATGAGCAATATCGAAGATATATGATTAAATTATTTGTAATATTTGTCTTAGTAGATGCTTAGATCATAGGGGGTCATAGCCTCCTTGTAGGTGGTAGCCCACATAAGATTAGTTGTAGCCAATAAAATTACAGGGGTTGAAATAAGAACGAAACAGCAAAGAATATCCAAATCCTGCCCGTAAACAAGAACACAAAACTTCAAAGAGGGAGGCTTTTGTAACAATCAAAACGACTGTCAATTTTAATTGTGGTGAAACAACATCCAAACAGACATCAAATTTAACACAATGGAGAAAAAACCGGAAGGGCCTCTTCCTTAGGGGGAATGCCTTCGATGTAAAATTAGCAAATTTTTGCACTTTAAAAAATAAAATAAAATAAAAAATAGCAAACCCCATTCTCCCTATATTTTCTCAAAAATTTCCATTTCTCTCAGTTGTGTAAGGACCAATCGTTGGCGCCCTATAAATGTTGGATAAGTTGACGGCGGAAGTACAATATTATTTGTAAGGACACTATTTTTTTATTATGTCGACTCACGTTACTCAATACTTATTTGTTCATATTCATGCATTGGTATCGAAATATTTTAGATGTATTACTTAGACCTCCTACATATAAGTAAAAATATCTTTGCAAATTTCTCACCTCTTAAAAATTAACGAAAGTACTAAACTTTAACCGCCTATCAAAGTTAAGATATTAAAGAGTGTTTGAGGTTTCATCTATATTGGAAATAATTAATCTTTTGTAAAATATGGAATTGTCTAAATAATGCAATGTTTGTTAAACATTAAATCTTTCTTAATATGTGTCAACTTGAAATTTTTTATTTTTAATTGAATAATGTATTCACATTGTCAAGAAAGGAGGTTCTACAGAAGGGTAGGTTCCACAGAAAGGTCTTGTGTTCCTCTTTCCACTGTGGAATGCATGCTTTTAAATCTTTCTTAGCTTGTTCTCCTCAGAATCCCGTAAAGTGAATGTTTCCTCTCTCTCCTACGCTTCAATTGAATTCATGTTAACATTGAAGATTACATTTTCATTGATTTTGAATAGATCTATCGGCTTCAATTTGTATTATATTTGCATTTTGTTTTGGAATTAACATGTATTTGTCTTTGCATTTATGGTAATCCAAGTCTAGTGATTTATTGCATTATGAATGATGTATTGAGTATTATGATGTGTACTTGAGACCATCTACAATGTCCTCCCACCATTTACACGATCCCTTGAGTTTGCATATTCCCTCGACTCAAATCAACTAATTTGCATTGCATCGATCAACTCTCCAAATAATTAGATGATGTTTTCTACTCATATCCCTATGCCCCAATGTGCAAGTTATCATCTCTTCCAATTGTCCTTGACCAACATACATACATTCAATAGATTCAATGCCTTCAAATTTGTGGGCTCGTTAATTTATTATAGTCTTCACACTGAGCAAATGAATTATAACCTTCTATTCGATCCACTAAAATATAATCTTCAAATTAAAACATTTCATTTTTGTATCTTTGAATGACTTAAAGGATTGAAGGCGGACATAATGCGTGCGATTTTGTTCTCTTTTGTCAATGACCCAAACATTAATTACACCAAAAGCATTTTCAAATGCAAGTCCTTGTAATTATTCCTAACAAACATCAAGGAACCGAGATGTTAATAGGTTGTGCTGTGGTCATTGATGCACACTATCATCAAGACTATTGATTGGAGAAACCCTACTTCCTACCTTTATCACTACAGAGATACTCTAAATGCGAGATGTGTATGAAACCACTTACTCTAAATGTATAGATTTTGTATCTAACAAATGTAGACTTTGGGATTCCTAAAATATCTCCAAGTACAATACCTCAACGACCTACACACCTCACCCCCTTTCTCCTTCATATGTTTGGCATAAATGTTGTGTTTTATATATACCTCATCGTAAAAAGGAAGTTTTTTTGTTTAATAGCTTACCCCAACATTTTTGAAGATTATGAGACTTATCATTCAATGTCCTTCTTTATAGCCCTCTTCCTCCTCTCATATTTATCTCCCACAAGTTTAACTTTTTCACCATTCTCTCCTTCACCATTTTCATCACACAATTCTATTGGAATTGTTAGTTATATCCCTTTTGAAAATGCACTCCCTCGCTAAGGTTTGAAATATTATACCATTCCTTTTTAAGTTGTAAATTCGCATGGAAAACCGGACAAATACAAATGTGAAAGTCCAAAGACAGTCAAGCGTTCAAAATTGACAGGTCAAGGCTCAATTTATTACGTAAGAACCTACGACATCTAAAGGCCTTTCGTGGTAGTCGAGAGTCGAGACTCTCAAAATCAACTTTTTCAAAAAGGTGTTTGACATTTATATACAAAACATCCAGGAAACTTGAAACTGGGTTGGTAACTGTACCGCGATGCTTCCAGGAAACTTGAAACTTCAATTTCTTACGTCAGGGATTACGACATCAGAAGGCCTTTCGTGGTAGTCGAGACTCTCAAAAACAACTTTTTCAAAAAGGTGTTTGACATTTATAAACAAACATGCTTTCACCGCGATGCTTCTAGGAAACTTGAAACTGGTCCAGATTTGACTGCCCTGTTTTGTTATTTATATCATCCCCTGTATTCGCATTGTCGAATAAGTTAAGATCTTCCAATATTTTGTAATTGTTTCGATTTCAGAGTTTCTTTGATGGAGGGAGTGAAAGTTCTGAGCTCTTGGGTGAGCCCGTTCGGAATGCGCGTTCAGATTGGATTGGAAGAGAAAGGCGTCAAATACGAATACCAAGAAGAAAATGTTAAGGTGAACAAGAGCGACCTGCTGTTGCGAATGAATCCAGTGTACAAGAAAATACCTGTACTTATTCACAACGGGAAGCCCATCTGCGAGTCTCTTATAATTCTTCAATACATCGACGAGGCCTGGCCAGCCTCCAAACGATTTCTGCCATCCAACCCATATGACCGTGCTCTTGCCCGATTCTGGGCCGACTTCGTAGACAAAAAGGTAAGAATAGTGTAAAATGCATACAGCGTCGTCTTTGCTTTTCAGATTTTGCGGGATTCATTTGCCCTATTAATGTTTTCTGGCTTGTAGATCTACAAGGCAGTATCTCGCATAATCAGATCTAATGGAGATGCTCTGGAGGAGGCGAAGCGTGATATTCTGGAGAATCTGGAACATTTAGAAGGGGCGCTGAAGGATATGTCGAAGGGAGGGCCTTATTTCGGCGGAGAAGAGTTCGGATTCATGGATATTGCCCTCATTCCGTTTGCGGCATGGTTCCACACTAATGAAATTATTGGGAATTTTAAGCTGCCGTTTCCGCTGCTCCATGCGTGGGTTACAAAATGTATGGAGAGGCAGAGCGTCAAGAAAATTGTTCCCACACCTGAGCGGCTTTTGGAATTCGCCTTACAAATAAGGAAGAAATTTGTGGTAGATTAAATAAAATAAAATTGGTGCCACCAATAAAGCATGTTTCCTAAACATCTTAGTTTGTAATGTTGAACGGTTGAATTTATTAGAGAATGGTGAGGAATGTATGGTGTTTGTGTTTATTGTTTCGAAACGTTCTATTATTGATTTGGAATGGAAATGGTATGTTGTGCTCCTTGTGATCGTAAATTAAATATGTAAGTGAGTTTTTTTGTTTTTATGCCTGGGATGCTTTTGAAAGTATAGTGGATCCGTCGGCTAGTTTGATCGTGGGGTGTGTCCTTTACCACCCATCTATTTTTGTGGATAGGTTGTAATATTTTATTAAGTAATATAGACTATTTCATCAAAAAAAAATTATAGTAGACCCCAAGTTTTCAATTCTGAACCTATTATATCAATTACATAATATGTTTATTTTTTTGGTTGGTGGTTTGAGGATTTTTAGGCTAGACGAAATGTTAAAGCATGACGTTCTCATATTGATGCACAATGTAGGTTATGTGTCAACCAAAGCAAACATCTTTTAAATGATAAATGGAATTACTCCGCACCGTGTTTCAGTGCTACATTGTTCAAAGTTGAGATACACAATCCAATGAAAAAGTAAGAGCTCGGCATCCAATATTACTCTAAATATCATCACGTATGTAAATGCTATACAATCGCACGCATCAAGCTTCTTCAGATCAAGCTACAAACTTGGGCAATCACGACAATCAATGTTGGTCCTTTTCTCGACTATGGTGGTTGTCTTTTTGTTGTTCTGTTGTTTTTCGTGTGTTAGCTCTCTTTGAGGCCGCATTTAGATCCTACTTGGTTGAAGTTTAAAACTTTTTTATTCACATATGGTTTCTACTTCTTTTCTTCATGAATTCCATGGCTAGAATTAACAAGTAATAAATTGCTTTAACCTAGAGCAAGTACATCAAATTTTAAACTAAGAAAACAAGGAAACTCTTTCAGACTTGGACACTATATGCTACACTCTAATGGTTTTATTACTGAAATTCCCTCCTAATTGTAAAGGAGAGAAATTTGCACTCAACAATGTAAGAAATTGCATGGAATTTCGGTCTTAACATTTTATCTCGCACATTAAATCTACTTATCACTCATATAACCAATTATTGGATGAGATCATTTATCGATGACTTTGCTTGTGCATCCTCTGCTTTTCTTACAATTAATTGACCTTATTACTGAAATGGGAGCTAAAAAGTGTTACAAAAACATGCATTTAGATGTGTTTCAAACCTCGAACCTAATAAATTTCTATTTGTGTCCTTTTTCGATGTATTTCATATAAATTTGGGTTGATCTTTTTCTCCTAGACTATTCATCATGCATATTTACATGAACCTCTCTGACTTGACAAGGGGAGGATTACAAAGATGCTCAAGATGGAGGAAATTCTATGCACAACTTGTGTGGAAGCAGACAATGCGACATCCTTGTCTCTACCATCCATTTATTGTATGTAGACACACCATATTTCCTGAAGAGAAAACCTTATCCACCTCCATTGAAATAGTTGCCCACACATATAGTACGGAAGACTCCAAAGTAAGTAAATTGAGGCATGTAATTTTGTCTACAATGGCAGAGTGCAATTGTCCCATAGTTGCATTGAAATCTAACAAAGAACCGTCTTGGAATTTATATTGAAATTTACGACATATAATTTCATTAGATTTAGCATGGTAAAAATTATAGACTATCTTACTAAGTTCAAACACTTACCGACACAATCAAGGGGAGTGGAAGAGATAAGAAAGATAAAGAGTGTGTTTATCTTAGTCTATCTAATTTGAGAAGACCATTCCAAATCTTTGCTTTTACTTTTTCTCTCTCGCATGGATGCATTAGGTGACAAATTCCAAATGCCAACCTTATAAATATTTTATGAAATACTTACTAGGAAGAGTCCAAAATGTATAAGCTTAAATCTTCCACATCTCGAAAGGTATTAACAACATCCGATCTTTAGAGAAAGGGAAAACAAAAAAGTAAATCCAAGTTCAACCCTTGTCCATCTCAAAGTGCTCCTAAACCCAAAGAAAACAACTCTAAACCTAAGGAGTCTTCTAAATCCAAGAATAAGTCTAGCCTTTCATTCTCCTTTTTTGGGGCACTTTGGTCATGTAGAAACTAGGTGTTGGAAGCAAATGTAAGCCTTAGAGGATGCAATCAAAAAACAAAAGGTATCTATCTCCAATCCACCACCTTTCAAATGAGCATGATAAAGAACTTAATGTTGTTTGGAGATCTCATTTAACAATTGCGCGCAGACAGGTTGGGTTATAGATTTTGATGTTTCCCATCACATGACTTCTTATAAGGAGTCTTTTGTATCTCTAGGTTTTAGTTCTACTTCCAAAATTGAGGTTAGATATTCTTTCTTTCTTTCTATTAAGGGAAAAGGTGTCATATACCTTGATGGTAGAAGAATTCATGATGTATTGTGTGTTTCTAACATCACTACAAACTTACTTTCTCGTATAATTTTTTTCATTCTAGTCAAGGAAAGACAATGAATTTTACACCACAAGCAGCAGAAGTACGAACCTTGCTAGAGCCTCACTCACTTGTTCTAAGGGTATTATTGACTATAGTTATAGATTATAGTACTTTGAGGGTATTGAAGACACTTCCTCAATAGGGGACTCGGTTTCTCATGCAGATTTAGAGAGTAAGCTTTATCATGAACGATTTGGAAATATTAATTGTAAATATTTGAAGGAGCTAAGAACTCATGGTATGGTTGATGGTCTTCCTACGCTTTCTTTTCTTGAAGAATTTTTCTTTGGTTTTGTATTAGAGAAGCAACACCAAGATCTATTTCCTAAGGGTATGTCTAAGAGAGCTTCTTCACCACTTCAAATTATGCATAGTGACTTGATGTTTTATGCACTTACATTTAATAATTTCTCGAGGCATACTAGGGTTTATTTTCTCAAGCATAAAAGTGATGTTTTTCACACTTAGAAGTCTTTAAGGATTTGGTCAGCAAACAATCTTCAAGTTGCATAAATAACCTTCACATTGATAATGGGGGGAGTAATTCAGTAAAGATTTTTCTATTTTTTTGCAATTCATGGTATTATTCACCAACATTTGTTCTCTCATACTCCATAAAAATGGCTTAACAAAAAGGAAGAAGCAAACTTTGAAGGCAATGGATAACTTTGTTATGCATTCTAGAGATTTAACTCCTATATATTAGGCAGAAGCGGCTAATTGTGCCAACTACATTTAGAATCAGACACCATATAAAACACTTGAGCATTTGACACCAAAATAGGTTTGGTCCAAAAAAAAACCCCAATGTCTCTTTTTTCTAGTCTTTGGGATCCATGTTTGGGCCTTTGTGCAAAAGAAGACTAGGAAAGCCTCGATAGGAAAAGAAAACTCTTGATCTTTGTAGGGTATTATGAGGACACGAGATCTTATCAAATTTTAGATCATGATACTCATGAGCTTCTCTCATCATGATTCTTCATCTTCTTGCACACCTACTTCTTCTTTATCTCATCTTGAGGATCCCTTCTTTGAGGAGGCAACTGAGGAGGTTACAATGTTAACAACAATGATATTATTCTAACTGATATTGTCACTATGCCTAAGTGGGATCATACTAGAGTTTATGAAGTAACACCTTACATACATGATCTTCCACCCACTAAGTATCATCATGCACATTATACAAGTTATCGAATTTTGTGATAAAAAGTTTTGAGTATCAATAGTATTTTTCACAGGATCATGGGATACAGGAATGGGAAGATGCCATGATAGGTGAGTATTAGTTTTTAATGAAGAATAATACTTGGGATTTGGTCTCCTAAGGGAAGTAAGTTGGTTAGGTGTAACTGGGTATATTGAACCAAATATGTAGCTAATGAGACCATTAAATAGTATAAGGACCATGTTATTATGAATGGTTTCTCACAAGTTAAAGGTATTGATTACTCAAACTTGTGCACTCGCCGCCAAGATGGATTATGATTTAACAAAAAAACTAAGATGAAAATTTACTTTGTTAAATTCTTATTTGTGCTACAATAATCGAGATATGACAATAAAGTATAAAAATGTGACCCAAGAAATAAGAAATGAAAGTAAAACTCTAAGTGTAATGTAAGGTTAGAACACTTAGTTGGTTTCAAAATATCCTAACAATGTACAAAGGTGGAAAACAGTAGAACATGAACACAAGATTTCACCACCGAGCCTTAAAAGGTAGAAGTGCAAGAGGAGTAGGGATTAGGGTGTTTAGGGTAATATTATAGTGCATGTGTGCAAGAATACCTTCCTAAGTGCCGTGGTCTGCGTAGGAGCTCCAAAAGTGAAATTTACAAGGTCACTAGATGATATAAAACCCTCACTGTTTGTCGCTAGGTGATTGCACTATGATCACCAATGTCGATGATAACTTGTGATAAAGATATCACCTGTAAAGCCCTCAAAAGAAAATCAAATCCTAAAAAATAAAGATGAAAAATGAGGGTTTGGAAATCGTGATCTTACGATTGAGTGTTACACTACATCTCAAACCCAATATAGTTATGTTTGGGTGTGTGCAGAATCGTGCCGTAGGTGGCTCTTGTGTGTGTCTCACTTTATAGCGAAAAAATACCTAGATGTAAAAAGATGTAATAAATGTGTGCATGAAATAAAATAAACTTCTCGCCTATGCATGTGATGCAGAAAACAAGCCATTCTCCTTGTAATGGTTCTAGATGGATTCAAGGATGCTCTTAAGTACTTCGAGATGCAACCTTAGGTGATAGTATAGATTCTTAGAGTTAGGTCCCTTAATTTGGTCACATACTTTTATATTTATATGCTTCTCTTGTTTAAATTTTGTAATTGATCGGTAAAAGGCCAAACCTTAAGAGATAGGGATGCCCAATGACTAGAAATAACCCAAAAAGGAGTGAGAAAAGTATAAATAGGTCCAGGGCACCCAGAGGGGACGAGGGTGCTTGGGTGCTGACATCCTGGTTGGGCATGAGTGTCCAGAGCCATAAAAGGTAAAGTATGAAGGGTCATACTGGTAGTGATGTCTGTAACACTAAGAGGGAGACTAGAAGGCAACCTAAGAGGCCAAGTATAATGATCAATTAGTACTTTGCTCCCTTAAGAATCATATGAATAATAGTATGTGATTAGGACCTAGTAACGTACCCAAAGTACATGATTTAGTGTCTACATCATTTGTGTTGGTGAGTGAAATCTCGATAACATAAAGTAGATAGAGATGTATACCTGATAACCATGTAGATTGATGTAGAATAAGCATGTCGAGACAAGAAAAGCATGGAGTGATAAAAAAGTGTGAACTGTGTGTGCTAAAGAAGAGGAATTAAAAATAAAAGTGATGAATAATGACCCTAAAGTGAAAACACATGTGTAGATTTGATGTTACACCTGTTGATGATGATGTTCTTGGAGCGTGATGGCTGTGTGTTGGTGTTGACTACTTCTTCCCATAATAATGGACTTGTAAAATAGAAGAACGAACAAGTAGTGAAATATGTGTATAGATGTATAAAATGCATGTAAAAAGTGTGTAAAAATGTGTAAATAGTATAAAAAGGAACATGTGCACCTAATTCATGATGAGAAAAAGTGATAAAAAGGATCTTGAAGATGTTGATGAAGAGTGAGTTTTTCAGACAATGTCACGCCATGACAAAAGTAGTGTAGGGAGAAAGGTATATTGTCATTCTCCAACCTTTTAATTATTCTTGAATTAAGAACACCACTGCAGATGGTGTGTACAAGTCTAATCCAATGTGAAAAAGTGTGATCAAACGCGATTGCTAAGTGTTGAATGAATTCCTTCCCTATGAAAATACTTTATGATAATGCTGAAAACTGTATTGAACCGAAAAGTGATGTGTAACTTCCCCTTGGTCTTAGGCACCGAGGAAGGGATAGAAGCGCCTAAGCACCCAAGTATGATTATGGATGCTAGTGTCTATGCTGAAGTAAGGACCCAAGTATGATTCTGAGCCATGTCTGAGTCTGTATACTGTGTTGACTCTGTACTGTGCTATACTAAATAACCAGATATAACAATTGGTTTAAACACGAGGTTCATAAATAAAAAAGGCATTGGGATTTCATTTTGATGGGGTTCATAATGTACGAAAATGATGTAAAATCTTGTTTGTAAGACCCAAAGATAATTTATTTCATTTTGAGTGTTCAAAATCAATAGGCCCAAGTTCTCTTCAAGAACTTGGGTTTGTTGTTGACAAGAATGTCTCTTTGAACTAGTTTCCTTTTTCCCTCGTTCTGCATCAATAAAAAATTGTTAAATTTTACACAATTAACTTGTGCAACAATTGTTAGATTCAAACTCGCATCGTGAAATAGTTATCATTTTCTTACGCTGAACACTTACCAAGATTAAATATATCTTTTGTAGTTACATAAATTTGTGTCACTCATACTTATATCGAGAAAGAAACCAAAAAGACATCACACATATAAGTCCCTTCAAATTCATATTGCTCCTTGTTTCAAAAATACATATATTTATGATATTTTATTAATAGGCAACATAATTCTACACCCATTCTATAATATATAATAGAGTTTATTATTCTTTACGCCCGAAAGGCGTTCCTTCAGCTGGGTTCGAGCTGAGGGCTCTCTGACGCATGTCAGAGAGGAGACGGCCGAGATGAGGTCGGTCAGGACGACGTCGATCACGGATGCGATCTGGCCCTCCATGCGCTGTACACCTCCATGCCTGGACAGAGACCATAAATTGTTTTAGGCGAAGGCACTGTTAGTCGTTAAATTTCACCTGCGCGCCAGTAAGGGTTCGGTGTATTTTTTGTACACCTCCATGCCTGCCCAGAGATCGTAAACCCTGATACGCAAAAGAACTGTTACTTGATAAATATCTGCTGCACGGTTTTTTGCGGTGTACGCTGAAGCATGGCTGCGTCGAAGGGGAGGTATGCGGAGGAGGTACGCCGCTGTTATCCCAAAAACGAGACTAGGTTTAAATATTTATGTGAAGGGTAGCTATTGTTGCTCTTTTCCGTGGGTAGGTTTGGAATTCTGGTTGCCTTCGTGAATGAATAAAACCCTTCGCGTATGGCAGCTAACACAGTTGTTTCTTTTCCTGTCGTGGGCTTTGGTAGGTTTGGGGTTTGCGTGCTTCAGAGGCCTGCATCTACATTCGTCTAAAATAATTCATGGTTGGACTGTTCTTCGACAGTAACCCAGGTGATGCTCTCGATAAGCTGTGGTTTTTTAGTGTGACGGAGCCAGAATTGCTTGCAGAAGGGGGTAACTTGGAAATCCGTATCAAACCAGATCCTGAAAATCTTTTGCGTGGGTAGGTTTGGAATTGGAATTGCTTGCAGAAGGGAGTACTTGTCGAGTTTTTCTATCATGCTACTGAGGCATTATGTGGTTGACATTAATCTTAGAACTCTAGATTTAATAAAAATTAGTACTGTGTTTTATGGAGATATATTTATTTATTGATATTCACTTATATGTTTTGGGGTTTTAATGGCAGTAAACAGGAGCGACTGGAGTTTTTATATGATTCTGGACTGGCCGTGGGAAAAAGCAGCTCTGATAGCTTTGCATTGGGTGAGCCCCCGGAGCGACAGAAGACTGAGGCAGACAATGAGCTAAATAAGGCGAGTTTCTGATTTTTTTTTAGGTTTTTAGTGTCAGTTGTTTTGGGTTTGATTATGAGGTTTGTTTTATTTTGAGTATTTGTTTTCCCCCTGATTTTTTAATGATCTTTTTTGGCCGAAAAACCTTTTTTGAGGTTTCCGGCCACCTGTAACATTTTGAAGGTTTTAAACATGCCTCGTGTGTATGTACCACATAATGTTTATACTACAACCTTGCTAGAGTTATGGGTCAAGCTATTTCAGTTGTGCATTATCAGTTTGTGTTCTAAGTTGCTTTTATGGCATCCCAGAGCCTTCACCACAATCCATGCTGCTGTCCATTTTCTGGAAATAAGTCTATCTAATCATGTTCCAATCCTCATCTGGGATGTCCACGTCAACAGTGCCTTCCCTAGGAACCTGCTATTCAGGAGCTGGATTTATTCTCGGAAAGTTCGTTGTGCCAACAAGATACTCGAGACAGATCTTGCTATATGCTTGATGGAAAATTTTCTTTTGTTTTTCTTTAGTAATCTTCAAGAGGAAATTCACCTGCACACTGTATTAGCGTATCCTTTGCACATATCTATCTCTTGTTGAACACTTGAAGCAAAGTTGACGAGATTGACTTCAGGAGGAGTGCAAATGAAGAGGACCTTTTGGGGCTTCTTCTATTAAGGTAAGCGGTGGCGAATTGCAGACTTTGTTTTTTCATCCCCTTGTCTTTGCTCAAATTTGTATCGGGCCATAGATATGTTTACTTTATGTTTACTTTTGCTATCTTGCCCAGAATTGCCTTTTTGTGTTCTTAAGGGCAAGCTTGTGGTGGTTTCATGGTTGAGCACCTCTGCAAGCTCTCGAAACAAAGTAGAGACATTTTCATACACCCTTTATTCCCCCCGAGGTGTGGTCCAAATTGTATAACTCCGGACCTTATACTTTTCTTACAATCACCTATTCTTCTTCTCTAGCTTACTTGCTCCTACTAGCCCTGCTCAGAGTCTTTTTTCTTCATAACTTTTGTTAGGAGGCTTCATTTCACAAAGTAGTCACCATTTACGATACCTATTTGGCCTTTATTCTTGTGTGCGAGGTTTCACGATATGTTTCTTTGGTAAAAGTTGGTCGGCTCGCACCCTTCGAGGTTCCAATTAGGCCCAGGGCTGTAGCGGTCTTCCTATAACTCACCACAACCTATAACCTCCTTCGGTGGTTTCTAAATACACCTCAGATGATATGCATAGTTTTAATTATATGACTCACCACAACCTATAACCTCCTTCAATGGTTTCTAAATACACCTCACATGATATGCATGAAATTTTAGACTTCAATTCAAAGGTTCAAATTCAAAGCTCGAGTTTAGAAACAAAACTCTTCTTGTCTTTTCTCACAGGCTTAGCTAGGACTGTCATGGATTTCTTCTAACTGTTAACTTATTTTGAGTTGATTCCTGTAGAATGTATTTATAGTCTCTGTTAGGAGGCTTTCTATCCATTTTGAGATCATGAAACAAAGGATAAGGCTCCCAACTACTGTTGTATATATTTACCCCCCCGGGTAAATATTCGATAAACGAAGACAAATCGGGTTTATAGGGCGGAAACAAGGCGGAAAAGCAAGCAAAAAGAAGCATGTCGGGGGTCTTCAAAACCCGACACAAAGGGAAGGCGGGTTTCGGAGGCGAAGAAACATCAGGCAGAAACATGTCGGAGGAGCGGATAAACCCGACAGCAAAGAGATGTGTCGGAGGGGTTAGAAAACCCAACAGGAAGGACATGTCGGAAGGGTCGCAAAACCCGACACAAACGCAAAGAAAGCACATGTCGGAGGGATCGCAAAACCCGACACAAAGGGATTCGGGTTTCGGGTTTCGGGAAACACGAGACATGAAACATGCAAATCGCAAGACATGTCCCGATGCTTGAGAGTTCCGCAAACCCGACACACTACAAAGGAAAATCTTGTTTTGGAGTCGGTAAAGCATGATGCGAAAACATGTCGCGGCATCCTCCAAACCCGACACAAAGGAAAACTTGGAAAATAGCGGCGGAAGCGGGTTTCGGGAAAACGCAAACATCAAACACATGCCGGGGCTTCTTTCAAACCCGATTCAAAATACAGTCCGCTATAATAACTTCCTTCAGTGGTTTCTAAATACACCTCACATGATATGCATGAAATTTTAGACTTCAATTCAAAGGTTCAAATTCAAAGCTCGAGTTTAGAAACAAAACTCTTCTTGTCTTTTCTCACAGGCTTAGCTTAGGACTGTCATGGATTTCTTCTAACTGTTAACTTATTTTGAGTTGATTCCTGTAGAATGTATTTATAGCATAGTTACCAGGTTTGGAAATCCGATTAAATTCGGAAGGGCAAAAAAAACCTAAAATTCGAAGTTCTCGAAAAAATCCGAAAAAATACGGAAAAAACCGGTTCGGAATATATATACATATATTATTATAAATTTATATTATTGTATACTTATATCATTATATATAGACAAATCATACAAAAAAGCATCCATCTACCATAATCATCATCATCATCATAATGATTCTTTCAAAAGATTGCAAGAAGTTGCTTGGTCCAAAAAGGTACAAAAATGGATTTTATGAAAATAAGAAAAATATTGCCATCAATGCGTAGAGCTCGAGAAAATATATACTTTTAGAGAAGACGACACCTAAAACGGAGCCACATAATGAAAGTTATGGCACATGCAAGTTTTTCTTTGCTACATCTTCCCTGGACCCTTTCCAAAAATGGAAAAAAATTCCGTCCTTGCGATATGCCAAAAAGGAAAAAAAAAAATTTCCTCTGCAAAATAGGCCCGAACCGAACCGAATTTATTCGGTTGCTTCAAAAAATACGGTTCAAACCGGATTTCATACAGATCCGGCTGAACCTGGTAACTATGATTTATAGTCTACATCATGCAGAAACATGTCGGAGGAGCGGATAAACCCGACAGCAAAGAGATGTGTCGGAGGGGTTAGAAAACCCGACAGGAAGGACATGTCGGAAGGGTCGCAAAACCCGACACAAACGCAAAGAAAGCACATGTCGGAGGGATCGCAAAACCCGACACAAAGGGATTCGGGTTTCGGGTTTCGGGAAACATGAGACACGAAACATGCAAATCGCAAGGCATGTCCCGATGCTTGAGAGTTCCGCAAACCCGACACACTACAAAGGCAAATCGGGTTTTGGAGTCGGTAACGCATGAGGCGAAAACATGTCGCGGCATCCTCCAAACCCGACACAAAGGAAAACTTGGAAAATAGCGGCGGAAGCGGGTTTCGGGAAAACGCAAACATCAAACACATGCCGGGGCTTCTTTCAAACCCGATTCAAAATACAGTCCGCTATAATGAGATGAGTTAGGTGCGGATGTGGAGGTGGTTGGAACAAATTTCGATTTCTTCACTCCTCCTCTTTTTCTTCTATAAAATGTAAGGAGAGGCTCTTTTTCTGTTAGGAGGCTTTCTATCCATTTTGAGATCATGAAAAAAATGGGCTTTTGTGATTGGTGGGATTGCATTACATTTTACCTTTTTTCTGCGAACTCTAAGCTACTATCCTTTACCCTGGCATCATTCTTTTGAACCGCTTCGACCTTCCCTTCCGCTTTTGCTTTTAGTGAACCGAACTATCGTGTTCGATTTTCTAGGTGGGGGCGTAGCTTTCGGTTTGGTTGTTTGTTTTGGTGTTTTCTTTCACATTCTTCGTTGATCGTTGCATTTGTCGTGCAGCACATCCATTCTCCTCTAGTTGTTGCATTGCAACCATGGACACAACTTTAACAGAAGGAGGTATTGCGCGCCTAATGTCCGGTTGCTCGGACACGGGTTCCACGTTCCAGCTCCTCAACATATCTCCTGTGCGGTCTCTGTTGAACAGTGGCACCCAGCATCGAGTTGACCTTTCTGATGGTATTCACATCCAGAAGGCATTGTTGCCCTCCAAGTTTTCAAAACTAGTTGCAGACAAAACGTTGACAGAAGGCACAATAATTCAGCTGCAAAAAACCGTTTGCAGGATGGTCGACCATGAAATGTAAGTAGCCAATATTTTGACTTCCCTCTCGTCTTTTCTATCTCGCACAATGTTTCCTGACATTTTCTTTCCTTGCATTGCATGCGTGCAGGACCGCTTTTAGGGGCAAACAAGCCTGTGTTGACCACCCTGAGGGTGTGCCCAAAACTTTGTTTCCGCAAACACCGCCTCAAAAGATTTATGCTTCCTCGAGACCAGCATCGAAGGCCATTTTCATAAACGACTTGAACACAACCATGCGTGTTTGGTCCATAGAGGGCAGAGCGGTCGCAAAAAACTCCATGCAGACATATAGTAATGATAACGGCAATGGTTGTTTCTTTGGTTTCGACTTCGTGGATAGCAGAGGTGGTGAAATCCGCGTCTCTGTTTCAATGAGATTGCGGAAAAGTTCTATGGCACAATAGAAAATGAAAAACGTACACCATCTCTAACGGAAGAATTGGAAAAGCAAAAGAAAAGTTCAACAACCTGAACAGCACACTCGAAATTTTCCTTTCGGCAGCATCTATTGTCCGGCCTCTACATGTCAACGATGAAATCATACCTTTACACCACTTCCACTTTGTCCCCATCAAAGACATACCTGGAAGACCTGCCGGATCTTTTGTTGACATTCTTGGTGTAGTTCTTGTTATTTCTCCACGATCCACCATTCGCAGACGTGATCAGACAGAAACATTCAAGCGAACTGTGCAGGTTGAAGACATGTCCGGATTTAGTGTTTCCATCACTTTGTGGGGTCAACATTCAACTGTGCTTGGAGAAGAGCTAGAAGAATTCCTTTCGATTCCGCAGAAACCAGTTCTTGCTCTTAAAACAGCTCGTGTTTCCAGCTTCAACGGAACATCTCTTGATACTATATCCACTACAAAATGGTTTGTTAATCCAATGATTCCTGAAAGCCTCCCTCTGCAGGAATGGATTGCATCTGATGCTTTCAATGTCCTTGCACCATCTATCACAAACAGGGTTCTAGGGCCTCCATCTGCCTTGTCCTCTCCGGCAACAATAGCTCAGGTCCTGCAAATGGGTAACACAGATAAAAATGAATGGGCTACAATTACAGCAAAAATCACAGACATTTCATTGGACAATTTTTATTACTTGGCATGCCCTTTAGTGAAAAATGGTACACAGTGTCGCAAGAAAGTGCAAGAACTGGAAAACGGGTCCTGGTTTTGTGGGAAATGTAATATTCCTATCCAAAAATGCGACTACAAGTATGCACTCCGTGTCACTTTACAAGATAGCACAGGAGAACTTCAATCCGTAACTGCATTTGATGAGACTGCTGAAAATATAATGGGCGTCAAAGCTGAAGACTTGCAGTTTTTGAGCATAGATGATGGTGCAACAACTGAAATTGCAGACCAAGTGATAGGCCACGAATATCAATTTACGCTCTCCATAAAACTTGAAACATACCGTGAGAAGAAGCAATTTAAATGTGTCATTATAAAGTCGCACAAACTTGAAGCTGCGGCTTCGCTTCCCTGATTTACGTTTGCGTAACAATATACAGGCTTCACTGCATTTGTGTTCCCCCCTTGTAAAGCTCTCTTGGTCTCTTGATATGCTAGCACCCTTTCCAATAACTCTTTCTTGCACAGACGAATGTCTAGTTGTTCCTTTTTGCTCTACTTTTGCTTATGTAAACTCGGGTTCAATGGATATCGATATATATACGTTTTGTTTTGTAATTTTTGTCACACTCTCTATGTTCTTGAATATCAATAATTGGAATTCCTAAGCCTTTTCCTTTAAAAAATAAATACTAGTGATGGTCTTTTATATTGTATGGACATGTTCTTTCCTTCGAACACTTTCCTGTATTCATAACTTTCGTTGAATGAGCTTTGTTAGTGCTATGTTCCTTTACATGCAATTTTTGAGCATAGATGATGGTGCACCAACTGAAATTGCAGACCAAAGGCCGCGAATATCAATTTACGCTTTCCATCAAACTTGAAACATACCGTGACAAGAAGCAGTTTAAATGTGTCATTATAAAGTCGCACAAACTTGAAGCTTCGGCTTCCCTTCCCTGAATTACGTTTGCGTAACAATATACAGGCTTCACTACATTTGTGTTCCCCCCTTCTAAAGCTCTCTTGGTCTCTTGATATGCTAGCACCCTTTCCAGTACCTCTTTCTTGCACAAACGAATGTCTAGTTGTTCCTTTTTGCTCTACTTTTGCTTATGTAAACTCGGGTTCAATGGATACCGATATATATACGTTTTGTTTTGTAAATTTTGTCACACTCTCTATGTTCTTGAATATCAATAATTGGAATTCCTAAGCCTTTTCCTTTAAAAATTAAATACTAGTGATGGTCTTTTATATTGTATGGACATGTTCTTTCCTTTGAACACTTTCCTGTATTCATAACTTTCGTTGAATGAGCTTTGTTAGTGCTATGTTCCTTTACTTGCAATATACATGCGCAAAACAACTTTCGTATTCTTTTCTTTTACTCCATGTATGGCTAGATGCACACTTTTTCCTTTACTTGTCTCATACTTTTGTTCCTGCTGCAAAGCGTTGCAGGATTCCCCATGTCTGCAGAGCAACGATTAGCTCGACGAAGAGAAATCTACGCCAAAAACAAAGAGCAAATAAATGCGGATCAGCGCCGCCGTTACCATGCTAGAAAAAGCACACATTGTACATCTTTCTTCCCCCTTCCCGCCTACATCCGGCCCCCAGCACCTGCCCTTCCATCGCCCCATTCTATCTCTCGCGATGCCTCCTCATCCAACTCCGCAAATGTTATTCTCTCCCCGCCCTCCGCTCCACTTTGCCCTTTCCTTTCGCAAAACACTTCCACCCTTCCCTTCTATGGGGCCCGTGTACCCTGGGATACACAACACTTCCCTTCTCGAGCGACACATTCCTCTTCCCCCCCATCGACCTCGTACTCTCCAATGTCCTCCGCTTTCTCCCTTCCTGTTGATGCTCTGCCGACCTCTTCGCATTCGTTTGTGCTGCCTTCCCCAGCTTCCAATACATGCCAAAACCTTGAAGGGTTTTGGTCTGCTGGAATGTTCCCTTCCGAGCCATCCGCCTCTTCTTCGTCCTCCTTCGCAGATGCACAAAGGCGTTTCCGCAAAAGGCTAGATTCCCTTTCCGCTGCAAGCACATGCACTATGTCTGTTTGGAGAATTACCCTGGCATTCAAACTAGGTGTTGTTCAGGATCTATCCTTTGCTCCAGGTGCAGGCTTGAGAAACAAGGACACCGGTTTTCTTCTTGGAACAACATGGACCCTGGCGTCCAGCCATCTGTACTACAATCTTTGACACAAGTTGAAGAAATGTTGATTGCTAGAGTTAACCCAATTCTCCAAGTAACCCATGCACGTGGTGGACAATACAAATACTCTGGGCACACTATAAGCTTCCCCCAAGATATCTCTACCATAGCAAAGTACCTCCCTCGACGGCTCGGTGATTTGGATCTGGTTCTTGTGCAAAAGGCAGGCTCCCAAGAAACAAAATACGATTTCTATGTTAGTAGATCTCGTGTATGGCAGGCACTTCAATACAAAATTTTGCATGACCCATACTACAAGGATGTTCTTGTTGACAATGAGGCCCTCAACGCTCTTCCCGTACAACAAACAAATATTTCCTCCTCCCTCAACTCCATACCGATGGACATCCCCGCCTCTTCAGACGATGTCGCACCTGATTCCGGCGATGATCCTTCTCTCTGCAATTTAATTGACGCCCGCTCTTCTTCTTTCGTCCCTTCTGCCCACAACTCCGGCACCGAAGACGAGCATATCTCACAGTTCCTTCTCTCCCATGATCAAAACATGCCTTCCACCATGCCTTGGCCAGACATGAGTCTTTCTCCCATAAATGAATACACCACTGAGGGTCTATTTTCCATGGCATTCCCAACTTTGTTTCCTAAAGGTAAGGCTATGTTTAGACAACCTCGCATGAAAGAGGTACTTTTACATGAATATGCCCTCCATTTAATCCGTTTCCATGATAACCGCTTCGGTTCCCACCCCCGGTTTCGCTATTTCTTGCTTAACCTCATCATGCGGCATAGGAGCCAATCTACAGCAGCCGTTTTCATGCAACAAAACCTAGAAAATGACATACCGCCAACTATAGCTGACCTCCGAAAAAAATTGCTTGAAGACCCTGCATATTCGCTTCCTGGATACCTTGATGCGGTTTGGAAATAACCTGCGCGGAACCCGCTCCTTTTGGTCCAAATACAGAGGAGAGATATCGGACATGGTTGAACAATTGGGTGCACCTACGTTCTTCTTCACTCTTAGTGCTGCAGATACTAAATGGCCTGATTTGCATAGCTGTATGCCTGGTGTTCCGCCTCCTGATCATCGGTTCGCACAAAGATTTAGAACAAACAACATTATCGACCACCCCCATCGTGTTTCTGCTTACTTGCACCAGAGGTTCACAATATTCCGCGAGGAGGTCCTGCAGAAACACCTTGGAGCCAAGGACTACTGGTACAGGTAAACAAAAATTAAATGCTTCGTTTGCCACTCTTTTGCTTCTCTTTATTTCTAACCGCCTTTTTCCTCTAGGTACGAATGGCAACATAGAGGCTCTGCACATGTTCACGGTTTCCTTTGGCTTGATGGCGCCCCCAATGTTGACACAATAGATTGGAATGACAATGCTTCTGTTGAAACAACAAGACTGTACTTTGATCAATATGTTTCTGCATGGAACCCTAGAGCTCCTGCATGTAGACCTACATTCTTTCAAAGATCTCTCGAGGATGATCCCTGCTTGCTTTCCTCTTCAGAGGTTCTGGCTTCCAACCCTCTGCACGACCTCGAGGAACTTATAAACCGGGTTCAGCGCCACACCAAATGTTCTACACAGACATGTCTCCGAAAAAAAGGTTCCAGAACTATATGTCGTTACAGTGCTCCTTGGGAAACACAGGCTTTTTCTTCCTTGACCATTGATGCCAACAAAAGCGTTAAATACCTTCCTTTCAGGAATGATGACAGATTAAACATTCACAATAAAGCCATGCTAGCTATATGGAGAGCAAACATTGACTGTCAGCCTGTACTATCTCGGCACGCTGTTCTTAAATACATTGCAAAGTATGCCTCTAAAGCAGAGCAACGCTCTGAGACATACCACCAAATGTTGTCTAGGCTTTGTTCGCATGCCAGCCCAGATTTCCCTTCCTCTTTTGCAATACGAAAGATGCTCACAGAAAGTGTTGTTGAACATGACATAAGTGCACAAGAAACTTGTCACTTGCTTCTCAAACTTCCTCTTGTTGTGTCCAGCCGGCAGACCGTCTATTTAAATGTGGGCAAAAAAATACTTAGGCGCCTTTCTGCATCGGCTACTCAGGAACAAGATACATCACAGCTTCTTGATGCGTACCTTGTCCGCCCACCATCAATGGAGTCCCTTTCCCTTATCCAAATTGCTCGAGGGTGGAATTACAGCAAATACCGAAAAAAAGAGAAATGGAAACAACGCACTACACCAGCAATTGTCCGCGTGTACCCAAGGTTTTCCATCATTCCGCCAACTAATACAGAGGCTTTCCACCTTTTCTGTTGGTCTGAGCTCCTGCTGTACAAGCCTTTCCGGAACATTCCTTCAGATGTTGGTTCCTCGCCAGATGTTGTTACTTCCAATTGGCGCCTGTTCAAAAGCTCATACAAACCGTGGCATGTTAGAAGAACAGACACGGAAC
This sequence comes from Taxus wallichiana var. yunnanensis, assembly GCA_018340775.1. NCBI lineage: Eukaryota > Viridiplantae > Streptophyta > Pinopsida > Cupressales > Taxaceae > Taxus > Taxus wallichiana. The sequence goes on along the minus strand of CM031241.1, from coordinate 121,916,288 downwards.
CTGATACATCTCCAGATGTTTCGTCTGAATCTGACACAGACCCAATGCAGACAAGCGAGAGAATCTATGAATGGCAACTTTTGGCAGGCGTCCGTCCGGGACATTCTGAAGGTCTTGACCATCTGGAAATGCTTGGCCTCCGAGAATATGACTCCCGCTATGTTTGGTCCTCAAACAACGTTCCGGTTCACTTGGTTGACATCGGCCCCTCTTTTGTCGAGAATGGTAGGGCTAATTATTGCCCTGACCATACAAATCCATCTAGTTTGCCTTCTTTGTCGACTTTTTCCGATAACCAGCAACTAGCCTTCAGTACAATACTCCACCACTTTTCCTCAACACACAGCCTACCACCCCTTCTTCTCATTATTCAAGGAACTGCAGGAACAGGCAAGTCATTCCTTATCCACTCTCTCCGGTCTGCCTTCTCCTCCCTCGCTGCCCCTGCCATTTCACCCCTTCTTTTGCTTGCCCCTACTGGTGTGGCCGCTTTTAACATTTCCGCATCGACCGTTCATTCCAGCCTCCGGATTCCCGTTCGTGATTTAAAACCCCTTGAAGGCCAAGCTTTGGCCTCCTTTCAAGACTCTTTAAAACATGTCACATACATTTTGATTGATGAAATGAGCTTCATTGGTCCTAAACTTCTTGCAAAAATTGACTTACGCCTGCGTGAGGCCTTCCCGCACTTCCGTACTTCCCCCTTCGGAAATAGATCAATGATTCTTGTTGGAGACCTTGGTCAACTTCCACCCGTTATGGACATTCCACTATATGCCAGTAATTCCTACGGTGGATCCCTTTGGCGCAAATTTCTAAATTCAATCTCGTTAACGTCTATATTCCGACAACAAGGCTCTGCTCCGTCTCAAATTTCCTTTCGCAATTTGCTTCTCAACATCCGAAATGGTGTGGCCACCCTTCCAGATTGGGAGACTTTGATGTCTCGCACCGACTCTTGCCTCTCACAACAAGAACTTCTATACTTCCACAATGCCCCCCACCTCTTCTCAACAAATATTCTTGTTAAAAACACAATTTACAAATGCTGAAGGAACTCAATTCTCCAGTTGCCTTGTCCATTGCTCTGAATACAAGAAGAAGTGACTACAATGATCCTGATGACGACCAGCTAGAACAAATAGTGCTCCTTTGCAAAGACCAAAAAATCATGCTCACTGCTAATTTATGGATTGCTACCGGGCTTGTTAATGGCGCAACTGGCACTGTATCGTTGACATTGTTTATTCCCCTTCCTCGGCTCCACCTTCTTTGCCTTCTTTTGTAATTGTCGACTTTGAACGCTATTCCGGTCCACCGTGGAATCCGTCAAATCCCACCCACATCCCCATTCCCCCCATTTCAAGAGGTTCCCGTACACAACTGCCTTTAAAAATGGCCTGGGGGTTATCGATTCACAAAGCCCAAGGACTCACCCTTGGTCATGCCACCATAGACATTGGATCCACCGAGAGACCAGGCCTTACTTTTACTGCTCTTTCGCGCGTCCCCTCCTTGGAAAAGATTCGTATCTCCCCAGCTTTCTCGTTTGACCGTTACTCAAGAATTTCTTCAGCCTCCCTCCTGCAATTCCGAAAACAAGAAGAGCTTCGCCTCCAATCCCTACCACCGTCCCCTATAACCTTCGCCGTCTCAAACAGCCCGCCCCCGTAAAATCCTCCACGCATAGCAATCTCGCCTTTTCCTTTTCACCTTTTTCTCGGTACTTCCCCTCCACTTCCTCTTCTGCATCTAACAACTATGTAAATATTTGGCTTGTTATACTAAATAATTTTAGCTTCTTCACCGCTCTTCATTACTCCTTACGTTCTCGCAAATGTTCTCCTTTTATAATGCATTGTTTTCGCTTTTTTCTTCTCTTCATTTCATACAATTCTTAGTTTCCTCTTTACCAAAAACCGTTTCGGCGTTCCCATCGCACACGCTTAACATTTACGATTGCTAGTTTTAACACCTGTTAAAAATGTTTACATTTCAAAAAATTATTAGGCATTCACCTTTGAAGTTGCTTTAGAAAGTGTCAAAATCCAACAATATATTGGGAACATATTTTTCCCAAACATAATTTGAACTCTCTTAATTTACACATTATAACCTTTGTTTAGTTGTGAATTCGCATCGAGAATCGGACCAACAAGTTTCAAAAAGGCGTTTGACATTTAATGATTATGTTTTACTCAAAATACCTACCTACACATTTGAAAGTCCGAGACTCCAAAGATGCACGCGTTCCGCTCAAGGGGAAGACCCGATGTACTTGACAAAGATTTTGCATATAAAATATCCAATACTTGATGGAAAAAAAACCAATATTTTGATTATTGAAGTTCAAAAATTTGTTTTTTTATAAACCATATGTGCATAGGGTCAACATCTCAGTATTACACAGTACACAATAAATACTGATTGGTACTTTCATTTTCTACAATAAAAGACTCATTTGTTCAAAATATAAAAACAACATATCAGTTGACAAACCCATCATATCTATTTAATGGGTTGAATATTTGTCTTCTCAATTCATCTCTTTCCATATTCCAAGTTGGGCTGTTCAATCACCAGTTCTTTCATGTCCAGACATTAATACAAACCTGCCAAAAAAGAGGGAACCTTCTTCTCAAGATTCAAATTCATCCATTAAAAACACAAACAAAATTCTACACTTGAAATTAAAAAATAAATATGAATATCAAATCAAATAATTTCAGCCACAAGATCATCTCAAAATCAATTTCAACCTTTGATTAAAAAGACTCTACACTTGATCCATGTCTTACATTTTTATTGGATACTCCCAAATCAATGTCGGTATTATATATTCACTTTCCTAGTCTTGTTTCTGCTGATTTACTTCGCGGTGCCCGATTAGAGTGGAGTTTATAAGAAGAGATTACTTCTATCAAGGGGGAAAGGAAAGGTCCAGCAAAGCAAAAATTGCAGGTTAGTTTTCATACCTGCTGCAAAAATTATAGGTGGTTCTATTCATGTTTGGTGCTGTGTTGATATATGGTCATCAGCTGAAGTTAAATGTTGTTGCATTTCAAGTATAATCGCAATTTGAGTGTCAAAAGAGCCTTTTCTATTGTATAATATCCCATTGCACAGATAGTAAATGAATGTATACTATGAATAACATAACTTATAATCTGAATGGAGAGTTTCTGATGTACAGGCTCTGCTGTTTTACTGCAAGTGATTGTCTCTTATCAAAATTATGTTCTTCAGTTTATTGGGTATATTAGAGATTGTTTCTATTGCAGAATATCCCATCACATATATAGTAAATGAATGTATACCATAAATAACTTAAAATATGAATGGAGAGTTTCTGATGTACAACCTCTGTTGTTTTACTGCTAGTAATAATATTAACTTCACAATAGAACTAATAACTTCAGAATGTAAATGTGTTTTTTTAGAGATATTTTATTTGATCGATCATATGGAAGCAAATCATATTACAATATGATTCGAAATTAAAAGCTTAGGATAAAAAATTGTTAAATTATAACTAGCTGTCAAATTGGTGATCATACGTGGCAAGGAATTGGCTCCATGGACCTGCGAACTGAGGGTGTTCGCATACTGGCCCTTCTCCCTTAGAAACATTGCAAATGGTAGACAAACAAGTGGCAAATTGTCCATTTCAGAATGGAGAGTGAGTATATACGGTTAGAGACATACCCCAATACAGAGGAAACGTCCCCTTCCATGTTAGATAATTGTTCTATTCGTGTACATCCCAACGACTATCAGTTTGGTGGTTCTCGTATGGTAAATCTTAATAACTATATATAACAACACGAAACAATCCTAAAAAGTTCTAAATGCTTAACCACGAAACAATCCTACAGCCTCGAGCAACCAGTATACTCAACATTATTCTATTAAAAGCAGGTTCAGAAAATCCGTCTACCAGATAAAAAACGAAAAACAAGTCTTACGAGCAAGTCTTACGAGCAGGTGAAATAAATCCGTCCAAGTCTTCATCTAATGATCTATGAAGCATGACCTCCGAAATGCTAATGAAACGAGTCGCTCTGCCCAGCCCAACCAGAATGAAAAAATCCAATATTTTATGTAATCCTGCGCAGGAGCCCCGTAAGGCCCGTTAATGAGCTCCGCACAAGGTGGTTGAACATTTATTTGTTCCTTATCTAAAACGCGCGTGGAGATGGCGGAGGACAGGTTGCGTTTCCCTCTTTTATTTCCAATTTAATGCTCAACACCTGTCCTCTTCGGTGGACCACTACCGGTCTCCACCAGTAAATGTGTTTTTTTAGAGATATTTTATTTGATCGATCATATGGAAGCAAATCATATTAAAATTGGATACGAAATTAAAGGCTTAGGATAAAAAAATGTTATTTTATAACTAGCTGTCAAATTGGCGCTCCTACGTGGCAAGGGATTGGCTCCATGGACCTGCGAACTGAGGGGGATAGGCCTTTTCTAAAAATAAGTCATCTACAGATATATCAAGAATGTGCAAGACATATCAATTTGTTTCGTCCTCAACCCATAGACATCTGCAAAATATAGAGAACTGAATTTTCTCACAAACAACATCCTCTGCATCCTATAAAATTGAAAAACTGAAATTCAAACCATTATCAATATCCACAAAGATTAATGGTAGTGAATATAAATCGTAGTACAGTGCAGGTAAGAGAGAAATCATCTAACATACGTCAGAATGGCCTAGAAAATCCTTCTCAATTGTACAGTTTGAATCAGTAGAACAGGTCAGAATGGCCTATAAACATTATTATAAATGAGATGTCACAGTCCTAACCGTGATTGCTACCTATCTTACTCAGCACACCGTAACAGTCTGAAAGTCTATAAAGCTCGTCTTCAAACCAAGAAAGCTAAAAGTGTACAAGCTACTAAGTTAAGTTTGTTTTACAGTCACATATTGATACAAAACAGAAATCTGTAACTCTACGTGAACACTGCCCAATACTAAAGAGATAAGATATTGAGTTTCCAAACTAAAGAGATAAGATAAAGAAATGTTTATTTCTAGCCAGCTGTAAAATTGGTAAACCTACATGGCAAGGAATTGGCCCGATGGACCCATGAACTTAGGGTGTTCACATAATTGCACTACGCCCAGAAATTAAAGATATAGGAAAGAAAAATGTTTATTCATACCTTTCAACTTAACTATTTATTCTTAACTAATTATAGGAGTGACAGTATGCCAGCTAGGTATAAATAAACATTTTTTAATCCTATATCTTTAATTATTTATCATATCTTAATGTTATTTGCTTCCGTATGATCGATCAAGTAAAATATCTAAAAAAACACATTTATCGGGTGGAGATCCCAAGAGGTCCATACCAAGACATTCGAAAGTACAACAGATTTTTGCCACTATAACAAAGATATGTAGTCAAGCTATTACAACTACGATTCTTACATGCATTCACTTCTGAAGATGATTTGATGTCACAAAACATTACATTAACAAGACCTGCGTCAATTGATCAATATGAATTACAATGTCGAAAGGGGTGATTGTGTGTTCGTTGAAACATTCTAATTGATATTGATCAATTACAAACAAGCCGACGAATGTAGTGTTATTTGATAAGACCTCATCTTTATAAGAGTTTAGGGGAGAAGGGCCAGTATGCGAACACCCTAACTTCACAGGTTAAGTGAACCAAATCCTTGCCACGTAGGAGTGATAGTATGCCAGCTAGGTATAAATAAACACTTTTTAATCCTATATCTTTAATTATTTATCATATCTTAATATTATTTGCTTCCATATGATCGATCAAGTAAAATATCTCAAAAAAAAACACATTTACTGGTGGAGATCCGAAGAGGTCCATACCAAGACATTCAAAAGTACAATGATTTCTTTATTGAACCATAACAAAGATATGTAGTCAAGCTTTATTGCAATTACGATTCTTACATGCATTCACTTCTGAAGATGATTTGATGTCACAAAACTTTACATTAACAAGACCTGCGTCAATTGATCGATATGAATTACAATGTGGAAAGGGGCGACTGCATGTTCCAGTGAAACATTCTAATTGATATTGATCAATTACAAACAAGGTTATGAATGTAGTGTTATTTGATAACACCTCATCTTTAGAAGTGTTTATAGATGATCTTATTGATATATTAATTCATATTTTATTAATTTTATATTGTTTCATACTGCAGCGTTTAGAGAAGATGAAGAGAAAGAGTTCACATCGAGCACAACGTATGCCCAAAAAACGAGGTGTACAATTTGAAATTGAAACATCTAACCATGGAACAGATGAACAGGATGCTACAATAATAAGCGAAGAGGATGGTGCAATAACAAATCAAGGAGATACAAACACAACTGATGATCATCGGCCAGAACCTGCTGGATGTGAACTAAATAGGCATGACCTACAGGAGACTGTGGTTGTTAGAGGCAACACTTTGACCAAGAAGGTTAGAATTTTGTCTAGTTGGTTAAAAGAAGATATCTTAAAGGCCATAGATGATATTGAGTTTCTCGCATTATTCAATTAGAGCTGCTGCACTGAAATATCATGTCATCTGTGACATGATATTTCACTTTAACACTATTCTGCATTTAAAATATCCAATACTTGATGGAATAAGAACCAAAATTTTGATTATTGAAAGACAATAGGGGAGAAGACCCAGTATGTGAACACGTCCCAATACTTGAACAGTATTTTGCATATAAAATATCCAATACTTGATGGAAAAAAACCAAAATTTTGATTAGGGGAGAAGGGCCAGTATGCGAACACCCTAAGTTCGCAGGTCCATGGAGCCAATTCCTTGCCACGTAGGAGCGCCAATTTGACAGCTAGTTATAAAATAACATTTTTTTATCCTAAGCCTTTAATTTCGTATCCAATTTTAATATGATTTGCTTCCATATGATCGATCAAATAAAATATCTCAAAAAAAACACATTTACATTCTGAAGTTATTAGTTCTATTGTGAAGTTAATATTATTACTAGCAGTAAAACAACAGAGGTTGTACATCAGAAACTCACTTGCAGCAAAACAGCAGAGCCTGTACATCAGAAACTCTCCATTCATATTATAAGTTATGTTATTCATAGTATACATTCATTTACTGGTGGAGACCGGTAGTGGTCCACCGAAGAGGACAGGTGTTGAGCATTAAATTGGAAATAAAAGAGGGAAACGTAACCTGTCCTCCGCCATCTCCACGCGCGTTTTAGATAAGGAACAAATAAATGTTCAACCACCTTGTGCGGAGCTCATTAACGGGCCTTACAGGGAAATGCAATCTGTCCTCATGGTTTTTATTCCATCAGGTATTTGGATATTTTAAATGAAAAATAGTGTTCAAGTATTGGGACGTGTTCACATACTGGCCCTTCTCCCCTATGTAATCAACAACCCAGCTTATAAATTCTGTCTTTATCAATTAATATGAAATTAATAAAACATGTATTCGATCATCGTTAATGGCGCCCAACGGGGTAATCACAAGTTCACCTACAAGTTCATAATTCATACTGTCATGTATCATAAGCTAGCTAAAATTTTCCCATTGTAGATGATCTTATTGATATATTAATACATATTTTACTAATTTTATATTGTTTCATACTGCAGCGTTTAGAGAAGATGAAGAGAAAGAGGAGTTTACATCGAGCACAACGTATGCCCAAAAGACGAGGTGTACAATTTGAAATTGAAACATCTAACCATGGAACAGATGAACAGGATGCTACAATAAGAAGCGAAGAGGATGGTGCAATAACAAATCAAGGAGATACAAACACAACTGATGATCATCAGCCAGAACCTGCTGGATGTGAACTACATAGGCATGAACTACAGGAGACTGTGGTTGTTAGAGGCAACTCTTCAACCAAGAAGGTTAGAATTTTGTCTAGTTGGTCAAAAGAAGATATGTTAAAGGCCATAGATGATATTGAATTCAACAATTATTCTATTAGAGCTGCTGCACTGAAATATAATTTACCTCCTACATCTGTTCATTATTGGCTGAATGGTCTGACCCATACAAAAAGGAAGGGCCCTGCACCTGTTTTGAGTGAAGGAGAGGAGAAAGAGATAGTTGAATGGTGCAAGCAAATGGCAGATTTAGGGCATGGAGTGGGATTTATGCAACTGAGGGCCTGTGTTGCACAAATTTGTGAAACTAGAGAGACTCCATTTCGAGAAGGATTACCTGGAAGATCCTGGTGTTTAGGATTTAGAAAAAGACACCCAGACATAGTCCTTCGGACTGCTGAAGGTCTAGAAAGAGATCGTGTAATAGGTTTACGTCCAGAGGTGGTTAGCAAGTTTTATGAAAAACTAGCTAACATTCATATCAATTCCTATGGTGCAGGCAAAATATGGAATTGTGATGAGACAGGAATCCAAGCAGGGAGAAATTGTGGCATGAGGGTGCTTGCCACCAAGGGTTGCAGGAATGTTCCCAAAATCATTCCTCGTAGCAGAGAATGGATGACAATTCTATGTTGTGTAAATGCTGCAGGGCAATGTATCCCTAACTTTTACTTATTTAAAGGTCAGAAAGTTTCACAAAATTACATCAAGGGATGTGAACCAGGTGCTTGCATGGCTGCTCATCCAAGTGCTTGGATGACTAGAGAGCTCTTTATAAGCTGGTTGTATCATTTCGAAGAAGTCACGCACTGAGGGGTGTGCCCTGAAAATAGGCATTTACTTATATTTGATGGTCATGGAAGCCATGTGGCATTGTCAACTATAGAAGAGGCCAGGCGATTGGGGATTGATTTATTGACATTGCCAGCACATACTACACACAGGTTGCAACCACTGGATGTTAGTGTCTTTGGTCCTTTTAAAGCATATTTCAGATCTGAGAGGATGCAGTGGATGTGTAATAATAAGTACCAAGAAGTCAAACGTTCAGACTTGGCAGAAATAGGTAGTAGAGCTCTCGCAAAGGCCTTGACACCTGCAAATATTCGTGCTGGTTTTAGACGCACAGGTATATGGCCACTTGATCCAAATGCATTACAGAATGACATGGAATGTAGTAAACTATATATCATTGAAGAAGATGCCAACGAAGATGATGCTGAAAATGTCACAGATGATGATACTACTGAGAACATTATGAATGTTGATGGTACTGAAAACATAATAGATGTTGATGCTGCTGAAAACATCCTAAGTTTGTCAAGAGATGTAGCTCCACCAGTTGGTGACAAAATTGGAGAAAATTACTTAATGGAATCAGTTGAGAATCTGTCAACAACACAAGAAGTCCATCCAACCATTGAAACAACGGTTGTTGCTAATACAGAGATGGAGGAACCAAGTATACAGGGAGAAAGCCAAAGTATAATGCAGACCAAAGATTATGAAGTGAACCACATTGTGAATACTCGTGACCAAGGCACATCCAGCTGCAACACTGAGGCCCAGGGATTTGGAGAGGACGATCTCTCATTGCCAAGTGCACCAGAACAACCTACATGGCTGCAAGAGCATATTGCAGAGTTGGGACTTGATCAGATTGGAAACACTGAGGATGAAAGTATATCTTTACCTTCGATGCCAACCAACCTTGTGCCAGCAGACTTTGAACCAGCAAACTTTACTCATTATTATGCTGACGCAGAGGAAATTGAGGTCATTGATAAAGATAAAAATGAGGAAGAGACAACTGGCCATGATGTTGAAAGTGGTATATCAAATGATGGTGTTGCTGCAAATGAGAAGAAATTGGGTAAATTTTTAAGGTTACCGACACAATTTGTACGGGATCCTTCCAAGGGTAAGAGTGATGCTGCACTCCGGATAAGTCGTGCTTCACAATTGTTAACATCTGATGCTTATGTTCAGATGTTAAAAGATACAGAACATAAAAAACAAGAAATATGTGAAGGGAAGCAGCGTAAAAAGGAGCATATTGAGGCAAAAAAGCAAGAAAGGTTGGCAGCAAAGGAGCAGAAAAAGGAAGAGAGATTGCAACGCATTAAAGAGAGGCAAGAAAGGGAGCTACAAAAGTTTGTTGAAAGACAGGAGCGCGAGAAACAACGGGAGGTAGCTCGCCAAAAGAAGGAATTGGAATTACAACAGAAGGAAGCCACTCGCCATCAAAGGGAGAAAGAGAAACAAGAAAGAGATAACAAGTTCAACAATCCGCAGGTTTTGTTTCCCATGCATCATCCCATGCCCATACAGAACTCCCTGTTACAAGATATGTTGAAAGTTCCTATCCCAGATTACCACCCTTACTTCCTTGACGACACCAACAATGCAAATAACTTCAACTCCAACTACACACCCCATTATCCCACAACCTCCTACTTCACACACAACCTTTCATACCATATCTAGTTTTCCTATTCCACCATGGGTTCATCCAAAGGTGAACCTCTTGATGACTCCAACAACATCATCACAATGATACAATCGTTCTGATAGTCCAAACTAAGGGCAGATTCGAGGAGAATTCTTTTTTTGTGTTGCGAAAAATATGTATCGAAATCAATTGTGCTTGCATTATTGCATTCACGATTATAGGTTATAGTCGGTATATTTTGCTCGAATGTAATGAATATGGACACATACAAGTATAAGTTTATATGTTTTGCTCTAATGTAAGAAATATAAAGACATGCAGTTTAGATTACTACATTTTGCTCGAAATGTAATCATTGTTTCAGATGAGGAAACCAAATCAGCTCAGAATTTGTTCATAACCTTATTCAAATTGTTGCAGCTTAAAATGAACACCATTAAATAATGTAAATGTATTTTTTTTTATAAGTATAAAAAGATTTTATTTATTAGGTAAACGGATTAGTGTTTTAAAAGGCTCCCAAAACCTTGTACAAAACAAAAAGATAAAACATTGAAGATCACAACAAACTGAACAACGTTAAATAAAAATTGTTGCAGCTTAAACAAAATTGTTGCAGCTTAAAATGAACAACGTTAAATAAAAACTAAAAGACAAGGATTTATTTGAATCTTGGTGAGGTTGAAACCTCACCTCTATATGGCTTGAAAACATAGAATTGTAGGTAACATTTTCCTTGAGTATTAGTAGTGTGAATACACACTGTTTCCACCCTGCTTCAAACGATCTTGCCGCATAAAACCGCCATTCCAAAGTTCTCGGCTCTTGCGCCAACACTGGAGCTCCACAATAAAATACTCCTACACGTCCATCCAAAAACAAAATTTGCTTAATAAATAATAAACATCGCATTCTACAAGCTTGTCAAAGATCATTAGCTCCTTCAAATTTCATGAACAGAACTACATTAAGGATGGTTATCTACTCACACAATGAACGAATTTCATTGATTGGTAGTCATTCCACGTCAGCTTTTCATTGCCTTTCCCTTTGGCCTTCAAAAGAGCTTCATGCTCAGCCTTCTCTATCCATAATCATTCATTTTTTATGTATCAGTATTCGCTCAAACTTATGCCTGCTATATTAGAGGGCCTAATATATGAAATGAAATAAATTCAGGGTAATTTATAACATTGTAAAGTGTATTTTATAGTTATAGCAAAGCGCTCACCCTCAACTCCTCCAGTGCTCGTGGATTCTCAGTGAGGTACTTTACAGCAAACGTCATGGCCATTGCTGAAGTTTCGACACCAGCAAACACAAAAAAGATTATTGTATCTGCAATAATTTCGTCCGAAAATGTGCCCTCCCTCACAAGTTTGGTCAACAAGTCATTGCGGAGCACCTCTGGATGTTCTCTCCTCTCCTTTATACATTTGTGAATTCTTTTTAACAGAATTCCCCTGGCCTGCATTCCATAGATTTCATAGTTTAAAGACATGAGCTCCAAATGAAGTCACGTAGAAAAATTAGAAGAAATACATAAGCAACAGAAAAACAATAAAAGCGGCAGTAATTATTATATTTCATGGCAACCGTACCCGAATTCCTCTCGCATAAGTGGTTCCAGGGATATTGAGGGGGAAAGAGAGACAACACCCACGAAATCGTCGAAAGCTTTATAAATATCTCCCATTTCTTCTGATGGAGGTAAGTCCAGCAATTTCTTCGCCATCAAGTTCAGAACAATCTGCCAGTAAGTAACAGATTCGCAATTGAAGCCAAATCTGATCAAAACGAAAACTAGCACACTATTTATAGAAAAATAGGTAGTCGGAGAAGGGATAGAAATCTTACGGACGGGGCTGTATAATTCCCTGATTGCACTTGTGTTGAATAGGGATGTCTCCCTCCTCCTCCCATTTTCTCATTCCACACACAGAAAGCACTGCCGGTAGATATTATGCAAAGATCGATCCACTCGAAATCGCGGAGGTAAATATAATGGAAATATTAAGAAAATAAGTTACATTTCTGTAAAGATTTGAGCAGAATTAAAGACTGAGGAAAATATTAAGGAAATCGGTCACATTTCTGAAAAGACGCGACGAAGGATAGATAAACAGTGTGAGGGATAGCTTTAAGAGAAAAATAAGGGTTTATAGACGGTGCCGGTGGTACCTGTGATTGGCGAACTCGTGAACCCTTCTCCTCGAGTTTCGGTGGACGATAACAGCAACTTCCGCGTCGCAGAGGACAGATAACTCGCAGGCCTGGTAAGAGGTGACAAATGGTGGGTAAGCTTCAATCGACAGATAGCTTCAATCTTACTCGCAGGCTTCAATCGACAGATAACTTGCAGGCGAGTAAGTGGAAAAGTTCAATCGACTTCATTTTGTGTAATCCTGCGCAGGAGCTCCGCAAGGTGGTTAACATTTATTTGTTCCTTATCTAAAACGCGCTGGAGATGGCTTTCCAATTTAATGCTCCGCACAAGGTGGTTGAACATTTATTTGTTCCTTATCTAAAAATTGCGCGAAATGGAGATGGCTTAGGATAAAAAAATGTTATTTTATAACGTTCAAATCCCTCTTTTCCATTTCCAACTTAATGCTCAACACACTGGGCCTTCTCTCCCCACCTCTTTTCTTACGTAAGGGCGTACCACTGACCTTTGGTCTCCACCGAAACAGTGTGTTTTATACAAAACATCTTTTCAGATATTTTATTTGATCGATCATACTGGAAGCAAATCATATTAAAATTGTCGAATAAGTAACACTAACGATCTTACTTTGATAATTGGTTCCATCTTATATTCTTATTCACAACGGGAAGCTCATCTGCGAGTCTCTTATAATACTTCAATACATCGACGAGGCCTGGCCAGCTTCCCAGCCATTTCTGCCATCCAACCCATATGAACGTGCTCTTGCCCGATTCTGGGCTGATTTCGTAGACAAAAAGGTAAGAACTAATGTAAACAGTGCAATGCACAGAGCATCCTCTCTGCTTTTCCATGTTTGTGAGATTTTTCGGGATTCAGTTTCCATACTAATGATTTCTGGTTTGTAGATCTACGAGGCAGGATCTCGTATAACCAGATCGAAAGGGGATGCTCTGGAGGAGGCCAAGCGTGACATGTTGGAGAATCTGGAACATTTAGAAGGGGCGCTGAAGTAGTTGTCGAAGGGAGGGCCTTATTTCGGCGGAGAGGAGTTTGGGTTTCGGGATATTGCCTACATTCCGTTTGCGTCATGGTTCCACAGTCATGAAATTATTGGGAATTTTAAGCTGGCGTTGGAGACTCAATTTCCGCTGCTACATGCGTGGTATACAAAATGTATGGAGAGGGAGAGCGTGAAGAAGAGTCTTCCCACGCCTGAGCGGGTTTTGGATTTCGCGTTACAAATCAGGAAGAAATTTGTGGTCGATTAAAAAAAATTGGTGCCAGATGCCATCGATAAAATCATGTTTCCAAAGGTTAGGTAGCGTGTTTGTAGCGTTTCAATTTAGTGTTGAACGGTTGAATAAAATAATCGAAGCTCACGGCAGTCGAGATGCAACTTGCATCGTTCAATTTATTAGGGAATGGTGAGGAATTCATATAATACTTAGCGTTGAATTAACGGTCTCTGTGTTTTTTTGTTATAAACTCAGGAATGTATGGTGGTATGTTGTGCTCTTTACTTTTGTCGATCTTGTAAAAGATCATAAATGAAATATGCATGTGAGATTTTTTATTTTTGTATGGAAAAGGTGTATTCTAAAGTATAGTGGAGTGCATGTTGTCAAATTTGAACCCATTGTACCAACAACATAATAATTTTTTATTGTTTTCTATTTTTAAAATTGTGTTTTGGCTTTTATTTGTGTACATGGTTTGACGATTTTAACTTGTGGTCAGGTTAGAGAAAATGTCAAAGTTGAATGTCCCAATATCGAAACACAATGTAGATTATGTCTCAACCAACGCAATCATCTTTTGAATGATAAATGAAATTGCTCATACTTGTGTTCCAATGTGACGTCATTCAAAGCTGAGACAATTAATCCAATGCAAAAGTAAGAGCTTGACAACCAATATTAGTCAAAAGATCATCATGTATGCCAATGCTATACAAGCTCACTCATCAAGCTCCTTTAGATCATGGTATAGACTTGACCAATCACAACAATCAATGTCGGTCTTTTTCCCAACTATCTTGACCTATTATTGCATCCAATTTCATGTTATCGATCATGGTGAAAATGGGGATGTGAGAGGTGGGGGAAAGCCCCTCAAGGTTGTGCCCTCCACTTTAGAGACATAGATGTCCCACTCATGTTGTCTCCACCGGCAGACACGATGTCCCACTCATGTTGTCTCCACTGCATTGAACCACGTATGTCCGACTCATGTTGTCTCAGTAGCATAGCCATGACATAACTAGATGTTCCCTCCTCTATGAGATAATTAGAGCATATGGTTTGGGCATGTTTGATTTCACATAAGGAACATTCTACAGAGAAAACTCGTGCAAGGAATTGTAGATTGTTGATCATGATAGATGATGATGATGAGCTTCTCAATGTCAAATTTTTGCATCTTCATCTCTGCCACCCATGTATTGTTTGTGGACATGCCATATTTCCTGAAGAGATAACTTTCTCCATCTCTACTCAAATGGTCACCCACACCTTTAGTCGGGCAGACTCTAGGAGGGAAATCGAGGTGTGTAGTCTTGTCTACAATGGAACAATGCATATGGCCCATATTTGTGGAGAACTTTATCCATGATGTCTTGGAATTTATATCGACCTTGACTATTTGACGAGTTTTATGCTCCTGTTTCAAGTTAATGAAATGGTATGCACGAAAACAAGAAACTCCAATATATGGTAGGGTTTAAGGCTACCTCCATGATGTGTGATGATGATGATGAAGATGAAGGACAGACACAAAGATCCTCTCAACAACAAGCTTGATAACCTGCACAACAAAGAGATAGTTAGACAAGAAAAAGATTAGTAGATAAGATTGAGCATTTCCTGATCAAATCAGCCCTAAGAAGTGATAAACTTCCTAGGGCGGATGTCAACCCACTTTGACTAAGAGATCAATGAAAGATAAAATATGGATAGCATGTGGAATATAACATAACGAGAGATAACTCTAAAAATAGGCTAAGATAGAGATAAGAAAATGATAAACTCATAAATTAAGATAAGTAATATCAAACATGATCGGGTCTATGGTGACCCAAGATAAACAGAGGTAGTTGATAACAATTGTAACAAAGTAGATCAAAATATGTGATAAAATCATATCTCGGGTCTGATTGTTGGATGTTATAGTTATTTTGGATCGAGATGCAAAGGCACAGAAACATAAAGGATGCAAGATATAGATAGATCGATGAAATTGCATATTGGGTCGATGGGGGTAGATTTGGGACATTCGATGACAATTGAGGCCAAAAAGTGAGATCTATGATGTAAGAAGGGAGGAAAAAAACAAAGAGGCATGAATGTTCAAGAAGCTGGAAAATAGGTGACATATGAGGCAAAATGTAGAAAACATAGTGGATGTAAATCAGGTCGATGACGATTGGGATGGATTAAAGGCGATCAAGGTTGGATAGGGGTTTGATGGGGCTTGGTAGATAGAAAGAGGGCTATGAGGAAGAATCAATGATGGAATACATGATGAAAAATGTCCAAGGTAATGAACATACTTGCAAAACTAATAGAACGATGATGAAACAATGGTAGGGCTCCAAGCAAACACTAAACTTCAGATCTCCAAAGATGGCATGCAAGGGATTCAAACTAACTCCAACTTGTTGATTGTAGCGCATAAGAAGAGAAAGAAACATGAAAAACTCGCAAGAAGGATGGAAATCCAAAATTTCATTCTCTTGGAAGAGGGCGATCGAGGTATACTCATAGGGCCATCGGCGACCAGCTAGGGTCACCGTTGACTACAGATGACCCTCTATTTTGGCAGTAGAGATGATGCAAAACTTGAGACAAGAGGCCCCAAAGATGGTAAATTAATATTTTGAGTTGTTTAGGTGGGTTAGGGTTGCATAGGGATGATAAAAGGTGGTTGGAGGGAGGAAAGACATTGAATGAGGGTAGGTAAGAGTCTAGGGAGGATAAATGGGGTGTTCAGGGATGTGATTAGGATAACAAATTGTTTTAGGGATAATTAAATGTGATTAGGGATGGTTTAGGAGAGAAAAAAAAATGATAGGATTAAGATAGGAAAATAGGAAATTATATGGGACAAGTGAGATGTAGGAGTGAAATAGGAATTCAAATAGGGAGAGGGGTGCGATTGTGCAAGATGATGATGAATTATAATGAACATTGGATGAGGGACAAACATACCAAAATTTAGTTTCTACATTGACCACATCCAATTTTGTGAGATCGATGACACTGAAATTGGGGGTGTGAGAGGTAGGGGAAATGCCCTCGTGGTTTTGGCCTTCGATGCCCAAACAAATATCCCACCTATTTGGTATGAAACATTGCACAAACATCTCCCTCTTATCCAAGATAATCGAAGCATATGGTTTGGGCATGCTTGATTTCGCATACCAAAAATTATGTAGAGGAAACTTGTGCATGTAAGTGTACTTTTTTAACATTCAACATCCGCCCAATTTGCCTAAAATTTCAGCCGACAAGTCATCTATATGGGTCATTTTGCCTACTATTTACACTTTAAAATGAACTTATGCATGTATTTAGCCAACGTTTCTAATCAAAATGTGCTCATATTTTCCAAGGTATAATAAATAGCTCGAGGGGTTGCATGGGGGTCACACCCCCTTGTGGGGTCTAAGGGAGATGACCATCTATTTCTAAAGACCTGGCCGGATAAGAGACACCCATGCATAGAGACACATGTCTATACATGGATAAGACAAAAATAAAAGGTGATCATTCAATACTTCACTGTCCAACCCAGTTTGTATGATTCTACATAGACGACCATATGCACTAAGTGACATACACATCATGTGCGTTCACAATATCACAATTATGACATGGATCACATCACGTTTATACCACATTACTCTTCTAATATCAACCACCAACATGCAACACCATCATGTAACACCATAACCATCATGCAACACCATCACCACTCCAATCTGGCCCAGAGGTTTGAGAGCATGAACCTTTGCGCTGATACCAAGTGTAATTCCCTCTAAAAAACACACTAATACAACACTAAAAAACTCGGATAACGTTTTTTCTATAACTTGCTTTGAGTTTTACATGACACAAAAAGAGGTCACAATGGCTACCACCAACTCACGATAGGCTTGACACAACACTGATCACCAAAGTATAAGGAAATATATGATACTCGACATGAAACTATTAATTTCCCATTTTGACAGAACATCACATACAAGTCCAACTATAGAACACACGTTTAGGGGCATCCCACAATGAGAGTATTTTAAGTTTTTTTTTTTGTTTACTAAAACATCTCTTAAATCTTAACTTATGTTCTTATAAGGTTCATGTAATGATTCACACAATTCTTTTCACAAGGGAGAACTTCTTTCTTTTATACTATCGACTAATTAGCTTAAGACCAAGTTTTCTAAAAGAGGATCATCAATTATATGTCAATAACTTGCTTAATTCATTTGATTTAAAAGGAACATTTTCCATTTCTCACAAGGTTAAATAATCTTGCACAAGCCACTAAAATTTGTTCCACACCCCTATTGCTCAAGTTATAAGCACAAGCTCCGATTGAGGTAAATTACCATTTTGAGGTTCAGAAGATAATCTTCTTTGCTAAAGGATCTAAAGTTTAACATTACTTAAGAAATATTACAATGAATCAAGGCAAGGGTTAAGGGGGAAATAGGTCAAAAGAATTCAGCTTCGGGGTCCCATGGGTTATTACTCAGTCTTTTATTGAGGCTAAGAATTTATCAAGATTATTTAAAAGTTTTATTTAGACTTTGCTTGATTAAGTTTGCCAAGGGAAACCATTTACATTTCAAATGATTGAGAGAGAGATCGAAGGGTTTCTTAAACAATTTCCCTCCTACTTATATAACCTTATTTTCTTCAAAAACTAATCATTGATTTCACCATAAGACCATTTACGAGTTCACCATAAAAGGATAATGTTGATTAGTTTAGCTAGGGACAACAAGGTATACAATTTTACTTTACAACGGATAGTTTCCTCTTTGATCACTTATGGAATTGATTGTTATCAAGTAGATCACATCTACATTATCCTTATTTTTTTGAATACTTTTATAAATATTACTAACCCACTTTAACATGCCTAGGTTTACACTTATGCCATGACCTAGAGGGAGCTATTTACACAAGGTTTTAACTAAAATATACGTTTATCAATACCGTGTTTGAGAAACTATACATGGTTACACATTTTATCCAACACGACATACCAAAACTTATAGTCTCTCAACAAAATAAAGCACACCCAAACAAATGAGCTTCGAAGCAACACCAATACAACTCTCCCTTTTTCTACTCATGAAGGCCATCTGCACATTTATAGCCTGAGTCAGTTCGCGAGAACTGAGCATGATAAAACTACACATAGGAATCATATGCTACCATTAACAATATCATAAAATGAACCTTTTATTAAAAGGAAAAGTGCTAAGCTCTAACCCACTAACAACTTCTTTAATCATGCTAGAAGATTTACTATTTCAAATTAAGAAGGGAACCATAAAAATTGTTATGAACATTGTTTCTAAAACAACAAAGAGACTACTATCATTCTAGTAGGGATCAAAGACCCAATGAGTTTGAAATAGAGAGAAGAGTGTATTGGGATTTCAATCATGTAACCATATAAATTACATGATTGAAATCCAATACTCAACATCAATCAACATTCCTTTAAATAAGTCATAAGATTTAATAGGTTTAAAGTTAGAACTTTAACATCACATACTAACCACTAATTTCCCTTTTAAAGGAAATTTACCCCACAACATGCCTACACCAAATTTCTTGCAAGGAACATACGAGTAAGTTCTAACAAAAAATTTCAAACATAAGATCATCTTACCATGTTATGTAAAACAAGAAAAATACGATAAAATAAAGAACACATACTTAGTAAATCAAACAATTAAAATGAATCTAATGCCACCGTCTTACCAAGATTTAATATACAGTCCAATCAATTAAATTACCCTTAAACTTATATCAATAAAATTTAAGCAAACCGTCATAAAGGACTAGTATGATGATGTTAAATGAATAACACTTAGGAATATCTTCCACAATAGATAACAAACAAAATCCTAAGCTTCCTTAGTTTATTACAACAACCTCATTTGAGACAAGTACCTTAAACAACTGGAAACAAAAATTCATATATTAAACAATTAAAACCCTCTATCCTAATTTTTGAATAAAGCATATTCTTTTATCTCGCCACTCCTAAGTACCTCCCTCTCTCGATCCGAATAGGATAATTAACCAAAATCTTAACCAAGGTGAAACTTTCTTTAGTCACCTCAAATAATAATAATTATAAATAGTACAATCACCAAAGTCATCTCAAAAGTAAAACCGCCTCCATCATCACATACAAATCATGATTCTTCCTATTCGTAATAGTTGGAGGGGTAACCACCCCTATCCAACCTACTAGGTAAAGGAATGCCTTAAGTTATCACAAGATGGAAACAATGATTCCCGACCATTACAACAGATGAAAGAAGGTACCACCCAAACTCCTTTCGTAATAGTCAAGACTTTACATTATCCAGATTTTTTTTATTCTACCACGAAAGGGTAAGGTGTCAGCCAGAAAGAGGCATCCTTCTCATTAAGATTCATGTAACCAAGTTGGCTAGGCCCTCTTTATCTCATAGATATGAATGCATCTAACACACTAGCTTTAACCCGAGCCCCACAAATGGATAAGGGTCATCTTTTTATTTATTTATTTAATTAAAACATTCATAAGCTAAGCCCCTACTTCCAAAAGACCACAAGATCAGAGAACAAAACTATAACAATCAAAGTTAGTGAGGAAGTCATAGATTGCTCATTTCAGTTTGTAAACTAGAAGCATGCACATCACATGGTAAATACAAGTAATTGCTCTACCAATAGCTAAAATTAAACCAGGTTTGGACCAAGGCTCGAAGTATCGACTGACAAGAGAGCCAATATTTTGAATGGTTAATCAATAACAATGAAACACCGACACCCATAAGAGGGTAAATATTCCCTAGTCAGTCAAAAAAATAAAATCATACTCTAGAGTTCGGGAAACACACTATTCGAGTCATGGTTTTGTCTATCAACCACCAATACCCAGATCACTAAAGCGAGGAAACAAAACTAACAATCCTAGTATCTTCCCTTTCCCGTTCCAAGAATACCCCTCAACCAATGAGAACACAACCAAAGGAAGAAATAAACAAGATCTCAAGTTCAAATTCGTGTGCAATCCCTAATATATCAAGGAAACTTATTTAAAATCATCAAAGGGAGTAGGGAGAAATCAACAACATAACAACCATTTAGTTCTAAGAAAACTACCATTTCAGTAAGAAAAGTAATTCATTTCATGGTATGGTTAAAGGTTGTATAAAATTCAGGTGGTAGTATTATCATGCATGAATGAGCTCCAACACTTGCAACCAACTTCAACTAGGTGCATACAAAGGCAAGGATCGACCATTCTTCCCCCAATCTACTAGGTGGGTGCCCAAACCTCATTCACATCCATCCCAGGCACATGCAGGGAGCCCCATTTCACCAGTGGTCTCGATTGAAAAGAATGAGGTCTCATGGACTACCATAGCAGCAGAAAAACCACAAAATGGATTTAGTGGAGGGCCCAAAACACGTGAGGGATAGGGAAAAGTCCATACCTCCACAACCTTACAAATAGGCTTCCAAAGTGCATCAAAGGTGGGACAGTTAGTTCAGGGTAGGGACAACCATCGAAGCACAAGGGAATCTGCATTTCTTCCAGTTGAATTTGTAGGCATCCAGGAGTGGTGACAACAATTGTGAAGGGATATACAAGGCGTGGAAATTCGCTTGACAAGTACCTCGAGAGAGATGCGGTCCCTAGAAATGCCATGACTACAGGATAACACAACAAAATCAAGAAAAATTCCCTACTAATCCATAAGCCACAACATCAATCACTCCACAAATTTCACGCAACCGCTTTTGAATAGTATTCACACAATCCCACACACTCTCCTACACCTAAATTTCCACATGGCCATGGAAAATGCATTTTCCCCAACCATACAAACCCGAGCATTAGAAGAAAAAAAAAAACTTTTCCATGTTCTAGCTTACCTGAACGCACCTAGGGAGGAGAGAAAGCAAAACAAGGGAGAAAAAAATTTGAGGAGAAAAGAAAAACAACCATTATACAACACACGGCCAAAGATCGGAGCAACATTTGCAGGATGCAACAGAAGCCAGTCATAAATTTAATGAGACAACCATCTTAATTAATGTTTTCAACAATCATCAAGGAAAAAGGTGATTCAACAACCTCAAGACAAGGCCCCCCAAAAATTAAAATAATATCTCCCACTGTCTCATGCCAAGCAT
The DNA here is from genome assembly GCA_018340775.1 of Taxus wallichiana var. yunnanensis. Lineage (NCBI taxonomy): Eukaryota > Viridiplantae > Streptophyta > Pinopsida > Cupressales > Taxaceae > Taxus > Taxus wallichiana. Next base: position 121,894,331 of record CM031241.1, on the reverse strand, counting down.
GCCAAAAAATGGTCAGCAGATCAAATAAAACAATAGGTAGTTTATATGGCCAGCAGGGAGGATTGAAATAGTGGATTGTCTTCAAAGTTGCAAGGTAGGTGGATGCCTCCGCTAAACTCACCAATAAATTGCTATAATAACAAAGCATGCAAGGGCAAAGAGGAAACATTAAACATTTAACATGAAGACCATGCCCTTAACAAAAGCACCACCAAAAACAAGTTTCTTTTGCGCGAATCAAGGATCGCTCTTAGGGAAAAATCGAAAAGATACAATAAAATATCATAAGAATAATTAATATTAATTTCGATAACATTCGATGATAAAATAATAATTAAAAAAATCGATCGACATATAAAATAATAATAATATTATTATTTACTGCTCACAAAAAAATAGTAACCATATTAATAATGATCACCCGTCAAGCTCGACAAGATAATAATAATAAGAAAAAATCGACAATACAATATAATTATTATTATGTAGATATTCCTTCTAGCTGGACACGCCCTAACAACACCAAGTTGTCATTAAAACCACCTATAGAATTCGAGAATGAGATTTTCCTTAACAGGGTAATCGAAAAAGGCATTGTTGAGGCCCTCCACAAGCAGCATCAACAAGGACACGGGGAGACCTGATGGGGAGGAAGGACACTAATCCTTCTTTGTGACATGGTAGGGGTCGACTAACAGTCAACGAAATCATGCACACCACCTACCCCCGCTTATCAATAGGTCACCCTAAAGAAAGGATCATGGGTAACATTGTACATGGCATTACATTCTCCTTCCCTTAAGAAAGCATTGTCCTCGATGCAACATAACACAAAAGGAAGGAAAGGCGGTAAGAAAAAAGTAACAAATAAAGGCGAAGGTGCACCCTAAGGTTAAAATTTAATCATTAAAGCATGGCCACATGAAGGCCTTATAAACATTTTGGTAGAATTTAACTTTCAAAGTTCTGTGAAGATTGGTAGTTCCCTCTTATTCATTATTTAATTAGACTCTTTCCAATTACATTATTCTTAATTCAGCTCTTTAAAATTTCATGGTTGTAGATTTTTAGTTTATTCTTTCTTGTGGGTGCCCAACATGAACTGCTATCACAACACCCTACTAGGGTTATACACAACACTAATGATTCACAAGTAAAATTTTACATACCTTCATGATGGTACCCCATAACATAGCACTTGTCACACATCTATGACTGACTTATAATACTTGAACAAAAGTGTACAACAACCAGACATTTCCTCGATTCCAAAGATGAAGATTCTACATAACTCAAAAAATAACTACATGTACATAGAGTCAACAAGGGAATCAATGCCATATCTACAACATCACAAAACATATCCAACTATCATGAGTAACACATACATCATAAGACCACTCCCAAGACATCACAATAACTCAACCTATATCCCGAAACATCAGTCACACACACACACACAAATCTCTTATGCCTCCCTCAAATCTCCTATGCCTCCCTCAAGTCTCTTATGCCTCCCTTAATCTCTTATGCCTCCCTCAAGTCTCTTATGCCTCCCTCAATCTCTTATACCTCCCTCAAGAGGCCGGTTACCCTATGGCCCTAGGCACATAGAGTACATACACCCCTAACCCAAGTGACATAATAACTCGTGGTTCAACAACCCGCTAGTTATCTGTAACTCCTTGGGGCGTACCCCCATACAAAAAAGCGGGTCAATAGGTCAAACCATTCCATGGTGCATCCTATGACCCTATTCCACACATCACGATGACAATAGAACCAACATAGAAATCCGATCCAAATGCCAAGTGGCAAAGTACAAGCCTTGGGCAAGGTGGTAAAATTTTAAATTTAGAAGAATATCCAAATCCAAGAAAAAAAATGGCCAAATAGCCATATAGTTAGTGAAAAAAATCCACATGTTAGTACCACAACAAATTAAGTGCCCAAAATATAAAACATGACAATCAAGAAAATTGTTGGTCCTTACAGAAATAAAAATAAATAAAAGTTCAATTTACAAATAAAATACACATATAAAAATAACACATTACGATGACTATGTGGTCTTATATGGCCACCAAGGGGGGTACTCAATGAGTTTTTGGCACTCGAACATTGAGCCTCAGCTCGTAAAAATACATATCAATAATACAACTGTCAAATCATCCCGCCACCACTTTGACAAGGCTAAACATAGTCATAGCTGCACTAAGGTTGAATCTATAAAATAACCACATAAGAAGAGAGAGAGAGAGAGGAGCATAGGCCACCATCTACTGAGTCTAAGGTTGGCTCTAGTGATTGGTCAACTATACACCTTCCTCACTCTAGACATACACTTTTACCGATTTCCATTAGGGTCGGTTAGTGCAAGGTTCACAACATAATATGAAACTACATCACTAACACAATGGTGGTACACACAGAATTACCATCATGTCTTACGTATGGTACATATATAGGGTAGATCACAATGATACATTCACTGAGTGTAATACATCAATTTACCACATTCTGCACCCAAAGTGCAATCACTATACAATAGGGTTCATATGCTCACTGTTTGCCCTTAAATCATGACATGAATCATTACATATTACACAAATCATACATACAAAGAACATAGTAAGTAACATCACAACATAACATTAATTGATACATAACAAGGTGATACACATTTTCTTCAAAACATGGTAAAAAACATCATGATACAACTCAATTTACTTTACATCAATATTTTCATACAATACATCAACACACCTACATATCACAATATGCCACAATGCTCCAACACTCCATCATCCACAATAGCATTCTTTTCACACACCACAAGAATTAATTCACACGTGAACTCTTCATATAATCCACAAGAAGGAGAGAGAATATTCCCATCCCCAACACATCAACATCATAACAAATACGCACTAAGTGACATACACATCATGTGCGTTCACAATATCACAATTACGACATGGATCACATCATGCTTATACCACATTACTCTTCCAATATCAACCACCATCATGCAACACCATCATGTAACACCATCACCATCATGCAACACCATCACCACTCCAATCTGGCCCAGAGGTTTGAGAGCATGAACCTCCATTTGATACCAAGTGTAATGCCCGCTAAAACACACACTAATACAACACTAAAAAAATCAAATAATTTTTTTTCTATAACTTGCTTGGAGTTTTACACGACACAACAAGAGGTCACAATGGCTACCACCAACTCACGATAGGCTTGACACAACACTGATCACCAAAGTATAAGGAAATATATGATGCTCGACATGAAACTATTCACTTCCCATTTTGACAGAACATCACATACAAGTCCAACCACAGAACACATGTTTAGGGGCATCCCACGATGAAAGTATTTTAAGGTTTTTTGTTTACTAAAATGTCTCTTAATTCTTAACTTACGTTCTTATAAGATTCATGTAATGATTCACACAATTCTTTTCACAAGGGAGAACTTCTTTCTTTTATATTATCGACTAATTAGCTTAAGACCAAGTTTTCTAAAAGAGGATCATCAATTATATGTCGATAACTTTCTTAATTCATTTGATTTAAAAGGAACATTTTCCATTTCTCACAAGGTTAAATAATCTTGCACAAGCCACTGAAATTTTTCCACACCCCTATTGCTCAGGTTATAAGCACAAGCTCCGATTGAGGTAAAGTACCATTTTAGGTTCAAAATAATAATATTCTTTGCTAAAGGATCTAAAATTTAACATTACCTAAGAAATATTACAATGAAATAAGGCAAGGGTTAAGGGGGAAACATGTCAAAATAATTCAGCTTTGGGGTCCCATGGGTTATTACTCAGTCTTTTATTGAGGCTAAGAATTTATCAAGATTATTAAAAAGTTTTATTTAGACTTTGCTTGATTAAGTTTGACAAGGGAAAACCATTTACATTTCAAATAATTGAGAGAGAGATCGAAGGGTTTATTAAACAATTTCCCTCCTACTTGTACAACCTTATTTTCTTCAAAAACTAATCATTGATTTCACCATAAGACCATTTATGAGTTCACCATAAAAGGATAATGTTGATTAGTTTAGCTAGGGACAACAAGGTATACAATTTTACTTTACAATGAGATAGTTTCCTCTTTGATCACTTATGGAATTGATTGTTATCAAGTAGATCACATCTACATTATCCTTATTTTTTAAATACTTTTATAAATATTACTAACCCACTTTAATATGCCTAGGTTTACACTTATGCCATGACCTAGAGGGAGATATTTACACAAGGTTTTAACTCAAATATACATTTATCAATACCGTGTTTGAGAAACTATACATGGTTACACATTTTATCCAACATGACATACCAAAATTTAGAGTCTCTCAACAAAATAAAGCACACCCGAACAAATGAGCTTCAAAGCAACACCGATACAACTCTCCCTTTTTCTACTCATGAAGGCCATCTGCACATTTGTAGCCCGAGTCTATTCGCGAGAACTGAGCATGATAAAACTACACATAGAACTCATATTCCACCATTAACAATATCCTAAATGAACCTTTTATTAAAAGGAAAAGTGCTAAGCTCTAACCCACTAACAAATTCTTTAATCATGCTAGAAGATTTACTATTTCAAATTAAGAAGGGAAACCATAAAAATCTGTTATGAACATTATTTCTGAACAAAAAAGAGACTACTATCATTCTAGTAGGGATCAAAGACCCAATGAGTTTGAAATAGAGAGAAGAGTGTATTGGGATTTCAATCATGTAACCATATAAATTACATGATTGAAATCCAATACTCAACATCAATCAACATTCCTTTAAATAATTCATAAGATTTAATAGATTTAAGGTTAGAAATTTAACATCACCTACTAACCACTAATTTCCCCTTTCAAAGGAAATTTACCCCACAACATGTCTACACCAAATTTCTTGCAAGGAACATACGGAGTAAGTTATAACAGAAAGTTTCAAACATAAGATCATCTTACCATGTTATGTACAACAGTCAAAAATACGATAAAAGAAAGAACACATACTTAGTAAGTCAAACAACTAAAATGAATCTAATGCCACTCATCTTATCAAGATTTAATATACAATATTAAATCACTCCTAAACTTATATCAATAAAATTTAAGTGAACCGTCACAAAGAACTAGTATGATGATGTTAAACGAATAGCACTTAGGAATATCTTCCACAGTAGATAACAAACAAAATCCTAAGCTTCCTTAGTTTATTACAACGACCTCATTTGAGACAAGCAACTTAAACAACTAGAAACACAAATTCATAAATTAAACAATTAAAACCCTCTATCCTAATTTTTGAATGAAAGCATATTATTTTATCTCGCCACTCCTAAGTACCTCCCTCTCTCGATCCAAAATAGGATAGTTAACCAAAATCTTAACCAAGGTGAAACTTTCTTTAGTCACATCAAATAATAATAATTATAAATAGTACAATCACCAAAGTCATCTCAAAAGTAATATTGCCCTCTATCATCACAAATAAATCATGATTCTTCCTATTCGTAATAACTGGAGGGGTAACCACCCCTATCCAACCTACTAGGTAAAGGAAAGCCTTAATTTATCACAAGATGGCAACAATGATTCCCAACCATTACAACGAATGAAAGAAGGTACCACCCAAACTCCTTTCGTAATAGTCAATACTTTACATTATCCATTTTTTTTTAATCCTACCACAAAGGGTTAAGGTGTCGGCCAGAAAGAGGCATCCTTCTCATTAAGATTCATGCAACCAAGTTGGCTAGGCCCTCTTTATCTCATAGATACGAATGCATCTAACACACTAGCTTTAACCCGAGCCCCACAAATGGATAAGGGTCGTATTTTTATATATTTATTTAATTAAAACATTCACAAGCTAAGCCCCTACTTCAAAAAGACAAAAGATCGAGAGAATGAAACTACAACAATAAAAAGTTAGCGAGGAAGCCATGGATTGCTCTTTTCGGTTTGTAAACTAGGAACATGCTCATCACAAGGTAAATACAAGTAATTGCTCTACCAATAGCTAAAATTAAATAAGTTTGGACCAAGGATCAAAGTATCACCGACAAGGGAGCCAATATTTTGAATGGTTAATCATAATAATGAAACACCGACACCTAGAAGAGGGTAAATATTCCCTAGTCAATCAAAAATAAAAGCATACTCTAGAGTTTGGGAAAAACACTATTTGAGTCAAGGTTTTTCTATCAACCACCAATACCTAGATCACTAAAGTGAGGGAACAAAACTAACAATCTTGTATCTTCCCTTTCCCATTCCAAGAATACCCCGCAACCAATGGAACACAACCAAAAGAAGAAATAAACAAGATCTCAGTTCAAATTCATGTGTAATCCCTAATATACCAAGAAAACTTATTTAAAATCATCAAAGGGAGTAGGGAGAAATCAATAACATAACAACCATTTAGTTTTAAGAAAACTACCATTTTAGCAAGAAAATTAATTCATTTCATGTTATGGTTAAAGGTTGTATAAAATTCAAGTGGTAGTATTATCATGCATGAATGAGCTCCACCACTTGCAACTAACTTCAACCAGGCACATGAAAAGGTAAGGATGACCATTCTTCCCCAAATCTGCTTGATGTGTGCCCAAACCTCGTTCACATCTATCTCAAGCACATGCAGGGAACCCCATTTCACCAGTGGCCTTTGATTGAAAGGATTGAGGTCTCATGGACCACCATAGCATAAAAAAAAAACAAAAAATAGATTTAGTGGAGGGCCCAGGAACACATGAGGGATATGGAAAATTCCATACCTCCACAACCTTACAAACAGGCTTCCAAAGTGCATCAAAGGTGGGACAGTTAGTTCAGGGCAGGGATAACCATCGAAGCACAATGGAATCCACATTTCTGTCGGTTGAATTTGCAGGCATCCAGGAGTGGTGACAACAACTGTGAAGGGATACACAAGGTGTGGAACTTTAGACAAGTGCCTCAGAGAGATGTGGTCCCAGGAAATGCCATGACTGTAGGATAGGATAACACAACAAAATCAACAAAAATGCCCTAGTAATCCATAAGCCACAACATCAACCGCTCCACAAATTTCATGCAATCCCACACCAGTCTCCCACACTCAAAATTTCCACGTGGCCAGGCAAATGCATTTTCCCCAACCATACAAACTCCGAGCATCGGGAGAGAAAACAAAAACTTGTCCTTGTTCTAGTTGCATGCGCACGGAGGAGAGAAATCAAAATGAGGGAGAAACAACAATTGAGGAGAAAAGAAAAATAACCATTATACAGCATGTGGCTAGCATCGGGAGCAACATTTGCAAGATGAAATAGGAAGCCAGGTCATAAATTTAATGAGACAACCATCTTAATTAATGTTGTCAACAGTCATCAAGGAAAAAGGCACTTCAACAACCTCAAGACAAGGCCCCAAAAAAATTAAAATAATATCTCCCACTGTCTCACGCCAAGCATGCCAAAAAATGGTCAGTAGATCAAATAAAACAATAGGTAGTTTATACGGCCAACAGGGAGGATTGAAATAGTGGATTATCTTCGAAGTTGCAAGGTAGGTGGATGCCTCTACTAAACTCACCAATAAATTTCTATAATAACAAAGCATGCAAGGACGAAGAGGAAACATTAAACATTTAACATGAACACCATGCCCTTAACAAAGGCACCACCAATAACAAGTTTCTCTTGTGCGAATCGAGGATCACTCTTAGGGAATGATCGAAAAGATACAATAAAATATCATAAGAATAATTAATATTAATTTCGATAACATTCGATGATAAAAAATAATAATTAAAAAAATCACTCGATCGACATATAAAATATTATTATTATTATTATTTACTGTATTATTTTACACGAACAAAAAAGTAACCATATTAATAATGATCACCCGTCAAGCTTGAAAAAATAATAAGAATAAGAAAAAATTGACAATACAATATAATTATTATTATGTATATATTCCTTCTAGACACGCCCTAACAACACCAAGTCGTCATTCAAACCACCTATAGAATTCGAGAACGATATTTACCTTAACAAGGTAATCGTAAAGGTGCTACGAAGGCCCTCCACAAGTAGCATCGACAAGGACACGGGGAGACCTGATGGGGAGGAAGGACACTAATCCTTTTTGTGACACAGTATGGGTCGACTAACGATCAACAGAATCACACACACCACCTACTCCCGCTTATCAACAGGGTCACCAGAGAAAGGACTGGGGTAACGTCGTACATGGCATTACATATTGATTCTACATAGATGGTCATCTAACCAAAGTTGTCTGATGTTGAATAGATGACCATCCAAATCAGGCCGTTTGATTCTACATGAGGCGGTCGCCTAACCTAGGTCATCTGATGCAACATAGAATGACGTCCAATTCGTGCCATTTGATTCTACATAGATGAGTGTTTAACCCTGGTTTCTTAATGCTACTATTATCATCAAATTACACCACCCTCTGATTTTTCATGCATGTGTGAATGAGCAACCAATTTTTTTGGGTAACATTGGACCATCTCTAGAGTTGTGGGACTTGCTACTTGAGATGGACCTCTAAAGAAGGTTGGTTCCTCTACCTATTCCTAGCACTAAACTACTCCTAAGGAAGGAAATGCAACTAACTACTCCTAATCTATGATTTCCAAGGGACCAGGGAGAGGGAGAGTGCATGAAAATAAGGAAATCCTACACTAACAGAGATGATAACACCTACCAAGAAAAGGGACTAAATATCTTGCTGAGAGAGAATATAGAAGGAAAATGGAGTTGGAAGAGGCCAGACAGTCTGTGACACAGTCCCAAATCTCCATTCACTAACAAATCTCCATGAAACAAAACATGAAAAACCTACAAATGAAGGGAAGTAGACACAAAATATAACAACAATAAAGAGGCAAGGGAATGCAATAAAATAAATGCAAGGGTAGAGAGAACACCACAAACACAATTTTTATTACTCCATGAATATACATAGTCCATTAAATTTGTAGAATAAAGGCACAATTTCATTTACAGATCCTATGAGAAGGCTTACAGCTCAAAGACATTGAGAAAAAAAAATGGCAAAGTTTTCCCATATCCATAATATCTCCCTTATCAAATGAGAAGTGTTTACAATATATAAAATTGAGGAGAGAAGAGAGAAAGAAGATAAACTTGGATTTATACTCCCATCCACCAAAAAAAATCATTAAATGATCTGGAAAATACATGGGAAACTCTAAAAATACATTCCCCAATGTAGTCTATCTTTATAGAGAAGAAATCATACCATATTACATTAAATTCAGTGGTTGGAATGCCTGGAATTACACTTTTTAGAGATGAGTACATTTTCTTATTTTTCACCCACCTAACCTCACAAAAATTAATATTTCAAGATTCCACAATGTAGAGGATGTCGAGACCTTTCCAATGATATAGATTTTTTCAAATTTTAAGCATCAGATCAAAAGTTATGTCCATTTCAAAATTGACATTAATCTACACAAGAGATGGCGAAAATGCAAATTGCAAAAATGAGCCCTCGGGGCCAAAATTACAAATTGCACCATTTTCAAAAATTTAAAATTTTGCAAAAACAAACCCCCAATCCTGAAATTGAATAGTTTGTAAAAAATCCCCCTATGCCCGAAATTAACCAGTTTGCAAAAAATCCACCTAGGCCCGAAAGTTTTTATAAGGTAACTTCCGAAGGCAATATCTTGGGCTCCTAGATGAATTTTGGGGTAATATTTTATATGATTCCACTTGAAAATGACCAATTTAATCTAATGGTAATGATATTAAGATCTAATTTTTACTTTAACACCTCCAAATGGATCCTTATTTCTTGGGATGGCTAGTTGTGCGCTAGAAGAATTAGTTGCCTTGGAAATTGTATGATGTTTCAATATGTCTCATCTTTTCCATCATGTAGGGAATGGAAAATGACTTCCATAGACACTTTTTTGGGCTTAAAATTCCTATCCTAAATCTCATAATATTTCTTTGAAGTTCGGGTCCTGTTTCACGGTGTATTCTCCTTTAGGCCCAAAAGCCCGCTTCTGATGAATAGGCTGCAAAACCTCTAAAGCTTCCCTGAAACCACTTGTAATACTCCCCAAACTTGAAAAATCACCTATATCATTCTCGGATTGTTTCATGAAGCCCTATCTAGTGCTCAAACCCATCCTCCTAAGTTGTCTATTTTACTCGAGGGTAAAAATAAATAATAATTTATTGACCTCTCGGGGACATCTTCCTGCTAGATGTGTGACCAGCTATCTTGAAGCATCCATTGGGCATGAATTCATTTTGATACACCTGTAAACTAGTCATGAACTCTGAATTTTATACCATGAGTTGTTAAAACATTGTCTAATTCGTGGAGCTTCCTTTTACTTGCATTTCCCTATCTTTTGTAAGAAAATATTCAAGAGAAGATCGAGTGGGAAATTGTTTTGAACCTGGAATTCTATTTCCTTTGAAATATGATCGAGATGGGATGAAAATGAACTAATAAAACTATTCCAAATCTTTTTTTTGCCAAGTTTTGAAGAAAACTGAATTTAATCATGGAAAAAGATGAAGCATTGTAGAAGTCTCAAACGTATCTTAATTATGGGGTGAACTTGGAACTTCTTGAAAAGGAGTAATTTCCCATTAATGTGCCTCAACTAAAATGGACTATGCAAGAGAAACAACATGCAAAAAAACAATGCACAAAAGGGAGTGAAATTATATTGGTCATCTCTCCAAACATCTATATCATATAGGTTATACGTGCCCCCATGCACAAACATATGGAATGACATCTATCCTAACTATCCTCAAATGACATCCATATGTTATATAGATTCCATGCTATCAAAATGGTTGGCTCATTAATAGATAACAATCTTCAAACCGATACATGAAATTATTATCTCAGGATTGAAACATTTACTATTAATATCCTTGGATGAGCTAAAACATCATAGGAGGATCTAAAATTGCATACAAAAATCAATTATTATTCTTTTCCCAATTCCTTGAACATTAATTACATTTATAGGAATTTCTACATAGTAGTCTCAGTGGATGTGCCTTACATGCATCAAGGAAATAAAGTTTGATGTTTTGTGTTGGTGGTCATTGATAGATGACATCACCGGGATTTTCGGTGAGGGAAATATTGATAATTACCTTAATAGGTAAAGATAAATATTAATTGTAGATGTGTATGAAATTGGTGACATAATAAAACCTAAATGTATATTTTTTGTATCTAACACATACGAAGTTTACATCATGAACATGTGTAAGTTTCTATTTCTATTGGATGTAGAAAATAAGACTCTATCATTTTAAAAACTGACCCACCTCTCCATGTAATACACTAATGGATTCTACTTAAATATTAATTAAGGATTTTATTTATTCGTCAACTAGGTTGACAAGATAACTTCCATCATAGTAGTGTTAGGATGTGTGTTCAAACATTGGCGATAACATTACTAGAAGTGAAAAATATGACAAAGATCAAGGGTCATTAATATCTTACCTAATATATATGTACATGATAATTCTTCACATTGAATGTGTTCGAACTCTGATGTTGAGGAGGCAATGTTAGATTAAAATCCAAAAGGAAAATTATTGACTCTAATATTTGTCATTTCCTAGACAAATGAGGAGAATGTCCTAAGATAAGGGTATCTAAAGATGGCATACAACAACCTTTTTCCATGATTTTTAATTGATAAATTCAGCCACTGCATCGAATCGACATGACATGTCTCTATCTCTAAATTATCTCGGGACGTGAAAACAACTTCCCCTTGAATTGATGTGTGTTCTAACTACCCATAAACCACAAGAATTAACATTGAAAATAAAAAATATTGACATTGAAAACATCAATGAACCATGCCTTTTATTAATCTAAGATATCTCCAAATTATGTCGCCTCAATGACCTTTACACAAAACCCCTTTCTCTTTCAAATAATCAACAAAATTGGCACATGGTTAGTATGTTCCTAGTTGTAACAAAGAAGAGTTGAGTATTAGCTCCCACAAAAGTTTCTCCACCTTGATTTTTTTCCTCCTTCAACTGCCTTATTCATTACCCCTTTTCCTCCAACATTGGTTAACTTTCTCGTGTTTAAACACCCATACGCATCTTATTTGTTGTCCCTATTACATTTTCACATGGTATTGCTAGTTTATTTTAATACTTATGATGATATGAGTTTCCTATTAGAATAGAGGTCAAAACATTCGAGACTTTAAAATGATTTCTATCAATGATTAAATTTATTAGGACTATTAAACGTGACATTCCAAATTTTTACTATTACATTATAATTCAATTTGATGCATGCCCCTCCATTTCCATTCTTTTCTTATAACCCCCATGTTCCACATCCACATCTTTACTGAAACATAGAGTTCAAAACTCATTTTCTGTTTTTAGTTTCAAACACTAAAAGATAATTAGTGAAATAATACATAAATCACCTAGCTAAGAGGTCATGGGAATGATGTATCCAAGCATTAAGATGACGAAAAAGTGGGGAAATGAGAATTTTTAACAAAATCTTCTAGAGGTATATTAAATATGTTAAAATGAACGGTTCTTTGCCAAAATTGTGGTACAATTAATGAAATTTTTATTTGTGATTTAATATAAATCAAATTAAATCTTAAGTTCAGAGTAACTATTGTAATAAATGATGTACAATGATAATATATAGTAAATGGGAATTTAACAAGAATAAAATAATATCACACCCTAAGAAAGAGAGAGAAGATGATTTTGTGAAACCTTGAGATGATCTAGGAAAGTGAATAGTTGAAACAAACTAGAAGTTGTAGTGTCGTCAAGGCTAATTAAAGGCTCTGGAACTTAGAGATGTGTAGGATAGAAGTTCCCACATGAAGACTAGAGCGTCTAGGTGTTAGTGACTGATATGGGTGATAATGTCCAGTTAGATGCTTAGGTTATGATATTTTCTATGCAATAGGATCTTCGTTGTAGGTCCTCTTTTATGGCTATATTTTTTCTCCAATTTCGATAGTTGTACCTATAACTGACAAAACATATAGCTAGCTCCACATGCCAAAAAACCACATCAAACCTAATAAAGAACATGTTGAATGGGGAATCAAACTGACCTTGATGGTCACTCGAAGAGTGATCTTATGACCAAGCATTGCAATACATCTTACACTCCATGTAGTTTTGTGTGTGTAATGATTCCCTAGTTTTCCCTTATGCAAGTTGTAATATGATAGCTTGATAGATCTAGAATGCTCCAAGTATGTAAATGTGTGAGATGGAATAAAATGAACTTCCCCTCCTATGATGTGTATGCAGAGTGATGCAACGCTTGCCCCTTGTGTGGATGTGCTAAATGGATGCCTTTTAAATGCGTTTGTGCCTTTAGATGCAATCTTAGCTGATAGTAGATAATGCTTACTTGTGGCCCCGATTTTGGAGAAGTAACTAATATATATATATATATATATATATATATATATATATATATATAAAATTCCCTTGCTTGAATTTTGTAATTGACAACTGGAAGGCCTACCAAATTACTAAAAGATGCCTAAGAGGTAAAAGAGGGTAAGAAATGGATATATAGGGCTAGGAGCGCCCACAAGGCACATGATCACTTGAGCGCTTGTGTTCTAACTTGGAAATAGTGTTTGAGGACATAAAATATAAATAAGTCAAGTTTTTTTAGGATGTAAGATGTGTAAGACCAAAAAGAAGAAAAGAGATAAATCAAATAGGCCAAAAGGCATTGTTAGCCACTAGTTTTCTTACATACGAATCATATATATTACTATGCTTTAAGACCTAGAAATGTACCCAATTGCATATATTTTATGTATATATTTTCCTCCACTTTATGTTGTTGAGTGAATACTCGATAACATAAAGTAGATAGAATATGTGTACCTTGTAAACATCTAGAAAATATTGTTTCCGATAGCATGTTGATTGACAAGTGAAGAGTGAAGTGATGTAATGTGAAGTGTGGAAAATAGAAATGGGAGGTATATCCTGGGGGTGAAGTTTACACATAGTAGCATGTGTTGTTAAAGATTTTTATTTCTGATGTGAGCTGCTTCTTGCTGTATATTAAGGATACACCTGCAAAAGAAGAGTGAGAAAGTAGTCGAAGTCTTGTATATGAAAAATCATATTAACATGTGTATAAGTAAGTAAAAGTGTGTTAAAAAATTAGTGCAATTGATGTATAACAAAGTAAAATGTAGAAATTTGTTATGTTTTGCTTAGAGATGTTGAAAGATTTAGATTCCTTGTTGCCGATGGTGAGGTTTTTGGGTGATCACATGCAAAGAGTGAGTTTTTTGGGTGATATCATGTCAAGAGCGAGTTGTTTGGGTGATCTCAAGCCAAAAGAAGAGTTTTGGGGAGAGAGGTCTAGTTTTTCTCTCCTTCCATGAAGCTTCTCAATAAGCACCATACTAGATGGTACATCCCGATTTGTAACCTATTGTTCATATTGTTCCTGATGTAACTAAGGAAAATTCCTGCTAATGGATAATTAGGGCAAGTTGTAAATTGTATGAGATTGTGTTGAAATGCTAAATTAACTATATTTTCCCCAAGAAAAAATAACCCGGGGGACACAAGTGCCGACCACTAGTGTCCAACACTGGGTGCTTGTGTCTTCTCTATGTTTTGGGTCTAGGTCTTATTCTGGACCGATTTGTGACTATGTTCATATTCCAATTTTGTACTATGTTGTGTTGTTCTAAAGATCTAAGTTGTTGTAAGGGTGATTTTTTCACCTAATATATACCCCCTCATTTAGGGTACATATTTGAGTGTGGACACCTACATGGGATAAGGGATGTGCATGGTAGAAACCAACGCATATGCAAACAAGATAGATAGAAACAAGTGTAAGTGTAAAAAAATATAACATGCAATAAAAGACAATGTAGCAAACAACTTGGAAGACAAGTTGGACCATGAAAATTGGGTTTCATACATGGGACATTAGTCCTAAGGTCACAATACAATCAAGGCCGAAGTGGTCAAAAGCATATAATGATCAAACAAGACATAGGGCATAGCCCGAAAACAATTATAAACAATATTAGGAAAAGAGTGACAAATAACCATGGTGGTATTGATCCTACAAGGAAAATCTATACACGAAGCAACCATTAGCATGTTAGAAAGATAATTAGTATGTCAAAGCATGTATATATTACCAAAAACTAAGTTATAGTAACAAGAATACTATCAAAATAGGACCTGTGATATGTAAAGTATAAGAGTAGAAAAGATAAATGCCCCCAAGAGCCTCTGTGGGACTAGTAATAGAGTAGTGTCAAGCATCATGCATCATGTAAGAATATGTAAAAGTCTTGCATTCACCTCAAGATACCATGTGAACGTGGATGTGTATATATAAAAAGATGATGACATACTAAGTATCCAACTAGCATAATAAACAAAGTGTAACATGTGAATAGTATAAGCTACCAAGAGTAAATGCAAGCAAGATATGCAAATGTTGTATGGACGTGATAGCGTGCAAAGTTTTATGATGAGAGGAGAAATGTTTCCCCCCAGAGAATGTGCGTGAGATGGGGCTCATTTATAAATTCCCCCTCGACATTCAAGATTGAACCATAGAAAAAGAGTGTCATGGGAAATGATTATTTTGTGTACAATTTAGAGTAGAAGATAAAAAAATGTATTGTGAATCATTGAGCATGAAGTGTAGATGATTTGAGGTTTATTTAATAATTGGACCCTTAACAGTCAAGTATGAACCATGGAACTAGAGTGTTTCATCGGGTAATGAAGGTGTTGTATGCGATTGATAGTAGATGCTAGAAAAGATGTATCATGAAGCACTAAGTGTGAATTATAGAAAAATTATATGATGTGGGGTTACTTTAGTAATTTAAACCTCAACAGTCAACTATGAACCATGGGACTAGAGTGTGGCTTTTCAGGTAATGATGGTATAATGTGTGTACCATAGATGTGGGAATGATTGAAAAGATTAGAAATGAAGCATGAAGCATGAAATAAAGTAGTAGACAATAGAGACAACTGATCTAGTGATGGAGGGGAAGAAATGTGTGATGCCTCCCAAGTGTGTGAGAGTTAGAATACTATTTGATGATAGTGGAGAGTGAGGGAAACCCACCCAATATTCGTAGAGAAAAAGGAACTTGACCAAGATCTAGGAATGATGGTGTAGGGGATTAACTATGTGCACATGAAGGAGGATGATGTGGGAAGGGAGGTGGAGAAAAATTATGCAAATGGGTTTCTTGAGTAGGGGACTTAGCCTGACGAATTGGACTAATGGACTGATGAGGACAAAAGGGTCATGATGTAGGTTTTGTATTAATGGGAAAGTGATGTGCAGAAGTAGCTTCAGACTTGAGAGGTGTAGAGGCCTATATTCCATTATTAGTGTGAAGATAGAGGCAAGAGTGGGTTGAGGTAATGGTGTACATGGTGGAATACCTTTGATTATGATAACTTGCTTGTTATGGATAAAATTAAGACATAAATAATGCATAAAAGGGATAACCTGGGTAGTGCGGAGCCAAAGAAGACCTAAGATCATGTCACAACCTTTGATTACAAATTTAACAAGGAATGACACAAGAATTATAAGAGACCAAACTGTAATGGGAAACATGACATGACCATAAGAATAAGGAACTAGAAATGTGATTAGGGAAGTTGGACATTTGATAGATAATATGAGTGTCACGGAGCATACATTGGAAAGGGCCGATGGATAGACCAAAGTATTGTTGATTGTATAAGTTTCGATGGAATTATTATATGCAATGAATAAAGGAAAATGTATCATGATAATCATGATCCAAGAATGTGATAATTGGTGGTGGAACATCAACTGTAGAAATAAGAAAATAAAGTTTCCTCGATGAAGGAGGAGGCATGTCATGATATGAATGGTTTGCAGAAGAATCAAAAGCTTTCTTGTGATGCTTGGGCAATGGATCATTGAAATTTTTTTAGCTTTTGATTATCATTGACCACCTTGAAGTATATTATTCAAGGAGCTCGATCGCATTATTGTTGTCAATAAGATCTTGATTTAGATGTTTAAGCTTAAAGAAATGATCAATATAATTCCCGATGCATTGGTGGTATTTACAACGTGTAATTTCATCATAGTTACGACCATATGGAATGAGAAGGATCAAGATTGAGAGGTGGAGGAAGAGTGATTAGATTGCTTTCGATGAGCTACGGTAATAGGAAACAAGGTACATAAGGTGGCTTAGTAAAAGTATGCATTGTGGGTTGTAATTAAACTTGTTTGATGTAGAAATAATGTTAATAGTGGATTTAAATTAAGTAGGCTTAGCAGATGGTTTGAAGGTATATTTATCTTGAAACTTTCTAGAGGATGAGGATGAAGGAGTATTGTAATATTTCAATTTGGCTATACATAAAAGCTTGACTTTTTTCACAATTTGAGTGTATGTCATAAGTGATCAAAGGAGGAAGAAGTCTCAAAGATGACACTCTCTTGAAGTGGTGGTAAGATATTTAAATAAAAATATCTTGAAATTATGAATCAATGAGAACATTGGTCATTTAGGAAGGTTCTTCTTATAGCCCAAGGCATTGCACATAAGACGTTCATTGGATCCTTGTTTTATTTGAGCTAATTATGCATAGGATATCTTAGTACCGATATTTATAAAAAAGTGAGAAAGGAATGCACCATCTAATGATGTGAAGGATGTTACTAAATGAACAAGTAGATAATAAAACCATCACATAACATAATTTTGTAAGCTTCGAGGGAATAATTTAGCCAATAATTTAAGATCATCTCGCATATATAAAGGCATGTCACATGAAAGGATCAAAGGTGCTCCTAAGGGTCTCGATGACCATTGAAGGTGGAAAGATAAGGAGAAATGAAGTTTGGAGGTAGTGGATAAAAGAGATGGCAGGTGCAAAAAGGGCTATGGAGGAGTAATGAGAAATCTAGATATGGAGAGGAATGTGAAGTAGATTGCTATACTTGAAAATTTGGGATTGAAAATCATGGTATAAAGACGCTAGATTATGGGTTCCCAAAGAAGATACATGCCATGTGTGAGAAGTAATAGGGGGTAAAGTGATTGGTAGGAGTAGGTATGGTAGATCTAGGTAGAAGAGTGGTGGTAGAATTAGGAGGATGTGTCTAAATGGGAAGAGAAGTATCATTGGAGACTGGAGGGTTGAGATTAGATAAATTCATGGCCTCTTCACGAGAAATAAATAATAAGAGATCATGTCTTGAGGGTTTTAATGATATAATCCTAGAGATCACAAAGGTATTCATCGGTAAAGGGTACATAAGTATCATCCATTGAATAAGAACACCTTGCAGCAAGGTTGGGTTTGAGAAAACAAGTTCACTAAATGATTTAATATAAATTGGATTAAATATTAAATTTAGAGTAACTATTGTAATGAATGATGTAAAATGATAATATACTATAAATGGACAAGCAACAAACATGTAATGATATCAAAGAGAGAGAGAGAGAGGAGGTGAATTAGCTATTTTGTGCAACCTGGAGATGATTTGGGTAGGTGAATAATTGAAATAGACTGGAAGTAATGTCATCAAGGATCACTAGAGGTTTTGGAACTCATATATGTGTAAGACAAGTGCCCACATGAGGACATGAATTCCCAATTGCTATTGATTTATCTGGGCACTCATGCCTAGTCAGATGCTGAGGTTTTGATCTTTTATGCAGAGAGAAGCTTTTCTATTAGTCCTCTTTTATCGCTCTATTTCTTTTTTTCCAATTTTACAAGTCATACATTTTACTTGCGAAATAGATAGCTAGTTACACATGCCCACAAACCACATCATACCTAATAAATAAAATGTAGAATGGGGATTCATAATGACCACGAAAGTCACCCGAAGATTGATCTTATGACCAATCACTACACTAAATCTAAGAATCCATGTAGTTCTATGTGAATGTGTGTGTATTGATGCCCTAGTTATCCCTTGTGAAATTTGCACTATGATAATGAGCTAGATCTAGAATGTTCCAAGTATGCAAATGTGTGAGATGGAATAAAATGAACTTCCCCTCCTATGTTATGTATGCATAGTAATACATCCCTTGTCCCTTGTGTAGATGTGTTAGGTGGATGCCTTTGAAATTATATTATTCCTTTGGATGCAAGCTTAGGTGATAATAGATAATGCTTAGTGTTTGGCCTCTGATTTTGGAGAATTAACTAAGTATATATAAGATTCCCTTGCTTGAATTTCATAATTGACAACTGGAAGTCTAACCCAAAGTACTAAAAGATGTCCAAGAGGTAAAAGAGACCCAAGATGGTAAGAAAAGGATAGAGAGGGTCAGGAGTCCCCAGGAGGGATAAGAGCGCATGAGTAATGGTCTCATAACTAGGAACTAGTTTCCAAGGCCATAAAAGATAAATAAGTAAGTTTCTCAAGGCTGTAAGATGTGTAAGACCAAAAAGAAGACAAGAGATAAATAAAAAAAAAGGAGTTGTCAACCACTAGTTTTATTTCTTAGGAATCATATATATATTAATGTACTTTAGAAACTAGAAAATTTCCCAAGTGAATAGATTTTGTGTCTACAATATGATTTTTATTTTGGAAAATATGAAGGTTTGAAGATTGGAGAAAGTTACATTGAAATTATTTATAAACATTCATATGAAAAGTAGTAGTGGGAATTCATCTGGCACTTTGTTAATTTATATTAAGATAAACTAGGCTATATGATTATCCATTTGAGTGGTTTGAGTTATGATGGTGAGGGTATAAGGTAGTGGACAAGGTGGTGAAGGTAGGGAAAATAAAGTTGTGTATGTGTCCCATGATAGGTTTTGTTTTTAAAGTGGGAAAGGGTAATTAGGAGAAAAATATGTATGAAGAGACAAATTAAGCTAGTGTAATTTTCACAAATAAATATTCTAAATGTAGATCAGGTCAATGTCTAGATGGGTTTGAGATAATTTTTAATCTTTAGAGTCATTAGGTTGAGTTTTTAAATTTATTTCTAGGAAGGGTTGTGGACCCCTAAGGTAGATGAGATTAACCATGTTAGAACAACTGATCATATCATGGTTGATGTTGTTGGATTTACATAACATGGTTGATGGCATTGAGGCTTGAGGGTCAATTCAATTTAGGTAGTGAGAGGTTTTCATGTTTGTTTATGGTCTTAAGAATGGGTTTACGATGTAGTTAATGATTTAAAAATATTGATATCCGTAAAACCCTAATTACAGAGTCACAATGCAGTAAATAAGCAGTAAAACACATATATGACATAAGAAATAAGAAAATGAAAAATTAAAACCCTAAGTGAAAGAGATGGAATAAGAGACTTAGATGATTTAAAAATAATCCCAAAGATGTATTGATCTAGAAAATAAGTGAAAAACAAGGACACACTATACTATCGCACCGATTGAGCCCAAAAAAATTACATAACTATCAGAAATGCTAGGACTATGGCATCTGGACTGGATCAAGGGCACCTAGGCGGTGGAGACTAGTTATGGGTGCCCACGATTGCATAAAACCTCAAAATTGAATTTTTAGTGTCACAGGTGTGTCCACTAATATTTTTGTTGATCGCTATAGGTCACTCGAAGATCTCTTAGTTCTCTTGTAATGTGCAAAACAAAAGACCTCCTTTTAAAACCCTAAAACACATCAAATCCTAAAAATAAAAAATATGCAAATGGGGAGTCAGAGTGACCCATGTATCACATGATAGAGTGAACTTACGATCAAGCATTTCACTACATCTTATACTCCATGTAGTTCTATGTGTGTGTGAAGAATCATTCCCTAGGTGGATCTTATGCAAGATGCACTTGATATACAAAAATAACTAGATGTAATAATGTAAATAGATGTGTGAATGTCAAAATGAACTTCCCCTCATATGAAGTGTATGAAAAAGCATGCAGTCCATTGTCCCTTGAATGAAGCTGGATGAATGCTTTGATGTTATTAAAATGCCTTTGGATGCAACCTTAGGTGATAGTAATATATTCTTAGAGCTTGGTCCTTTCTTTTGGTCACATAGCTTTGTATTTATGTGATTCCCTTGTTTGAATTTTGTAATTAGTATCTAAAAGGCCGACCACCAAGAAAACAAGATGCCTAAAAGATGAAAGAGGACCAAAAGGGGAGAAAATATACAAAAAGGTCAAGGGCACCCATAGGGGGGCGATGAGGGCATCTATGTGCTAACGTCTTGGCTAAGCATTAGTTTTTAGAGCCAAGAAAGATAAAACAATAAAAGTCAAATTGGGTAGTGGGTTGTGAAAGAACATAGAGAAAGCAAGAAAGTAAATAAAGAGACCAAAGATAGAGGTCAATTAATAGTCTTCTTGCTTATGAATCATATGAATAGTTCTATGTGATGAGGACCTAGAAATGTACCCAATTGTGTGATTTAATGTCTACATTTTCCCCCACTTTATGTTATTGAGTGAAAACTTAATAATATAAAGTAGAAAAGATATGCGTACTTGATAACCATGTAGATCGATGGCGAAAGCATGATGAGAGACAAGAAAAAATGTGGAGTGATAAAAATGAAGCATGGAAGCTAAAGAAGAGGAAGTGACCCTAGGGTGAAAGCATATGTGTTACACCACATTGTACCTATTGTCATTGTCACTTGATGAAGGGTTTCTTCTTGTTGTGTATTAAGGATAAACATGTAAAATAAGAGTGAAAAGAGTGGTCAAAGTCATGTATATGAAAAATTAGATCCAAGCATGTAAAAAGTATGTGAAAATATGTAAAAAGTAGTAAAAGAGACATGTGCACCTAATCTATGATGAGTAAAAAGGATAGAAGATATCCTGAAAATGTTGTAGAAGAACATTTTTTTGGGCTATCTCACACCAAGAATGATATCACATGTGAACAAAGTGGATATGAAACATGTGTTAGTACAAAGAAGAAAAATAATGCATATAAAACATAATGTGTAATCTAGAAAACAAGGATCAATGATAGACCATGAAAAGTAGGTTTTAAACTAGTTTGACATTGCTCAAAATATCGAAAGATAATCAAGGCATGAAGTGACCAAAAGCATACAAATGTGTACACAAGATAAAGGGCATAAAGAAAAACAATGGCATCCAATGGAAAATAATGACAAATAATAGAAAGAAAAGTATCGAGAAAACCATGGTAGAAAATAGTTCCTACAAAGAAAATGTTGCACATAAAGCACCCATTAGCATGTTAGAAAGATAAAAATTATTTCTAATTCATACTATGGTCCGATATAAAGTAGTATGATAGTAAGAATATGAGGTAGTATATAACTTAACAATAGCTCCCTATAGTATGTACAAAAAGATTCCCTAGGATCCATTTTGGGACTAGAAGACATACAATGATATGAGCATCCATGCTACATGTAACTATCTATGTAAAGTATGCATTCAAAAATAAAAGGAAAGTGAACACACATGTGTATATAGAAAATATAATGACATATGAAATATTTGTCTAACATAGTAAGCAAAGTGTAACATGAGTATAAGAAAACAAGTGTAAGTACAACCAAGATATGCAACATGTTGTGAGTATGAATAGAATGGAATGAAAATTGGATGTGATAGGAGTAGTGTAGTTCCCCTGAAAGTGAATGTGAATGAGTACACATGAGATGAGGTTCATTTATAAATTCCCCCTCATGATCATATAAATTGGTGAGTGTAGTGAGGTTAATTTATGATTTAGACCCAATAACATGTCAGTATTAACAAAAGTGGAACTAGAGTGCGTCATCGTGAAGTGTGTTCCAAAAACAAACTTTGTTGTTTAGATTCAACCTTCATTTTTGTAATGTGTCAAAATGCCGTAAGTGGCTATATGAAATATAATGAGATACAAAATATTCTCTAACATAGTAAGGAAAGACCTTAGCATGGACCATGTATCAGAAAACAAGAGTTTGTTTCATGAACAAAATAGGTGATGGAAAGATGTCGATCAACTTTCGCATTGTGATGGTTTAGGGAGATTCTAGAAAACTGTGAATGAGTCTGAATGAAATGATCTCTTTATAAATGCCCCTCTATAGTCAAGAGTGATCAATTCACTTAATGAGTGCCCCATTTTTTTGGGTATGTGTGCGACATATAGATCGAGGCATATACCATAAAAGTGAGTGACCGTGGTGAGGTTCATTTGATGATTTAAACCCTCACCTTGTATTAAGCTGTGGAGGGAATGTGCTTTGTTAATCCAAGGTGTTGTGTGATAATTATAAAATTGTGTCTTGACTATGCTGAGTGTGAAACATGTCATGTGTATGATGTGAGGTTCATGAGATGTATTATTCCCTCAATAGTCAAGTGTGAACTATAGCATAAGAGTGTGTCATAGGGTAATGACGAAACTAGTGTATCAAGATGTGTGTGAAATACTAGATGCGAGGCATGAAGTGAAATAGTAGATGTATGTGTTATAAATATTAGAGAGAATACAAAGAAACTTACTTCCCTATACTAATATTTTCAACAATACCTCAGATAGAGCGTTAGAATAAAAGGAGGAGAGAGATTATATTTGCACTTATCTACAAGATTGCACAACTCCTCCTTTGATGTGGTGGATTTTCTCTTGGATTTCTTTATTGGTTAATTTAGATTTGTGGATTCATTTGGACAACATCTCCCCTTTTATTGTGCTTGGATTTTCTTGATGAAGATGAAGGATATAATGAGGAATGATGATAGAGTGATGATAGAATGTATTGATTGGATGAACAAATTGAAAACTCTTGGTTATGGATTTCCAAGTTGGCTCTCATGGAGGAGGAGATCTCAATTTATAGTTTGTGGGTGGAGGATTCAATGGCTAAGATGAAGCCAAGTTGGATTTAAATCAAGGGTGGAGGATGCATGTGAGGATAGAAAGATCTATAATTGGATAATTCTATAATTTAGAAGAAGCCTCCATTGAATTAAAAATTCAATGGAGGGAGGGAGATATATTTGAATTTTTAAATATGAAAGAGGAAATTTAGAGAGGCTTCTAAAAATAGAAGCCTCTAGATTTAGAGGTGAGGATATGATTAGGATTAGGATTAGGATTAGAAATGATGATTAGGGGTGAGGTTACATGGAGAATCTAGGTGTAGGGATGTGTTGGGTGGGTAGGTAGATGTAGGAATATTAAATTCCTTGAAAATGTTAATAGGAATTATTTGTGAGATAATAGAATAATTAAGATGAATTAAAGGACTATGGATTAAAATAAGATATGATAATGAAATAAAAGTATTAATGGTGGAAATTTGGGATACATGATAAATGAGGATAAAAGGTAAATATGATAAAATTGATAATAATAATTAATCTTGTGATTAATTATTATATGGATAGTGATGATGTTATTTGTGGGATAGATTAATCGTAATTGATCATGTCAACATTTTAGATGTCTACATTTTCCCCCTCTTTAAAGTGTTATTGTAGAGAAATGATAGTTCAAAGAAAAGAAGAGAAGATGTTAGGATGGTGATATGATGCCCCCTCGAGGGGTTAGATAGGGAGGAATGAGTCACGTAACCACTCAAAAAGAGGAGAGGCCCGAGTTAGTAGATGAGAGAGGATTATAAGATGAGAAGTGTGGGGATTAAAAGAGAAGAAGATTTTAGGATTTAGAGGATAAGGATTAGAGGATTAGAAGGTTTGAAGATTAAGATGATTAGGATTAGAGGATTATAAGATAAGAGATTTGAGGATTAGAAGATTTGATGATTTAGAGGATGAATATTAGAAGATTAGTAGGTATTAGATTTACGAGTAGGGGATGCCCTGTCAATGATGTATGATAAGGGTGAATATTTTGGATTAAAAGATGCCCCTAGTCAAGGGGTTATGTTTTGATGATTTTGGATTATAGGATGCCCAAGTCAAGGGGTTAGGGAGATTTCGGATGTAAATTTTAGGATGTTGGATTTGAAAATTTTATATTTTGAGGATGTTGGATTTGAAGATGTTAGCTTTTGAGGATTTTGGAGTTGAGGATGTTTGACTTAGAGGATGTTAGAATACACCCCAGCCAAGGGGTGAGTATTTTGGATGTTGGATGGAAGAGAATAAGATTTAGATGTGGATATTGATTGATTGATAAAGGATTGATTGAATAGGGGATGAGGAGGTTAGATAGTTAGTTAGATGATGATGATGATTAGGTGTGGATGATGATAATGCTAAAATATGATGATATAAGGGGGTGTTGTGCCATAAAGTGCCCAATGTTATCATCATTAGCAGTTATGATTATGGCATAAAGAGAAATGCAGCAAGGTTTAAAGACCATGATGACCAAAATGCCAAATGCCCTTGTCCTCATATCATTGGACATATTAGTGAAAAAATATGGTCCTCATATAATTGGACCATGATAAATAAAAAGAAACAAAATGGGCCTCATATCATCGACCAAAAATGTAGATAAGCAAGCAAACACATACATTGCATTTTTGTTTTTTTTATGAATTTTGTGATTTTTAGATTTTGAATTTTGGATGTTTAGATTGTTTGATGTTGGATGCTACGATTTTGGATTTCGGATGGGGGAATGGTTGAGAATAGGTAAGATGAAAGGATTCGGGATGGGATAACTCATGGGGGATGGAAAAGGATGTAAGGAGGGATGTGACTTTCTCATATAAATACCAAAGTGTGTTTGGGTAGGATGAAAGGGAAGGATTACAGGAAATTGGATAGGTTGGATAGGATAGGGATTGGTTTTTAGGTTAGGATTAAATGGTATGTGGGATGGGAGATAGATAGTTAGGATGAGAGGTGTGGTATAGGATAAGATGGGGGATATGGACAATAATAAGATAGGCCCATACATATGGGGGAGATGGTGTGCAAGTACACACCCAATTTTGCACATGCTACATTGTTGGAATGTTTTAAAATCCCTAATGATGATTAATATCTGTTACAATGGTGTTTAAGCCCAATTTCCCACTTGTAGTATATATTTGTAGCCTAGAATGCTTTCCTTGTCCATATCCATGCTTTTCTTTCTTTCATTTATTATTTTGCAGGATTTTTCCTTAGCTTTTGACCTTAATTCATGGAACCACCTCAACGGTTACGCAACTGCTGGTATGCCCTCAATGGTAGTTGCGTAACTGCCCTGATGGTTGTGTAACTACCCTCTCAGCAAACCGGGCGGTCCTCAGTGCAATTTTTCCCAAGACTCTTTTATGTATTCTAAAAGTGATTTAACTTATTTAAACTTTATTTAGCGCATGTTTGTTTGTCAAATTGGTTGTTCTTGGAATCATTTGATACATATCAACTTTTCCATCCTTTCCCGCTTGAATAGTTGGAATTAATTGTCCCTTATTTGAGAGAGGTGGCATTTCTTGGTTGCCAAATGGCTTAGACCATTTCTCTACCTTTTTCCTATAAGAGCCAAGCTTCTACCCGAGCATTGGTTGGAGATTTTTGTTGTGAATTGCATTGTTATTTTTCCGTAATATTGCCAAGAAATACACAATCAAGCCCATTTCTCTTGTATTGTTATTCTCTTACCTAAATTGTTATTAAATTTCCTACAAGCCATTCCTACTCCAGCGATTCTTCACTACTTATGTATTACCCAAAGCCACAGTTCCTGGATTCATCTCGGCCACCAAATTGGAAAATAAGTTGATGGGATAACAGAGTAAAACCATCACTGGATTTTTAATAGTTCTACACTTTTAGGTTGAGAATGTATTTAGTTTCTTGAAGGTTTCTTTAATTTCTTTAGATTTCAATTCACAATTTGATTAGAGTATTCAAATCAATAGTAAATTTTATTCTTGTAGTTTTCATAAGTTTAGATAAAGTATCTAGTAAAAGTTTATTCCATGCCTATCCCTATGGATTTTCAAGGGAATTTTATCTAGAAGAAATATCCTGCATTAGTTTAGAATCAATTTTAGTTTCATTTCAATCTATAATATTTCATTAGATCCTTGATTTCTACCGGGCATGTTTTAGGGGAAGAAAAGATTTTGAGAAGATTTTACTTCTTCCCATGTCTCTGAGGTAGGACAGAGGAATTTTAGATCCACAAATAGAAATTGGAAAAGATTTTGTTTTATTAGGATAGTTTAAATCCACTATGCATAGAAAAATAGTCACACCAGGTTATTTGTTTGTTTAGTTTTGTTAATAACATTGTAGAGGAAATTTTAATTTCTTCGTATTTATTTTGTAGATTTATTTTATTTGTTTCAAGAAACCATAAAATCCAAAAATATTAGATTAGTTTAATTAGTTTTTTTATTTGTTGCATTTCTATTATTCAATTGAAAAGAACAAAAACATTAGAATAGATTTGTTTTATTTATTAAATTAGTCATTTCCTTTGTCAATTAGCTAAAAACATGTAGGTTTAATTAATTTGAGGAAAGTAATTGAATCATTTTATTTTAAATCCATTTTTTTATATTTGTTAATTAGGAACATAGTTTAATTAGTGGAAATTAATACATCTCCCCACACATCCCTAGTTGTCTTAGGATTGACCTTTCCTTCTTGCAATTTCTTTGTGAGATTGTTGGATTATGTGATTTATTAGTTCACATAACACACATGACCATTCAAGGCCCTTTACAATCAAGATACCAAGTGTATGATCCCTGAGTCCTGTAGCCAAATGCACGTGACCTATTTATCAACATTGACATGGGCCTTCGAGATATTGGTTTTCCGATCCACACCACTCCAACTTGCCATCATTTCACACCTAATATTCCTTAACACTGAAGTAGAAAGTGCTTATGAGTTATGGAAAAATCAGGCTAGGTGAGACTATTTTTTTGGTCCACCTATTTTTCCTCTCACACTTCCATGATGTTGTCTGGAAACTTCTATGAGAAAAACAAAGGATAGTTCACCCGCCTTCCATAACCCATTGAGAGTCTTTCCCATGAGCCAGATATTGACTTCCATTTACACATTACTATCCTCTTAGACCATTTTATATCACCCACATAGGTAAAAAACATTTGTTACTTTAAACGAGTAGATCCCATTAGTTCCTGTACAGGACATCAAATTAACTTGATCTTTCCTTATTCAAAATTTTCCAAGTTTCCTTAAATATCTTCCACATAGCCATCTATCCATTCCACGTCTGTTGTCCCGCACGACCTTGGGAGATCAAGTGCACCTAAAAGTCATGTATTGATTTTCGGTTTTACAAATTTGGTGAACTTTGATGTAAACCAAATACATAACCTTTTGATTTTATTTTATTTCATTTATTTTACCTCACCTTTCCATTTCTTCCCCCTATTTTTAAAGGTATTTTATACTTCCTAAAATATGTCTAGGAGAGAGCTTGGTGGGCCATTTGGCTTTGATAGATATTATACCAATGTTCATCTATAACAACCCCCTCCCTTTCCGGATGGGCTGACAACTACACCAAGAATGTGCAGGCCTCCCCTAGCTATGTCTCAAACCCTACTAGTCATATGAGAATAGAGGAGGTTGATCAACCTTTGAACATGCAATACAGGCCACCCAATTCAAACAAAATGGTTTTTGCAAGTGGAACAAATCCTTACCCTAGAGTCTTGTCGAGACCTCACATTGCCATGCAATCAACAAGCAGATGAAATTTTTGCATGAATGGCTAATCCTCTTCGCCAAATAGATGATTCCTTAGATAGGATGAAGGTTAATTCCTTAGAGCTATTCAATAACAATATATCAACAACCTATCACAAGACTCCTAATTTTAAGGAAAACAAGAATGGAAACATTAAACATTTTATAAGAGGATATCATGTGCCCTTTCAACCAACCCTTAGATAGTAGGCACCTAAATGGGAGACTCAATCCTCACCTCACAATGTTATTTCCAATTTAGTAGGGAGGATTAGAGAACTAGAGAGTTCCCAACCATCACAACCAACCTATGCAGTATGGTAGAAAATGGGGCATCTCATTGACGATAAATGGTAAACCCCTATTAGCCAAAGAACCAATACAACATCATATGAAAAATGGTTATCATATCCAATCAAATCTAGGTGATATTCTCATGGGAGATGATACCCTAGGGATGGGCCCTCACCCTTCCCACACCTACCCTATGCAAGGGCTGACCGAAAGTGTGTTCTCGAATGTTGTTCCATCAGGAAATATGATGTTCCTTAGTTTCACACCCACTAGCCCATTTCCTAGAGTTGTTCCACCTTACTTGCATATGTATGAAAAGTCCCCCCAGATGGACCCATATACCTTCCCTACTATTTATACACTGTATCAATGAGCTTCATATGCCCCAACTAACACCTACCTTGCAAAGATATCTAACTCTTTCTCCTCCACGTCCTCACCAAGGATCTTCAATGGTGGAATCTTACGCAATGGGTACTTACGATGAGTATTCAAAAGAACCCCTTAAACTTACAATATAGGGTGTCATGATTCCACGTTCATTGCTGGATATTCCTAAATTTAAGGGAGAAGGAGACACGAATGCTCATATCAAGGTCTACGCTACTTCCATCAAGGAATTGCTTACTTGGGATGCTATGGTAGCTAAAATATTCCCGAAAACCCTTAAGGGGATCACTTTAAATTGGTACTACAAGATTCCGAAGATTCTATACAATCCTTTAAATAACATTTTTCAAAGTTCATTAGAAATTTTGATATGAACAAGTTACTTCGAATATGAATTAGGGAGTTTCTGCATATTAGGTAGGAGTAAAATGAATTTGTCACCCATTTCATTTAGAGATGGCATCAAGTTCTTTACTCCTCTGAAGATGCACCTAGCATGGATCAGATGGAACTTTTTGATCTTTTCCTTCACTCTCGAATCGAGAGACCAAGAAGAAGTTCAGAAGTTTCCTTTCCGTAGTTACGAAGAAGTGTTGGAAGGTGTACTTCAAATTGACCAAGCCTCTATTGATAATGGGTGTAAGACTTACGATCTCAATGGTAAATTAGTATCCCTTAATCAAAGCAACCCAAGTAATCAAATCACCATATCTAACAACCAAGGATCTAAAGTCTTGAATCATAATCGTGGTGTTACCATGGATGGTGTTACGAATCAAGTGAAGAATGGTGGTTTCAAAAACAATGGTAACAATAACAATAACAATAACAAAAATAACATGGGAAGTTAGAGAGGCCCTAATTATATTTCCTTGGTCAATATGGTTGACGTTAATAGCCCCCTCCTCGACAAGCTGAAACCTAAGGCTAGAACTAGTACTAGAACTTTAGCCAAGGGGAAACGAACCATGGTTATAAAACCCAATTTTAAAACTACAAATAGGGTTACAATTAACAACAAAAATTGAACCAAAGGAAAAGAGAATACAATCCAATTATTTATTATGGTTTCCATCATATAATTGTTCATGACTCTAAAACCTATAGGGATTGCAACAAGTTCATACAAATACTCCCTGGGAATCAAAGGAAAATCTTTATGGACATGTTCCTAGAAAATCCTAAAGGACCCTCATAGCCTGGTCATACATAACCTATCACACCTCAAAATGTAAACTTAGGAATCTATTGGGACCCATTCCCTAAGCATCTTGATGATGTTAAAGTGAATTATTAGAATATAAAAAAGGGTATTCCCAGTAGGTATTAATGACCATGATGCCTCAACATCCGATAAATCTTGAGTTGCTCCCATCATTGGCCTAAAAAACAATACAAATATTTTGTGATTAGTTGAGCTAGAGGTTAAACTAGAAATTAATGCAACAACTCGATAAGGGATTAATTTTCACAACCCCTCCCCATTCATTCCTTCTCATAGGATGATGTTCCTACAATCTCAAAACCGGTGGGAGTTTATGATTTGATATTGGATTTGAACAAGACATTTTCTCACATCTCATTTTTATATTTGTTGAAGAATTCCCCTACATATCATTCTACATTTCTTGATGCATTGGGTATTGGTCATCTAATCCATGTTATGCCTCCTCCCGAGTGCAAATAAATCATATTGACTTTGGAATATATCCTCTAGGGAAGAGTGATAGGGATAATGGGTTTTTATATATAAAAAAATTCCTTCCGATGCGAAATATCCCGAAGAGGTGATCTGTCTTATACTTCTAGGTATGTGTATATAACAACCGCATTAAGAGATCCATGATCGATGATGTGGTTGTTGTGAATGTGGTTCCCTTATCTTTCTTGTTGAATTTTGGATATGGGGAGACAAATTTCTCCTCTATGAGAATCACGTTATGAGTTTATGATAGTTTTAAGGCTGCCTCAATTGGAACTATAGTTTTCTAGTCTCCCTTGGGCCAAAAACCATCTTGAAATTTTTTTACATCATTGAGAAGGAGGTGAATTACAACATGATCCTTGGTATTAGATGAAGGCTATTTCCTCCACTTTTTCTAAGAGTTTATATTCATACACCTAGGAAAGGTATTCGTTGCTCAAGGGGATCCTAAGCCCTTTGACATACATCTTTAAAATCTCAAGAAGAAACCAGGGGCCCATCTAAAATACGAGATCCTTGCAAATTAGTTAAATAAACTATCTCAATCAATAGAAATTGTCACAACCTCCCCAAATGTTCCAAAAGTTGATATTGATGACCTAAAAACATTTGAGGTGGCCAAAAATGATAAGGTTAAGTCAATATCTATGGAAATTGTGTCCACAAAAAACCACATCGGAAATCATGAAACTATTAGAAAGTGATCAATCGATCTTCCTCCCATTTGAACTACAAGGAATGTGTGATCTCATTAATACATCCTCTCTTCATGCCGATGATCTCGGTCTAGATGTAAACAAAATAGAAATAGGAAGGAAAAGAGAGGATTTTGAGAACAAAATGATACCCATCAAAGGCATCTCTAAGGATTCTTCTATTTCCATCCTTGGTCTAGAAACAATTAGGTTAACATCCAAGCTTATTATATCCATGAGACAAAATCCATTAGCTCGATAAGCGTGAAATGTAACCACTACTCCCTACGTAAGGAATAGTTATGAGCAATGCGGTCATGCTCACACGAATACAATATGTCAAAAACGTGACAAAGAGGCTAAAAAAGAAGTCTTTCAAATAAACAATCATACAATAAGATTAAACTATCATATAAATATGATCACAGGAAAGGGTTGTAAGTTTAAACCCAAGATAGTAGGCCCTTGTTAAGAGAACAAAAACTTCAAAGATCATGCGTATCATTTGTGTACCTTGGGAGGTGAGGATTTTGACATCCATCAACTATTGCATCCACACTACATATCATTTACATAATCATATTGTAACATTGTGAAACAAGAAACTTATTTTTCAAGAAACTTTTAGAATTTCCATGAATTGGCAAAGCATTTAATCATACTTCTTCAACCATTCATTATATCATCTTTAAACTAATTAATATTTTATCATCTCACAAGGTGAAGTTTTGACATCGATGCTACCAAGACCTACATACTTAGTTCTATTCATGGATTATTCTAGCTTAGTTTTTTTCCCATAGTTTCTACAAGAAGAATCTTGGTCTCACATCTCTCCTCAAAGATATCTCTTTTGACAAATCAATCTAAAGCATTTCACCTGGATTACTTGTTATCCTGACTCAAGCTTTGGTGATGAGCCTTCACATCCTACTGGTTGCATGGGGTTGAGGCTAGGGGAAGGTATTCCTCCCAAAATCACAAGTCAAAGTTTAAAAGTCAATCAAATCAATTCAAAAAAGGATAAAGAAACATTAAATACAAAAACAATTTCATTTTTCAAATAATAATATACTTCTTTGCCCTACCAGTCTTCACTGATGAGCCGATGCTTCTTATAGGTAGTGTGAGATTAGGAAAGGAGGGAAGTACCCTTACTCACCTATGTGTTTTACTTGGTGATGAGCCCATGCTTCTTACTAGTAGCATGGGGTAAGGCATAGGGGGTCATTTCAAATAAGTCAATAAGTTATAAACAAGTCAATAAGTAAACAGTTCTTTGAGTCCTTTGAAATCATCATAAAATGAGTTAGATGCATGAGTTATAAGAGATTTAATCCATAAAACTAGATTTTGTCAATCAGGAGGCAATCTATGAGTCTAATTCTAGTTAAACTTGCAAGCAAACTGCATTCTAAATTAGATAGTTAGCCTTGCCTAGAGTTGAGTTGTATTGTCCTAATTAGTTCTTTGTCAAAACATTATCTTCATATCATTACTTTCATTCATCAAAGTTATATAACTCACATCCTCCTCACATCCTACTCGTTGCATGGAGTTAATAACAAAGTGGGTTCATTTCATTATCATATCATTTTCATCAAATTTTCCAATAAAGTAGAAATACCAAATATTTCTTGAAAACCAAAGTTTAAAGTTTGCAATCGATCCTCATATATATATATATATATATATATATATATATAAATAAAAAAAGAAAGAAAGAGATCATTCTGTTACAAATTTGTATCATCATCATCCATACATGCATTCATAAAAACATTTTAAAAATCATCAGATATTCTACACATATAATAGTAGATAGATGAAACAAGTCATAAAAAAGTAAACTCTTACACAAGATATCGAAGCAAAAAAGAAGCATATATATATAATCGAGTTCATGTACAATGCCATCACACTCTGTGTGGGTCAAAATGCTCGTAAAGAGCATAAAATCCCAAAACTTGATATATATAATAAAAATGATCCAAAGAAATAAAGGCCCATGGGATATCCCTACCTACGAGAACCGGATGAAGAAGCACGGTCATGACTCCTCATATGACTCCTTTGATGTGAGTGAGAGCCTCCGTGAGTAGAACAGTTAGAGTGACCAAGAGATGGGCAAGTGATCTACTGGTATTAGTCTTGCTATAGGAATGGTCTCACCTCTATCTCATCTCAGATAACATGTACGCAGCAAGCTCAGTCCTCACCCAGTTCATAATCTCTGAAGCTCACTAGAAGGGTGTAAATACATCAGTGTAGTGTTTGGCCATCTGTGGCTACCTAATATCTGCAAGTAGCTCCTCTTGTTTCTTACCCATGGGAAGGAGCAGTGTGTCAACTAGGATTCGATGAATAAAATATCACCATCCATTAGTAGTGGCTGAAAAACACAAGAGAAAACAATGGCGAGTTAGAAAACTTTTGAAAACCCTAAAAGAAGATAGTGTGTAATCCACTAGCATTTATAGTTTAGATAGTAGAGTCGAGAGAAGAGTGTTCACTTACCTAGATCTACCGACTCGTCGGGATGGATCTACTTGAGATCTTGGTGTCATGGTGGAGCCACTATGGGTAATTTCTTGGCTATGATCTCCATAGAAACCACCTAGTGTTCTATAGTGGACTGTTCGTCACCCCCTCCCTCAGGTAGAAGAGGCTCCTCTGAATGAAAAGTCCCACCCTCTACCCTACCTACTATGGAAGCATCTCTATAGGCTCTTCACTCAATATTGGTCTCCTCATCTCCTCCCTCCTCGTCTCCCCCCCTTGGCCCCTTTCTCCTCCTCCCCACTATGTGCTTTGGAGAGGCCCTAATTTGTAACATCACTCCTAGCCTAGCTGGATCTGGAACAACCCTTGATACACTAATTGGGACCCCAAGAGTTAAAAAGGTCCAATCGAGTTTGCCTCTACACCTAGCTTTAGCCTCTCAAATACCATGATAAAAAATCAGAACCACATGAAGGGCATCAACATAGGGTAGTCCAAACTGTTGAGGTAGTATATCAATAGGGTGAGACTCAACTCTTCCAATATCATCTATCAACTATGTGGTGGTACTATATGTAGCCACAATAACAACATCTTCACCCCATAGGCCAGCCATATCCTGATATGACTGCGTAAAAAGGTCATTTGTGGTGAGGTTTGTCGCTAGATGATGTCACCCTATGAGTGAGGCCATAATTTTCCATCTCAAGGATCTAATAGTCTTAGGGTCTATAATCCCAACACCCATC
Organism: Taxus wallichiana var. yunnanensis; assembly: GCA_018340775.1. Classification (NCBI taxonomy): domain Eukaryota; kingdom Viridiplantae; phylum Streptophyta; class Pinopsida; order Cupressales; family Taxaceae; genus Taxus; species Taxus wallichiana. The sequence continues at coordinate 121,859,245 of CM031241.1, read as the reverse complement.
TGATAGGGGACCATGCTCACATACACCCAACACATCACCAATGTAGGATGACTCAGGGTCTTTCCCTATAGTTGAATAACTCTTTAAAGATCATGATAAATGGCTCCCAAGATATCAACACCCCATGCGTATGTGCAACCATGCTACTCTATACTCTAAATGATGGGGCCTAGCACTAGAGAGTAGTTTGTCCCCACACTTGTCTCCAACCAAATGCAAAGAAAATATGCCAATAATTGCCTTGAACAAGGCGAAGATAGGGGTGGAGGTAACTTAAAATAGTCTCATAACCTATTTGGTACCAACACGATGTGCTAATCCATATCCCATATAGGTAGCCCATTGTTAGAATATCACCACTGATTCAACACTCTCCAAAGTCTTCCTCCTTCCTATAATAGGAACACCTAGAATCTTATATACATACTCTAATGTAATGGTTCACTCTCCTTGGACCCCGGGAAGCAAGAAAGTGTTCCAGGTCTTGCATCCCAATAGCTCAATAAGTCACATAGTAAGTGACTCACTGGCACTACTAACTGAGTATGGTATAATCTCCATATCCCAACCCTATGTAATAAATCTCTCTCTTTCTAAGTAAGGCCGTCTAAAATCTGAGGAAGCCAATCACACTCTCTGGCTCTACTCCATTTAATATACGACCTCTATAATCACTAAAACACCAAAAGAACAAGTTAGAAACATCTCATGCATAATAATCTCATCATAAAACAACACAAAAACTAAAAAAATTCTTCACACTTAGTGAATTTTGGCCTCTGCGTTAACAATTATGTAATCACATCTCTATACAAAGCGCCGCTTGTGAAATAACCATGGCGGTTATACAACCGGCCCTCTATGCAGAGTGGTGGTTGCATGACCATTTCTTGCTTAGAGCGAGTATTCCTATCCAAAAAGGACGTGTTGTACCCTATGACCCACAAAGCCCAAAAAAATAAAAAGACAAAAAATGACTATTTCTGACAAAATATAAGCCAAATACACCTAGGCGCCGCCCATGTGAACATTTTGACTACAAAATTAGCAAAAATAACCCCTGGGTAATATTTTCCAAAATTTTCACATTATTGGTTATAAATAAATAAACACAAATAACTCACATATCTCTAAGCCATTGCTCCTCCCGACTGGTTTTGCCTCCATCTTGTTGTTGTGCTCTTCAATTCTTATATACTCACACGCAAAACCATAAGAGGTGATCCAAAGCTAAAAATCACTAAGTGGGTGAGTGAAAATGATTTCTAGAAATAGTAATTGTTGTTATATATAACATGTTTTAACTCCATTTTCAAGTGTGTGTGTTTTGCATGGCTAGAGCGTTGGTGCAGGTATATTTCTATCCCCGCGGATATAGTAAGTTCTCTTGTCATTTTTTAAGTGTATTTTGTCAATTTTATATTATATCTGCACTTGATGCCCATTTTCTTCTTGTAGGTGGTAGGAAGCTTGGATTGGCATCACTTTGACACATAGACATGTCAGGTATAATTTATAACTCTCCCATTTGGGAGTGCCATACTCAGACTCTATATTTTATGTCTCTTCATGGTTAAAACACTTCTCCGAGGGGGCAATATGTACGCACCCAATTTTTCATGCTACATTGTTGGAACAATTTGAAATCCCCAATGATGATTAATATCTTTTCTAATGGTGTACTTGAGTCTAATTTCCCACTTAGAGTATATATTTGTACCCTAGAATGTTTGCCTTGTCCATTTCCATGCTTTTCTTGCTTTCCTTTATCATTCTACAAGAATTTTCCTTAGATTTTGACCTTAAGTCATGGAATTGACCTAATGGTTATGCAACCCCCCTACCCTCATTAGCATAACCACCACCCGACTCGACGAGGTTGCGTAACCATCCCTCTTCGTATAGGATAAGGGCGGTCCTATGTGGTTTTTCATGAGATTCTTTTGGCATATTCTAAAAGTGTGTCGACTTATTCAAAATTTAATGTAGCGCATGTTTCTTGGTCAAATTGGTTGTTCTTGGGCTCATTTGATACATATCAAAATTTCCTTCCCTTCCTATTGACTAATTAGAGTTAACTACCCCTTCCTTGAGAAAGGTGGCATTACTTAGCCGCCAAATGGTTTAGACCATTTATCTTCCTTTTCTTATAAGAGCAAAGCTTCTACCCAGAGCATTGGTTGGAGATTTTATTTGTGAATTAGATTGTTATGTTGTTGTAATCTTGCCAAGAAATGCAAAATCAACCCCAATTTTCTTGCATTGTTATTATCTTTCCTACATTTCTACTAGATTTTCTGCAATCCATTCCTACTCTAGCACTTCTTAACTATTTCTTTTCATTACCCAAATAGTTCCTTGGATTCATCCGAGTGCCAAATTGGAAAATAAGTCGAGGGAAACATAGAGTAAAACCATCTCTAGATTTGTCACATTTATAGACTTCTAGGTTGGGGGTGTACTAAGTTTCTTGAAGATTTCTTTAATTTATTTAGATTTCAATTCACAATTTGATTAGAGTATTAAAATCAATAGTAAATTTCATTATTGCAGTTTCCATTATTTTGTATAAAGCTTCTAGTGAACGTTGATTCCCTTTCTATCCATATGGATTTGCAAGGAAGTTTTTATGGAAGAAATCTCTGCATTAGTTTAGAATCAATTGTAGTTTCATTTCAATCTATAAGATTTTATTAAATCCTTGATTTCTACCGGGAGTTTCAAGGGAATAAAATATTCTAAGAATATTTTACTTATTCTCGTGTCTCTATGGTAGGAGAAAGGAAGTTTTATATCCACAAATAGAAATTGGAAAATATTTTTTTATTAGGATATTTTAAATCCACTCTACACAAACAAATAGTCACACTAGTTTATTTGTTTGTTTAGTTCGATTAATAGCATTGTAGAGAAAATTTCAATTTCTTCATATTTATTCTATAGATTTCTTTTATGTTTCCAGAAAGCATAAAATCCAAAAATGTTAGATTAATTTAATTAGTTTAATTGCTTTTTCTATTTGTTGTATTTCTATTATTCAATTGAAAAGATAAAAAACATTAGAATAGCTTTGTCTTATTTATTATATTAGTCATTTCCTTTGTCAATTAAGCTAAAATAAACATGTAGGTTTAATTAATTCGATGAAAGTAATTGAATCATTTTAGTTTAAATCCACTTGTTTATATTTGTTAATTAGGAACATAGTTTAATTAACATGAATTAATACATCTCCCCACGCATCTCTAGCTGGCCTAGGATTGACCTTTCCTTCATTTGCGATATCTTTATGAGACTGTTGGTTTATGTTATTTAGTAGTTCACATATCACACATGACCATTCAGGGTCCTCAACAACTAAGAGACCAAGTGTATGGTCCCCGAATCCCATAGCCAAATGCACCCTACCTATTTATTGACATTGACATGAACCTTTGTATCTTAGTTTTCCAGCCACACACACTCCCTCCTGTCATCATTTCACATATGAAATCCTTGAACACCGAAGCAGATAGTTCTTACGAGTTTTGGAAAAATCATCTTGGGCGAGACTAGTGTTTACGATCAACCTATTTTCCTCCCACACTTCCATGACCTTTTCTTGAAACTTCTAAAAGGCAAATGCAAGAAATTTACCGTCTTCCAAAAATCCATTGCGAGTTTTTTTTTGTGAGCCATATATTGACCTCCATTTAAATGTTTCCATCCTCTTAGACCGCTCCATATCACCCATGTAGGCAAGACAAAAATTTTATTCCTTAGACAAGCATATCCCATTAGTGTCTCATATCGGACATCATATTACTTTGATATTTCCTTATTCAAACTTCACCCATTTTCCTTATATACCTTCCACATATTCATCTATCCATTCCACATCGGTTGTCCTGGCATGCCCTCGGGAGGCCAGGTGTGCTTGAAAGTCACGTGTTGATTTTCAGTCGTATAGTGCCCTCAAACGAAAGTAGAGTGGCCTATGTGGATGAATTAATGAGTTCGATTTTCCCCCATTTTTAGGGTAGGATCGGAAGTGAGGTTATCTAAAATTGATGATACCCCCAATAGATGGTAGTAGGGCTACCCCCGACATGGTGATGATAGTCAAAAAGGGATTTGAGGAGGATTGGATGAAAAGGAAAAGATCATCGTTTGATAAGAAATTTTTCACCTAAGGGAAAAAGGATTTGGATGTGATGGATGGAAGTAAAATGACATCATTGATGAACAAGAGATGAGCCTAATGACCCATGTTGTAAGGAAATATTTATACTAAAAAAAGTGTGACCAAAGTCTAAACAATACATGGCAACTTGTGAGCTCTATGTCTATGCGAGATCAAATTGTGTGTGATTGTGATGGTTAACTATTGTTTGAAGTGAAGACTTAATGTGTAATATGTGAAAAAAATTTAGCTAATGTATAGGGAGTGATTAAGAAAAATATATGGATGGAGGGTGAACAGAAGCCTAAGTCGTGCATTTCTCTGCTGCCAGCCAAACGTCCATAGCCTCGACGGAGATGCATATGATTCTTGTCAAAAATTACTCTATTGCTAGCCAGAATCCATAGCTTTGGTAGAGATGTTGGAAACACCCCCAGAGAGAGTCTTGAGGTGGATTTAATTTGATATTTTTAATTTTGATATGATTTTTTATTTCTGATATTTGGATTTTTTTAAAGAGGTTCCACTCCCTTAAGAGCTCTCAAGGGGTTAAGAATCACTAGTGGCTTGATGGTGGATGGAAATGAGTGTAGAGATGACATTGGATAGAGTGTCACAAGATATGCCCATGGGTCTTCACCACAAGTTTTTTAAGTATGTTAAAGTGTGTGGATCTCTAGGAGGGAAATTGTATTGTAATGTTGGAGGTAATGATAGACAAAGGTCACACAATTTTAGTAGGTACTATTGGCTTACAACATGTTTGAGAAATATGATAAAATGTTTGAATTAATGGATTGGAAGAGGATATGAATGGATGTGATGATAATAATGGAGTATAGGAAAATATATTTGTATGTTGGATTGAAGGAGGATGGGTGGGGAGGAAAGAACATCTTTGTGAAGGAGATGAATTATGTGCTTAATCCATTTTTAGGTGTTTGATATTTGTAAGGGATTAAATGATTTCTGCGAGTGGGTTGAGTGGTAGAAATAGGTTGTGATGGAGTAGTGGGAGGAACATTATTAGCATTAGGTTTATACCCTAATCCGTAATGACCTAGATTTTGATGAAGGGAGATGGGTTCATGAATGCCTTGTTCATGGATTCCTAAGCCTTTGCCTCAATGTTTCATATTAGAAAACATATTTCTGGATATAAGATATAAATTGGATGTATAAGATGATGCCATGTGGTCATCATGAGACCGAGGGGTACTAAGAGGTCATATTTAACCAAGGATGGGAGGTGATATTTATTTTGGGTTTTGGTTGGTGAGGGATATTTGGATGTACGATGAGATTTGGATGGTTGACAATGTTGGGATGTTGAGTGGGATTTATATGGTGAACAATGGTTAAGGAGAGGATTGGGATGGAAAGGTAGTGGATAGAGAGGTATAAGGATAAAAATTCCTTGGTTATTGAGGTTTTGGACATAAGACCTAAAGTACATGCGACAATTGGTCAAATTTCCATGGGTGCAATGGAAGTCACAATAATAGTGTTCCCGATACCAAGATGGTTTGGGATGGTTTTTATGGCATTATTTAACTAGGGGTTGGATGATCATGTTGAAATTTTTTAGACAATGGAAGATGGTGGTCAAGGATTCTCCTAAATGAGTGAAGTGGTTTAGGTTAAATGATTTTAGGGGAGTAGGAAGTAAAGGTGCAAAATTGGGTGGATAATGAGATGTGTTTGTTGATTTGGATTACATTGTTTTGGCTTAGAATATGAAGTGGATGGATTAGGATTAGATGTGGAATAATATGATGATAGTGTCATAGAAGCCACATTGGATGGTTTAGGATTAGGGGTAAAGGGGATGGGGATGACTTAGGATTCATGGTAGATAAGATAGTTTTGATAGGATTGGGCATAGGTTGTGGTCCAGGATGTCATGGGGAAGGTGGTTGGTTCTGAGAGGAATCAACCTTCACGCTTCTATTGCGGAAGAAGTTTCATGGATTAGACGCTTACTACGTAAAACCCGGTATCGGTGTTGGTGTGAGCAAAATACCCGTGATGAGAACAAAATAAGGGTGTTAAAGAGAAAGGATGTGTAGCCTTTCTAGTTTAGTCATGTTTGACCTATGATCCGAGTTTATTCATGTGGTGTTGATAGGGTACGCAATCACAAACATCTTAACCTTGAGCCTCGAAAGGAGTTTGTGATAATTGAATCGGAAACAAGGCACCACGAAGTAGTTGCACTCCAACGGAATCATGAAAGCTCCAACGATAGCAAGGAAAAAAATTGATCAGTAATGGAAGAACTTTCTCAACAGAAATAAAGCTTGCATAGAGTAAAGACAAGGAGTGTCTTGGCATGCTCATAAATGAATAGAAAAGGGGTACATATAGGGTGCTGAGTAACCCTAGTGCATGACACATATGAAACCCTAAACCTAACCCTAAACCTAACCCATGTGAGATGACCCTCCAACATGAGAGGAGGACACATAGGATAACTCACACTAACACCCCCTTCATCGAAGCTAGGGTAGCGGCTGTGATGAGTCAGATGGAAGAGGAAGACACTCCTAAACAACTAAGAAAGATGTGTCAATGGGGCCCAACAACTAAAGGCCTGATAAGGTGCCCATATACAAACACAATCTTTCTAGAAGAAGAAGAAAAGAAGGACTACATAGCCCTAAGAAGATGGGCAGCTGTAGAAGACCTCACCCCAAGAAGAGACCGTAAGTGAAGAAACTTCATCTCAGTGAAGGGCTTGGTGAATAAATCTGCAATCTGATCAGCTGTCTAAATGTACTGAATGTCGATGATACCATCATGAATAAGCTCCCGTATGAAGTGCATATGGATCTCAATGTGCTTCATCTGCTGATGTTGAACTGGATTTCTGCAAATAGAGATTGTGCTTGTGTTATCACAATAGATAATGGTAGGCCACCGAAAGTGGATGTCAAACTCTGTCAGAATACCCTATAGCCAAATAGCTTCCATGGCAGCGTTAACTACTCCTCTATATTCTGCCTCTGTAGATGATATCGCAATTGCATTTTGCTTCTTGCTAGACCAACTAATAGGACCCGAACCAAGAGATAAATCGTAGCTGTAGTAGATTTCCGATGATCTAAGTCACCGGCCCAATCAGAATCTGTGAATCCAATCAAGTCAATATCAACCCCTCCATGATAGTGTATGCCATCAACATAAGTGCCATGAACATAATGAAGGATCCATTTAGCTACTTTCCAATGCAACTCATGTGGCTCTTGCATGAATCTGGACACGATCCCAACAACATATGATAAATCCGGTCGAGTGTGAGTCAAGTAGATCAAGCTCCCAACTAACTGTCGGTAAAGAGTACCATCAACCAAGGGAGTAGAGCAATCTAAAACCAACTTAACCCCGGAAAGAAAAGGAGTAGGAGAAGACTTGCAATCGGACATCTGAAACCGAGATAGCAAATCAAGAGCATACTTAGGTTGTGAAATCAAGATTCCCGAGTCAGATTGTGAAATCTGGATCCCAAGAAAGTAATGAAGCAGACCTAAGTCAGTCATGGAAAACTTGTTGGCTAAGGCGATCTTCATAGAATCAATAATAGAGGAAGAGCTGCCTGTGATCAACAAGTCATCAACATATAGAACAAGAATGAGTATGGAGTCATCTTGCCATAGAATACAAACATTTGGATAAGAGTGACACCTAGTAAACCCCCGATGTAAGTAAGGAGTCCATCTTGGCATACTAATCCTAAGGGGCTTGTTTAAGGCCATAAAGAGACTTCTTTAACTTACAAACGAGGGAGGAATCTTAGACATAACCCGGAGGTTGTTCCATATAGATCTCTTCCTCTAGGTCACCATGAAGGAAGGCACTCTTAACATCCATTTGATGGACTTTCCATCTGTTCACTGCGGCAATGGCTAGGGTCAGTCAAATAGAAGTCATCTTCGCAACCGAGAGCAAAGGTTTCTATATAATCGACCCCAACTATCTAGGAGAAACCCTTAGCTACTAATCATGCTTTAAACTTTTTGACGTCTCCATCTACTCCATACTTTGTTTGGAACACCCACTTACACCGAATGATTTTTCTTCCTTTCGGAAGAGTGGTGAGGTCCCAAGTATCGTTCTTCATGAGAGAGGAATACTCCTCATCCATGGCAAAATCCCACTCGGATTACCATAAGCCTCCTAAAGACTGTGGATCAGAAGTAGAGGTGAAGAAAGAGTGGGGTCCAACAAAATCTGAGTGAGTACGTCTCATATCCAAAGTATCTCCAACTAAATCTCCAGCACTTTGCAAAGTTTTCTTAGCCCAAAGGGGACCAGGAGGATCAGGCTCAGAGTCGAAGATTCTTCACTTGAGTGAGAAGGGACATAGTCCTCATCATCACTACTGTCAAAATCAGAAGACTCAAAGGTCTGATGGTTAGGAGGATCTGAAGAGGAGCACGCTCAACAGTATCATCATCTGATGAGTCAGAATTCGAATCAGCGAGCTGAAGAACCTCAATAGGTGGAGAAGTAGAAGTCAAAGAAGACTCATCGAACTTAACACTTCTCTCAATATATAGCTCATGAGAAGTAGAATTCATCAATTGATATCCCTTCACGCCATCAGGATACCCTACAAAGATACAAGGTTTGGATTGTGGTTCCAAGGCCTTGCGTTTCTTCTTGGGAATCCGAGCCATAGCCTTAGATCCAAAGACTCAAAAGTGCTCAACATCAAGCTTGCATCCAAACCAGGCTTCAAAGGGTGTCATCCCTCTTACTACCTTGTGTGGAACACGGTTCTGAATGTAATTTGCACAATTCACTGCTTCGGCCCAATACTGCGGAGGAAGAGACTTCGAGTGAATCATACAAGTGGCCATCTCCTTCAGAGTACGGTTCTTTCTTTCTGCGAATCCATTCTGTGAAGGGATATAAGCAATCGTATATTGTAGAGAGATCCCTTCGTAAGTGCAAAATCCATGAACCTATTGTTTACATATTCACCTCCATTGTTAGTTCGAAGAACCTTGATAGACTGTTCACTTTTTTTCTCAAAAAGAGCCTTAAAGTCCTGAAAATGTTCAAGACTTCAGACTTAAGCTTAAGAAAATATGCCCAAGTATATCGTGAATAGTCATCAATGAAGGTTAGCACATAAAGAGCTCTAGTAAACGAAGGAGAAGGAAATGGACCAGAAACATCACTGTGAACAAGATCCAAGGGACGAGTGGCTCTCCAGGATTTTCCTTTGTCAAAGTTTTTTTAGGATGCTTTCCAAGGGTACAACCCTCACAAATACCCTTAGAAAACTTGATGTGAGGCAACCCGTTGACCATTTCATTTTGACTCAATTGTTCAAGGTAGCATAATTTAGATGTCCAAAATGCTCATGCCATAGCTTACTAACCTCATTTGCATGAGTGAGCAAGGTAGTGGGCGTAGAATCAGAAGTAAAGTGGGAGAAGGTGTACAACCGTGAACGGTGATCTACCTTTCCCTCAGCCACTGTAGTATCATTGTTAAGCTCACAAATAATCATCGAGTTAGGACCAAATTCCACTTGCATTCCTTCACCAAGGTGAGTAATTTGGTAAACCGATAGGAGATTGGTAGAGAGATTAGGAACACTTAACACTTGGTTAAATGTTCCCCCATCCATCTCTACCGATCCACTACTAAAAACCGACACTATCGTGTCATTACCCATCGTGATTTGGGACATTCCACAAGGTTTGATGTTGGAAAACTCAACATGTGAAGAACCCATGTGGTGTGAGGCACCGGAATCTATAATACATGTCGATGAAGGAGAAAATTTGGCTACAAGGGCCTTTCCTTTCTTCTTATCATTTCTAGCACCTTTTGCAGCAGAAGACTCGGCCTTCAGAGCACTTTATTTTATTGATTCAGGAACACTTATTTTATTTTTCTCAAGTAAATGAGATAAGTGATCAATCTATTTCTTAAAACAGTGTTTCTCGTCGTGACCACTTCTTGCAATAGGAACATAAATACTTGCTTTTCTGCGCTCTAGGCTCAGAAGTCAAAGTTTTTGTGTCATTTTTAGGTTTGATCTTGGTTTCTTTCTTAGGTTGATCCTTAGTTTCTTTCTTCTTTTTAGTCTTCTTTCCCTTGCTAGTACTTGCTACAAGGGCATGTGACTTGGACTTGAGAGACCCCATTTGAATGAGTTTTCCTGTTCTCGAATGAGTTGGGACGAAAAATAGTCAAAGGAGGGCATTGTCCAAGTATCGCCCAAAGCAACTTTTGTAGCGTAGAAAGTTGACACGAAGATAGAATATTCGAGACCTAGCTTAGAGAGAATCGACAAGATCAGTTGAGAATATTTCTTTTCTACTTGACATCCTTTTAACAATAATCTAATGTGGACAAATTTTGAGAAGAAGGCTTGTAGGTTTTCAAAGTCACTAGGATTTAACCCTAGTAGTTCGTTTTCCAACTCATGCGCTCTCATGTCATCTAGTTGTCCAAACATCGCATCCAATGTTTTCCACGCAGATGTAGGTGTTTCAGATGCCTCAATGTGGAAGAGAAAGTAAGAAGAAATGGACATGCAAAGAAGGCCTAAAGCTTTATCACTACGGTTTAACCACTTAGATTTTTAGGTTCGTCGTCTGGATCAGTCTCAGTTCCCATGGTGATGCGGAATAACCCTTTACCCCTTAGTTTCATTATTATTTTTGATCTCCATTCGAAAAAGTTGAATGGCGTAAGCAAAGGAATTGAAAGTGCATCCATAGTGAGAGAGAGAGAGAAAGAAATGCAGAAAAGAAACACAACCACCCAGGACAATAACAACCCCCCTGCTTTCGGCACTTTATAGTTTAGTGCGTTGATTACAATCAGGTCCATGCGTGTGGTTTGAAACACTTGGTAACTCGTCTTGCAATTAGTGTAATAACGCAGCAAGAGAGGAGACCACAACAATGTTTCATGGAGTGCAAAAAAAGGAACACCGTAAACAAGCACAAGTAAAAAAATAGAAAGGAGGCGAAAGAAAACCCTGGTGGTGAGAAAAAATGTCTCACATCATACGAAAGAACCCCTTTGTCGTAAGACTATGGCGGACGCGCTCACAAGTCCACAAAAAAAGGATTAGAACAAAGCTAAAAAAATGAGCTGAATTAAGCAATACAAAGACACCCCCTAGAATGTGGCACTTTATAAAATTAGTGTGTTTACAAAGCTAATGATCCCATCATCTAGAGTGCGAATAAACATGCAAATTTGACTAAATAAGTGCTCAAAACCGAGCAACGAGTCAAAAGTTATAGCAAAAACCAATTCCCGTAATTGATGAGAAAAAGCCAATAAGCTTGCAAATGGATTAAAAAAGTTCCCTAAATGCATGCAAAGGTGTCGTATGTATGCTCGTTGGAAACGACATGAAATTTGAGATAGGGTTTGTTTGTATTGTGAGGGGGGATTAGCCACCTGCCAATCCCGGACCTCACCCTTCGTCTTCGGCACTCGACGGAAGGTTAAAAATACAACAAGCCAAAAACCAAATTGTATAATGCCAAAGAAAATAGTGTTTAAATAATGTGAAATTAATAAAAGATAGATTTAATTAAATTAAATCTACTTAATTTTGAAAAAGGCTTTAATTAAACAAATCACTGAATAAAGCACTTTTTTGAAGATTTTCTAAAACTTACAAGTGTTAGAAAGAAGGCGTTTAAAAAAAATTTACATGAAGAGTTTTTGAAAGATTGAATGCTTCTAACTAAAACAAATTTCTAAATTGGTTTATAGAAACTTAAAAATCACGGTAAATTAGAATTGTTTTTAAAAAACTTACCAAAATATTTGATTTGTTTTACCAAACAAAACAAAAACAACTGAGCATGAAAAAAAGCGGCTCGTTTTTGTAAAAGGCAGAGTTTTTTTGTTGTTTGAGTAAGATTAAAAAGAAAGTAAATGAAAACTAACCTAAAAACGACTGTTCCAAAGAAAACGACTTACCATAGGCGACTGTATGAGGGACAAGTCGCGCTGGGAGTTACTGAAAGGCCACGTTTTTTTTGCACAAGCACCAAAAACACCCTTTCAAGCAAAAAAATGTGGCTATGTTGTTGAAAACGCCCTTGCAAGCAAAAAAATGTGGTTGTGTTGTTGAAAACGCCCTTGCAAGCAAAAAAACGTGGTTGTGTTGTTGAAAACGCCCTTGCAAGCAAAAAAATGTGGCTGTGTTGTTGAAAATGCATGTGGTGTTTACAGATGCTTGTTGGCAGATGCGTGGTGCCAAAAAAAGAGATTACAGGCCATGCACAGTCAAAAGTTCCTCCACGAGAAACCACGTCAGAAGAACACAAATATCCTGCAACCACAGACTATAATGCATAGAAAAATATCCTGCAAAAACCAGAGATCTTAAAAAATTTCACTTTTATTTGAATAAATTAAAATGAAATGAATCTCTATCTTGGATTTAGTTACATCCAACTAAAAAGAGCAGAAAAACCTCTGATTTCTCAAGGTATTTTGAAAAAACCTGCACATGCACAAGAAAAAAAACACAAAAAAACTTTCCGAGAAAGCTTGTTAGAGATATTTGCAAGATAATTTCCAGAAAATAGTGATCAAAGGACTTGCATGCAGAGTAAAATAATGAAACCAAGAAGGAGTAATAGCAACAAAAAACAAATCGAGTGCACATTTACCCGATCTCAGCTCTGATACCATGAAAAGAGTTTGCGAGAATCGAATCAGAAACGAGGCACCACGAAGTAGTTGCACTCCAACGGAATCATGAAAGCTCTAGCGATAGCAAGGAAAAAATTGATCAGTAATGGAAGAACTTGCTCAACAGAAACAAAGCTTGCATAGAGGAAAGACAACAGAGTGTCTTGGCATGCTCATAAATGAATAGAAAAGGGGTACATATAGGGTGCTGAGTAACCCTAGTGCATGACACATATGAAACCCTAAACCTAACCCATGTGAGATGACCCTCCAACATGAGAGGAGGACACATAGGATAACTCACACTAACAGAGCCTAGTGCCATATACAATATGTCTTGGTCGTAGAGGACTGAGGAACCATAAGAGAAAAGAGATAGGGAGATTAGTTTTTAGGCTATAAGGGGCTAATGAGAGCATTTGAGGATGACACCAATGCGATGGGTGAATATGGTGCCGATGGAGCAACATGTCTCTCAATAATCGAGGCACAATAGATAGGATCATCACCCATGAGATCATCATCTTCATACTCAAAACCAACAACTTGATCATCCACTCTTGAAAGGGAAAATGGATCGACTAGGTCAATAGTAGTATGCATAGGTATAGTCGGTGGAGAAATATGAGGCTTAGCCACCTTTTGGGATGAAGTAGAAACTATACTCACAGATTCCTCTTATATGAGGATGACATTAAAGTTATGAGTCTTGTAAATATTTCCTTGGTGAGATAACTTGAAACATTAACAAGTGAAGGAAGCGATAACGTGCATATGATGAGTCTAAGGTTCTCTAAGGAGAATATTATAAGATATAAGAAAGTTTTAGAGTATGAATTCGGCGTGAACAATCCTAGGATGAACGATGATGGGTAACAAAATACACCCCACAGGAGGAATTTTTTGACAATCACACCATTTACAAATGGTACGGTTATATTTCTAGTTATCTATAGAATAACTAAGAGCCTTAATGAAATATAATGAGGCCAGACACGTTCCTACTCCTTTGTCAATGAGAGCATGCTTGACCATAGTGTGACCAATCTGAACTGAAATGAAAATAGGTGGATCATCTACGTAGAGAAAGATCTCCTCTGGGATCATAGAGGCTATAGGAAAATGAATGCAATATCGATCATTATGCCTCTAGAATGTTGTTATATAGATGATTACGTTAAGAGCTAATATTAGACATTGGTGATACTTTTTCTTAGTCCTTTTGTTGTCTTTAATTTGTTTGGATTGTGAATTGTGTTATACTTATTAGATTTACATCTTTGGTTGAGTCACAATGATCCTTGTCCCGTTTTTAGTCATATTTCCATTTCTTGTCTTTTGGGACAAGACAAAAACTAACGAAACTACTACCCGAGTGATACTATCCCTTATGGGTGCTTTTTTCCATTCTCTTTCATTTTATAAATTACCATTTGGTACTTAAATTTGGGTCTTTTATGATAATTATTTCATGGTTTGGATCGTCCTTTGGTGTCACTAAGTGTTGAAATTCAAACAAGGAATTCATATATATATACATAACCTACTAACTACTCTAAGCCTAAATTGGGCTATCACTTTCTATCTATCGGAGAAAATATAAACACTCATGTATTGCATTTTGGGCTACATTTTTCACTACATATGAAGGTTTATTTGTAAATTCCATCTCATAGATTCATCTTAGGGGAACAATATTTTTATCCCACTATCTTAGTGCAACTGGAACAAGGGAAACCTATCTTGAAGGGACACAATTCTTTCACACGTACACACACTAGAACTACATTGAATCTAAAATGTAGTGTATGATTAGTGATAATCACATTATGGTTACTACCGAGGTTTGTTTGACAGAATAATATGCATTATTTATCTCATCTAATGTGTGCTTGAGCCTTGTGATACTATCTAGGGTTTGTTTTGTAGGTACAGTGCATAGTAAATCCCTACAGAGAAGTTAGAACAATAAAGAGTGAAGTGAAGGATACATTCTCAAACCCTAAATATATCATATTTAGGCTCACAAAAAATACACTAGCACCCAGTTAAATCACTAGCACTTGGTGTGGTCTTGACCTCCTTTGAGTGATGTTGTTGGGAGGACTTTCGATCTCTATAATCCAGACAAAGCCTACTGAGTTCAAATCCAACCTGTTCTACATATTCTCCAATCTATAATTACTCTAAACAATGAGATACAAGCTAAGTCACTCTCATCTTCTAATTACTCACACTTGCTTGTTATTACATGTTATATCTTGCTTATTAATATCATATATGTTTGATCTCAATCTTTTGATAAAGAATTAAATTTCATTAAATAATTTAGTGAACCACTTTATTGATCGAACCCTAGATTTCCCTAGGATACCTCATTTTTTGAGTTCCTCATGGCTTAAAAAAAAGTGTTGCAAACCCATCATCCCAAGCCTCCTTCCTTAAGCATGATCTTATTCCTATGATTTGAATTAAACATATTTTTAAAAATTCCAAAGAGGAAGTTCCCTTATACCGTAAGTCAAATATTAGTTACATATCATCCTAGAATTCCTCTTGTCTTTACAAAGCTTATAAACGTTGATCTTGATGTTTCACTCCTACCCCTTATTGAGGCTACTATTTATTGTGAATATGATAGTGATGTTTCTTCTATTGATGAAAATGGTAAATGTGTTGAATATTTAGTTAATTTTTCGATGAGTAAGGTCTTGTTAATGACATTTTTGATACTCGTACTTATTTTGATGTTGTAGATTTTATCCTACATGGCTCTCTCCCTACTTCTTCTTATCCTCCACTTACATATGCACTAATCCTTAGAGTTGATCGTATTTATGTTGATAATGATATTTAGAGCCCCTCTCCTTATTCTCAACCAAGTATTTTTTCATTGAATATTGTTCTCCAAAATATGTATCTTTCTTTCTCCACCTCTTGTGTGCTTCATAATAATCTTAGTACTCATTTTGCTTCTCATGATGTGCCAAAATCTGTAAAAGTTAATTGTGCATGTGTTTCTACTTTGATATTTCCAAATATAGTGTGCTAAATAATGATCATATGAATAGTGTGTATGTTGCTTGTATTCCTTCTTCAAATGAGCTTTTTAATAAAAGTGTGCAAACTTCTTCTTATCTTGATTCTACTTTCCATGTTTCTCTACTAGTTTTCCAATAGATGATACAAAGATTGACTTACAACCCAATAGTTTACTTATAGATACATATAATAGAAAGATTCAACCCCTTAATGAACCTCTTAATGTTTATGTCATTCCTCCACAATAATTTCTTTCTCTTATGCATGTTGTAGGTGATTTACAAAATAAGATCCATACCCATACCCTTGATAGTAGGGCCTATTATGCTAGTACTAATAATAATTCTATTCATGGCAATACTATTCCTAAGAAGATTTACAATTCACCTTTTCCTAAGGGTTTTAATTTACCTACATTTAAACTTTTTAATGGAAAGGATAATCCTTAAATGCATCTTAAGGCTTTTAGATTAGATATCACTTCACAATATCATTATAAATTACTTCTCAAAGTATTTCCTAGTATTCTTACCGATATTGCTTCTCATTGGTTATATGATTTGGCTAATAGATCTATTAGTATTTATCTTGATAGGAAGAAGCATTTCTTAGATGTTTTATTTCTAACAATGGCCCTCGAGTTACATTTGATAATATTACTTCTTTGCATCAAGGAAAGAATGGACCTTTTACTTGATTATATCTTACGTTTCAAATATTGTATGTATTGTTTACTTTATCTACCTATAGATCTATTTATTCAATATATATTTTTCATGACTTGATTTCTCCTTTAAAATAAAAATTATTATATGATACACTTGAATATTTTACACTTATTTTTAATAAGGTTATACATTTAGAACAAGAGGTGCTTAGTGAAAATTCTATTGCACATGCTTCTAGTTATTCTACCAATCTTGTATCTACTACATAATATCTTCCTCCTATTCCACCACTCTCACATTTTGTAACACCCACAAATTACACACAAAAATACGATAGTAATAATACCAGGATATTTGTTTGACTAATATTGCTTACTACACAACATGACAAGGGCTCCAAGAAGAAAATCAACAACACATAAGATGCTTACATAAGTCATTGAATCATATAGACACACGACAACACCATATACATGTCGATGCCACACTTTCCCCAATGAACAAATACTAGTAATGACCCCACCACAAGAAAGGGACTCAAGGATTGGAAACCCACAACACATCATTACCATGATTACATCTTAGTTACGATTAACATTCTAAAGACATTATTGTGATAGGATAATTTTTATCATTTTTCAACCTACGGATTATTTAATTCATTTCACATCCAACTTACAGTTCAACCATTTAAGTTGGCTCTTTATCCCTTACGACAATCTCCATAATTTACATAAGTATTTTCCATATTTCAAATTGCATACAAAGTTCCTAATTCTCTTGTTCTTATGTTAAGCTTATGTTTTCTCAAACGTTTATTTAATGTTTAAATTTTACCCTCACTACATAAGTGAATCTGACGTGATATCAAGAAAGAAATATTAGGATTTAAGGGAGATTTAGATTCAAGATACATTTTCCATGAACATTCTTTGATCATGGTATCCTTATTTCCCTATCGTAGTTAATATAGTTTGATAAATTGTTGAACCCATTCAACATTTCCAAGTCAAGAAATTTTATTTAGATTTATAAATATCTTTTGTTTTCTCAAAGTTGATCTCACCAAGGCAATTCATATTCTTTTTAACACAAGGAAATGTCTAATTGAGTTATAAGGACTCCAAGAGTGACATTATTCCTAACCTCAAATATCATTTTACTCTTATATGCTTTACTCTTACATTGCACTATGGTCTCATTATTGGCATCACTTTATAACAAAAGAGTTATGAAGGTACTTGTCTAACATCTTGAATAAGTACATGATTGGAAGCATTATAAACTACACATGAACCACAAGTGATTTGTGTTCAAGGTAAGATCCCAGGTTTCTGCATTTCACGATTTCGCATGTGAAATTTCTTTTATTCTTAATGTCATAAAAGGGCATAACAAGGGATTACGGGACCAAGTTTCCAGTTTCTTGGGTTCTCTAAAGTCAACATAATTCAAATCAATTTCATTTGTAAGGAGTTACTTACCATTTCTACCCACAAGTTAACCCCTTAATTAGCCAAGGTTTGGTTTAATTCCAATTGCACCTAAGAATCTACACCCAACTATACATGAGTTTAAGGTGAGAGTACATATTTATGCTAAACAACCTGTATGAAAGACCAAGGTGTTCTGTTGTTAGTATCCAAGGTAACACATTTATCTGTGAGGAACTAAAGAGATCGTTAACAATATTTTAAGTCATAGGATAACTATTTCACTAGCTCCATTTGTGTTGGTCCAAGAGGGTTTTAGTTTATGTTTAATGTTGGTTCCCATGAGTGCTACCTTAAGAAAATAACATTCTCCTTACTACACACATGGTTTCCAATCCTAGAAGGGAACCACCTACTCTAGAATGTTGGACCGTGTCATGCCTATTCATCGGGTTCGCGAGGATGACACTAAGCATACAAGCTATGATGATAAACTCATACTTGTGATCTTATTTATTTAATCTAGAAGGTGTTACAAAGCGTAAGGATTTTATTTTTCCTAAGGTTTTAGTTTTCTATGCTAAGAGAAATCACACAGAAGAGTAGTTATACATGAATTTTATACTAGGGTTGACTATTGTGGTTAGATTCCTTTATTACATTTTCAAGGTAAGAGACACAACACCAATTATTTAATCGTCTATTGCACACTAGAAATGCACTATAAAATAATAAATTTGATTTCATTTAACATACATATCCAACCCCTTTTCCTTTTTTACATAAAAATATGAATCAAATGCACATTTCCCAAGGTATTCCTAAAACTAGCATCCCATGCATATCACCAAATTTCAAATATAAAATTTTCTGTTACATTGCTATTACATTAAACATATATACATTTTTCCAATAAAATATATAAATTACAATAATAAGTAATGAATTACACCACACGTTTTCGCCATCTTTCATGCATCTTGCAAAACCATGTGAGCATGAAATCAACGATAAATCGCCGGCATGACATCCACCCTAATCTAGCATAATTAACATTTGTAATTTCACATTTACATAATATCATTAATAGTTTGCATTTGAAAGAAGAAGGTTAGAGACACATATTTATTTTACTTCAGTTCGCTTCATTTCCTAACCAAGGAGAGAGAGAAAATAGGGGAGAGAGAAACACTATTTTGCCAAAAGTTCAATTCTACACAACAAGTCACATGGTAAGATTTCAAACAATTATTTACAAGTGTCAACAAGTTTCCATGATGGTTTGGGCAACGCAACATGGGTCCTACAACTTCCTACAAGTTGATATGAATTACACCACACCTTTTCACCATCTTTCATGCATCGTGCAAAACCATGTGAGCATGAAATCAACGATAAATCATTGGCATGACATCCACTCTAATCTTGCATAATTAAAATTTTTAGTTTCCCATTTACATAATATCATTAATACTTTACATTCAAAAGAAGAAGGTTAGAGACACGTATTTATTTCACTTTAGTTCGCTTCATTTCCTAACCAAGGAGAGAGAGAAAATAGGGGAGAGAGAGAAACACTATTTTGCCAAAAGTTCAATTTTACACAACAAGTCATAGAGTAATATTTCAAACAGCTTATTTACAAGTGTTAACAAGTTTCCATGATGGTTTGGGCAACCCGACACGGGTCTTACAACTTTTTCTTACGTTTCCCTTCTAGTTGCAAAAATGTTCAAATAATGCTCGAGGCTAAAGAACCACTTTCAAACTTTTTCCACCGATGAGAAAAAACACCACGTGTGAGTTTCTACGTGTCCTCCTATACACCAAGAATTCACAAGAACTAATGGAATTCAAAACGAGTAAACGGTTTATGATTGGCGGCTAGTTTTCCAAGGCCATTGGTCATAATTGGCCTAGTTGTAAACGATCAAAAGTTAGCTTGAGGGCTTGGAAAACCATGTCCAAAACTAATGTTCGATGGATGAATGACCAATGAGAAAACTTCCTACAAGCTCCACCTCCCCTATATATGGAGAATTCACCAGAGTCGAAGGGGCTGAGAAGTAGCAAATGATTTTCAAACAGCAAGAGGTTTTCTGGAGCCACCAGTTGTAATTGGTCTAGTTTGACCTAGTCAAACTGTGATCGAGGCCTACAAAATGACTTTGCCAAACTATCAAGAAAAGTGTTTTTCCTCAAACTGAAGGTTCTAGGCAATTTTCTAGTAAAAATACTAGAGGTTTGTGAAGGCGGATAAGCATTTCGTTGTCCAGGATTCAAACGATGAGATGATATGAAACCCAAATTTTCAAATTTAGCAGCTTCCTACAAGCTGCAAAATGGTGTAACAAGGCTCCTCGAAGGGCGTCAAAATATCACAGAAGATCATTCGAGGCTGATTCAAGGATTGAAGTGACTCCTCCCATAATAGGGTACACGTAGGAAATTTAACATCTTCTTCCGGAGATGTGAAGCTTTCTTTACACGTCTCCAAAAATCGTGATTTATCTATTTTAAGAAGGGAGCGGTCAACATATTCACAGGGAAACTCAATTTCAACCTATCAATACAAACATGTACTATAGTAAACAGGTTTGGTTGGGACGTTTACTTGTGATCAATGCGAAGTGAGGGTTTAAGTCCATTATCTACCAAGGAAAATATTGGATCATGTAAGTTACGTTATAATGTTTTATTGTTTTAAAAGAAGTTGATTTCATACAATCAAATATATGAAAATCCTTCGGTTTAAAAATTTTATCCAATTTGCAAAAAAACTAAAGAACATAAATTATGAGAGATGAGGAGAGATGAACCATGCCTGGAAAGTATTAGCGCTCACATAGCAAGAGGTGCACCAGGCGGGTGTCTATAGCCACATTTCCTCATGTAATGCATATATGTCATTCTCTTCTTCACATATTCAAGCCGAACTCACATAAGTATAGGTTGTGTATATTAGTGTATTCTTCAAGATATTGTGAGTAGTATCAAGCATCGACCTCCTATTTTCCAAGCTCCACAACCTAAATATTCTTCACTTTTTGTGCTCTTTTTCAAGTGTTTGTTTTATGAGTGTGATATCTTCTATACCCTTTTGAACATTGCGCATTTCAACATAACACCTTTTTAGATTACGAGTTATCTTGCGATCCAATTTGCGTGAATTGTTCAACTTGATTTCCATGAACTTTTCTCAACAAGATGGCGGTGTGCCTTGAGTGGCCATATTCTGAAATTGAATCCATGATCCTAAAAGAGGGAACCCATTCATCAAGTCTCTTGTTTTGATGCAAGAAATGAATATAATATTCAATTCCATCTTTACTTCCTCTTTGATCCATAATCTTAGCTAAATGATAAACATTATCCCATTTAGAGAGACAATGCACATAACAACCAACATGATATTTCATTCTTGTGTCATTATCCTCTCCCAAAGAGTTATCATCTTTCTGCACATGCACCCCATCATCCGTATCAGATATAATTTTAGCTGAAATATGGGCCATTGCGACTACCTCCACATTTTGCATCCATGATAACTAGGGCACTTGCAAATACAACCTATGAAAAAGAAAAAAAAAACCTTTATTTTCTGCAATGGTTGTACATGCCCAAATCCAAGGCTCTTATCTTGGCCCAAGTGGGAAGTATGTTGGCAAGGTTGTGGAAATTTGGATCTGAACCTACCAATCGCATTTTCTTGAATGTTTATAAGACTTTTTAGCAAACCCATTTGTCCATATCCTGTCGTCCATGAAGATCAGAAAACCACCTTTTATCCTAAGACATACTGCCAAATGGCTATGTGCCTATCTATGCTTCCACATTTCACATTCACGTCTACCAGAGCCTTTGCAACTGCAAGATTCCTCTACTTTTTGCTTGTTGGATGTCCATACCCTATTCCAATGCTCACCTTTTTGACATAGGTTGGGAGGATGTTGGCAAAGGACACATAGGCTATACCATGTGGAGAAATGGTGAAAGAGACAAATATTGCAAACAAACAAATGGAAAATAAGGAAAGGCACTTTCAACGCCTTGATCTTTAGTCTTCTTTTGCATAAAAAAACAAATAGTGGTAGGCAGAAGTCTTATTTCCTCCCAAATATATTGAAACCGCTTCAGTGCAAATGCAGATCCAGACCAGCGATTTATTTCATATAGTAATTGGTCTCAGATAGTGAAACGAGGAGAAAGTGGTCTCAGATAGTGAAACGAGGAGAAAGTGGTCTCAGATTTATTTCTTCAAGCAAGCACGAATAAATCAGTAATTGTACTGATTTTTTAGACAGATAATAGTGAGGGCGTCATTTAGAACCATTTCAACTTCTACGCCACATTTTTCCTTGCTGCCACTATCCAACTATTACTAAATTTTCAACTTTTTCTTGGGTTCCACGTGATTGGTGCCTTTGGATTCTCAATAAATTGCTTGCATTATTAGACAAGGACAAAGACACGTCTGCAATTCACTTTGGATGCCCATGCATTGTCAATGAGGCCACGTGACTTCACATGGAGTCTATCAATGTTTCCACCCACTCCCATAGAACCGCACTTCACAAAATATTCTCCCCCTTTTTATTTTAGAAATATTTTATGGGAGACGGTACACATTCCCCATCTCCTACTAGACATTCTCTTGATCATTCACCTCATTTTCATAGGCGTATACCATGCTTTACTCCCCTTCCTAAGTGCGAGCCATTATAATTTCCACATTCTACTATGCATCATGATATCTTGTACATTTTGATTGATGAACATCTAATATGACTACCTTCTAATGAACATCCTCCTCCTCCTCAGTTATGAGGAAATCAAAACCAACCATTTTATAATTTCTTTAGGATCAATAGTTATAGAGATAATAATTAGTTATAGAGATAATGATTGTTTTTCACTCCATGAGAGGATTCATTTTCTTGAGGACAAGGATGTCATTGGTTTTTGTTCATGGCATGTTGATAGATCACATTCACATGTGTCGTGATGCCGAACACTATTATCTGTCACTTTGACTACCTCTCGTCCTCAAAAGTTCATTTTGTCTCCTCTTCCCTTTGTTTCTCTTATGCATGAGACGAATACCAAACTTATTTTTCAACTCAAACCCAAATGGGTCCTAAAGTAGCACCACTTGCCAGTATAATCTTCTAGTGTTGTTATGATCACTTCGGGCTTATAATTTAGCACTTATGCTCATGACACTACATCATTTGAGCCTCTTGTGCATATTCATCACCTTATTTCCTGTAAGATGCTATATGTTATTTTGTACTACATGATTTCACATCTATTCTTTAAATGTATGCCACTACATCTTTTTCTACATATGCTTCCCTAATTATTTCACCATTTATATCATCTCTACTATAAGTTCACTTCAATGATCATATTAAATTCATGTATATCATCAACCTAATATATATTCTAATATCATCATGATGCTATTTATACTATCAACACATATGGTCTATTCTACAACATCATCCCAATATATACAACTATATCATCACATATTCAACAAAATATCAAATAAAATCATATCAGTACATGTCATCATATCAAAAAATATCTCATCATGTATATATATCTTGAAAGTTTCATAATAAAAAATCAAGGGATAGTGACCACTACATAACATATCATACATCCTCCTCACTACTATTGGAGGCCACTGTTGGAGCTCTCGAACTCGCAATATCACCACTAGATCTCCACCTTTGTGCTCGGGAGAATTGTTCCTCTAATTGAGTCTGTAGCAACACTGCCTCAGCCATGACATCTGCATATCAGCCTTGAATATCCATATATCTCTTAAACATGTTTTTCTCTACTCCGTCTCCTCCCACTTCCTCTCTCACCCAATCTAGCTCTATCTTCACCTCATCTCACTCAGACTATAATACTATACACATGGTTGCCACCCCATCGGGTCAAATAAGTGAGCATGCTCTCCAAAGAATATACTCTACTCTCTCCAAAATCCATGTTGGACCATGATTTATATTAGGCCAAAACTCGCACGCGTTAATCCCCACTACAATCGCCAAAGTTAGGATCCACGAGAGGTGGTTAGTCCATGTCACGAAACTCATAAGGAGCGCTGGATCTAAATGCCAATAATCTTCTCGTCCCATTACCTAAGCGAGTTTTGAACTCGAGACATGTCGCTTTGATACCTTTTGTTGGACCACGATTTCATTAGACTAAAATCCCCAAGCATTAATCTCCACTACAATTTCTAGTGTTATGATCTAAGAGAGGTTGTTAGTCCATGTCACAAAACTCACAAGGAGCGCTAGATGCAAATGCCATCAATTCTTCCACCTACAAGGACATATGGGGGCAAGATTTTTTCCACACTTGGCTAAAATATGAGTTTGAATCTATGTGAAAGAGGAATTTAGGAGACAAGTGAAAGACAAAAAATACCAAACACTTCTTTAAAAGGTGCAGGATTTCACATTTTGGCTCCACCCAATAAATGACTAGACATGAAAATCATTGAATCTCTTTCAATCCCATAAGAGATGAGAAAGGAGTCATCCTTTAGAGTTCTTCCGTAAAACCGGGTTTATTAGATCAACCATGCTCACAAGATACGGAAATATCCCATGAGCACTAAAACCCCACCTCGCTTGTCCATCACCGGGTCCAAAATCCCCTTCCACAACTCGTATAATCATGCTTTGCCATCTCCCATAAACTCATAACTCGCCACCAAGAGCCACACCATAATGACTAGGGTTAGGACACATAGGCATACTCGAGCTTGCCATAGGAATTCCAATGCATATGGTTATATTCTTGTTGTTCTTACGTTTAGATTTTAAAAGTATGTATGTTATTACAATCATAAGCCACAATATCTTTTTTATTGATTTAGAGAAGGCAATTTTGATATTTATGTAATCTCAAAATTGTGCATAACAATCTTATTATTGTCTCTCTTTCACAAGTGGTTCCATTAGAGGAATATTTGATCAAGAGAAAAATAGCAAGTTCAAGTGGTTTTGATTGTGAAAAATGTTAGAATATCTATCATGGATGTTCGAGGTTCATTGCAGTTTTTCAATCTACTTTTATACCTATTGTCTTCATGATGAATGTGAAAAATCCTTCATTGAAACAATATTGTTGTGAGTAGAAAGAGCACAAATAATTTTCTATACTAGATCATCTAATGGTCCAAAAAAAATTATGTACAACTTTATTATTCTAGAAGTGATTTAGTTGTGTTGAAGTTTCCAAATTATATTTATATGCTTGTCATTATTATCGAGGTCATACTTATCTTGTGTCAAAATATTGACATATGCAGTGTGTTTTGGTAGAGCCAACAAACGACAATACAAGAATGCACTTGACATACATAACTCTGCAAATAGATATAAGCTTATCATTGCAATGCCCTATGATACCACTAGATGTGAGATTTGGCAAGACTATACAAGTGAGATAGATGCTTTTGTTTCAGGTATTGAAACATGATGAACATTTACTAATGCATAAATGTTTTATGAATGATATTGATCTTATTTTTACTCCTATTGTGTGTATTCAGATTTAATGGATTATATATGTCATAACAAAATTATTTGGAGAGGGCTCTTCTATGCAACAACATATATAGTAATAGAAGTTTCATATGAGTATGAAATAATAGAATCTAAAATACCATTTGAATATCAATGTAAATCTTGTCTTGGCTTTGTTTTTATGTGTATCAAACACTATCATGTGAGGTAAGTTATTTTGTAGGCAGAAGACAACTACATACATGTTAGATCATACAAGATTGATTTTTAAAGTTATCACAATCTATGGGTTTAATTAAAAATACATTGTCACCACTTTGTTTTGTAGAAGTCTATTTCTTGCAATTCCTATTAGGATTGCAACTATGGTGTATAGAATAAACTATCACAATAATTACTTTCATTATTGGCAGTTGTTTTCATGACACTACAACACTTTTTGGTTATGCATACATCCACCATCATGCCCACCTATTGACATTTCCATTGCATACTTTGGTGCAATTGCTAGGTATATCCCTTTTGAAAATGCACTCCCTCCGCTAAGGTTTGAAATATTATAACATTTGTTTTTAAGTTGTGAATGCACATGGAGACACCGACAATTTTATTTTTTGATTTTTAAACGTGACAAATTTGACTTTTAAAGAGTGTGTTTTCCTCAAATTCAATAAATAGCTAAGTAAGTATTGGGCCATGAAAACTTGGTAAATATAAATATGAAAGTCCAAAGACAATCAAGCATTCAATATGCCCCACCTCTTTTCTTACATCAAATTTGATATACCTATTGAGTACCCTCCACTCAATATATGTGTGGTGCATATTGAGTGGAGGGTACCCCTCTCGAAATAAATATCTTTTCTTATGTAAGGGCCTACGTCTTTTCCTTTGGTGGTACTCGAGACTTATTTTGCCTCCCGATTTAATATACAAAACATCTTTTCAACGCCATTGCTTTAGTCAAAGTTGCTACTACCCTGTTTTCTTATTTATATCCCATGGATTCGCATTGACAAATAAGTTAGGAACCATCTTCCTCGTAATTGTTTCAATTTGAGTATTTTTCAAGAGTGATTTTTGATGGAGGAAGTGAAACTTCGAGCTTTTGGCGAGCCCGTACGGAATGCGCGTTGATTGGATTGGAAGAGAAAGGCGTCGATTACGAATACGAAGAAGAAAATGTTAAGGGGAACAAGAGCGACTGATCTTGCGAATGAATCCGGTGTTCAAGAAAGTACTTGTTCTTATTCACAACGGAATCCCATCTGTGAATCTCTTATAATTCTTCAATACATCGGCGA
Organism: Taxus wallichiana var. yunnanensis; assembly: GCA_018340775.1. Classification (NCBI taxonomy): domain Eukaryota; kingdom Viridiplantae; phylum Streptophyta; class Pinopsida; order Cupressales; family Taxaceae; genus Taxus; species Taxus wallichiana. The sequence continues at coordinate 121,832,392 of CM031241.1, read as the reverse complement.
GGCTGGCCATCTTCCCACCGTTTACGCCATCCGACCCATATGACCGTGCGCTTGTCCGCTTCGGGCTGATTTAAGTAGACAAAAAGGTAAGAATAGTGTAAGCAGATTATATGCACAGAGCGTCTTCTCTGTTTGTGAGTTTCCCTACTAATGTTTTCTCTCGTTTGCAGATCTTGGCGATGGATCCCGTATAACAAGATCGAAAGGGGATGCTCGGAGAAACTAAGCGGGATATGTTGGAGAATCTGGAACATTTAGAAGGGCGCCAAGCGGATGTCGAAAGGAGGGCCTTATTTCGGCGGAAAGGAGTTTGGATTCTGGATATTGCCTTCATTCCATTTGCGTCATGGTTCCACAGTCATGAAAATGTTGGGAATTTTAAGTCATTTGTTCGAGACTCGATTTCCATTTGCTGCTCGGTGCGTGGATTACAAAATGTATGGAGAGGGAGAGCGTCAAAATAGTTCTTCCCATGCCTGAGCGGGTTTTGGAATTGTTCTTACAAAATAGGAAGAAATTTTTGGTCGATTAAAAATTTGTGAAATTTGTTTCCAAAACATCTTATTTTGTAGTGTTTCAATTTCTTTGTCAATGGGGTCTTGGCTGATTGGTAAAGTTGGGCATTTACTAAGAGGAGGTCCAAGGTTCAACCCCCATTGGCATGCCCACTCGCAAGAGGAGTAGTCCAATCGATGTTCTCATGTGCGTTATAGTTGTATGCGGTGGTATGGCTTGAGTAGTCTGACCAACGTCCCTGAGTGTGTCCCAGCTCTATGAAGGCAGTATGAAGTGTGTGCCAGATATGGAGGCGGTATGAAACTTGAGCGTGGTCCCTTCCTCATGCCAGGCTAAAGTTTACCGAGGCTGGTAGAGACTCTTAAAATTGTAATATGTAATGATTCCTCTAATGATCTAAAGAGTTTTTACTTGTTGAACAACAATTGAATAGAATAGTAGAAGCTCACGGCAGTTGATATGCAACTTGCATCGTTCAATTTATTAGGGAAAGGTGAGGAATTTATATAATATTGTTGAATGTATGGTGTTTGTGTTTATTGTTTGAAACGTCAATGAAACTATATTATTAACGTGTAATGGAAATGGTCTATTGTGCTCCTTAAGATCGTAAATGAAATATACAAGTGAGATTTATTTATTTTTAATGTCGAAGATGTTTTGAAAGTAAAGTGCACTTAGAGTCGGTCAATTTTGAAACCTATCATATCAATTACATAGTATGTTTGTTTTTGGTTTGATGATTTTATAGGTTAAAGGAAATGTTAAAGGAAATGTTAAAGCTTAATGTCCTAATATCTACGGACAATGCAGGGTATGTGTCAACCAAAGCAAACATGTTTTGAATAATAAATGAAATTGCTCAACACTCTGTTCCAATGATATGTTGTTCAGAGTTGAGATATATGATCCAATGAAAAAGTAAGAGCTCGACATCAAATTTTACTCAAAATATCATCATGCATGTAAATTCTATACAATCTCACCCATCAAGCTCCTTTAGATCAGGCTACATACTTGGGCAATCACAACAATCAACACTGGTCCTTTTCCCGACCATGGTGGTTGCCTTTTTTCTGGTTGTCGTTTTTGTGTTAGCTCTCTTTGGGGCCACATTTATATCCTACATGGTTGAAGTTTTAAACTATTTGATTTATATATGGTTTCTACTTCTTTTCTTCATGAATTCCATGGCTAGAATTGGAAAGAAACCAATTTCTTCAACCTATAGTAAGTACATCAAATTTTAAACTAAGAAAACAAGCGAACTCTTTTAGACTTGGACATTATATGTTACACTCTAATGGTTTTATTACTAAAATTCCCTCCTAATTGTGAAGGACAAAAATTTACACTCAACGTAAGAAATCGTATGGAGTTCAAGTCTAAAACAATTTATCTGCACATTAAATCTACATATCGCATATGACCAATTATTGGACAAGATCATTTATTGATGATTGTTTGTGCATCACTTATTTTCATACAATTAATTGATCTTATTACTGAAATGAGAGCTACAAGGTGCTATAAAAAGAAAGCATTATAGATGTGCTTCAAACCTCGAACCTAATGAATTTATGCTTGTGTCCTTTTTCGATGTATTTCATAAAAATTTGGGTTTATTTTCATTTTCCTATATTTTTCATTATGCATAATTACATGAACCGCTCCGACTTGATAAGGGGAGGGTTATAAAGATGGTCAAGATGGAGGAAATTTTATGCACGACTTATGTGGAAGTCGAAAGTTCGACATCCTTGTCTCTACCACCCATTTATTGTCTGTAGACACACCATATTCCTTAAGAGAAAACTTATCCACCTCTACTTAAATGGTTTCCCACACATACAATTGGGAAGACTACGGTAAGTAAATTGAGGCACCTAATCTTATCTGTAATGCCAGTGCAATTGGCCGATAATTATGTTTAACTCTAACCGCAATGTCTTGGAATTTATATTGAAATTTACTACATTTAATTTCATTAGATTGAACATGGAAAAAACTATAGACTATCTTACTAAGTTCAAGCACGTGTTGACACAATTGAAGGGGAGTGGAAGAGATAAGAAAGATGAAGAATGTGTTTACCTTATTCTATCCGATTTGAGAGTTCCATTCCAAATATTTGCTTCTACCTTTTTCTCTAATATAGATGCATTAGGTGAGAAATTCCAAGTGCGTACACCTTATAAATATTTTGTGAACGACTTATAAGGGAAGAATCCAAAATGTGTAAGTTTAAGTCTTCCACCTCTTAAAAGGTATTAACAACATCTAATCCTAAGGAAAGGGAAAAGGAAAAGCAAAAGGTAAATCAAAGTTCACCCCTTCTCCATCTCAAAGTGCTCCTAAACCCAAAGAAAACAACTCTAAACCCAAGGAGTCTTTTAAATCCAAGAATAAGTCTATCATTTCATTCTATTTTTGTGGGGGCACTGGTCATGTAAAAACTAAGTGTTGGAAGAAAATGCAAGCTTAGAGGATGCAATTAAAAAAATGAAATATCTCTACCTCCACTCCACCACCTTTCAATGAGCATGAAAAATAAGTTAATGTTGTTTGGAGATCTCAGTCAACAATTGTATATAGTTGGGTTATAGATTCTGGTGCTTCTCATCACATGACTTCTTCTAAGGAGTCTTTTGTATCTCTAGGTTTGAGTTCTATTTCCAAAATTGAGGTTGGAGATTATTCCTTTCTTTTTTTTAAGGGAAAAGGTGACATATCTTGATGGTATAAAAATTCATGATACATTGTGTGTTTTTAACATCACTAAAAATTTACTTTTTGTATATTAAATTTGTCATTTTGGTCAAGGAAAGACAATGAATTTTACACAAGGAGCGAGAAGTAAGAAAGTTCCTCAATACCATTCAGAGAGTTATTGGTTTCTGATGCAGATTCAGAGAGTAAGCTTTGCCATGAACGATTTGGACATCTTAATTATAGATTTTGAAGGAGTTGAGCACTCATGATATTGTTGATGGTATTCCTATAGTTTCTTGTCTTGAGGAAGTTTTCTCTGGTTTTGTATTAGGGAAGCTACACCAAGATCCATTTCCTAAGGGTATTTCCAAGAGAGCTTCTTCACCACTTGATCTTATGCATAGTGACTTGATGTTTTTTCCTACCCCCTCTTTCAATGGAGCTAAGTATGCACTTACATTTATTGATAATTTCTCGAGGTGTACTTGGACTTATTTTCTCAAGTACAAAAATGATGTTTTTAGACACTTCAAAGTCTTTAAGGATTTGGTTGAGAAACAATTTTCTAGTTGCATAGATATCCTTCGCACTGATAATGTGGGAAGTACTTCAGAAAATAGTTTTCTATTTTTTTGGCAACTCATGGTATTATTCACCAACATTTTGTTCCTCATACTCCATAAAAAATGGCTTAGCAAAAAGTAATAAGTGAACTTTGAAGGAAATGACTAAATTAATGATGCATTATAGAGATTTACCTCTTATATACTGAGTAGAAACATTTAATTGTGCTAACTAAATTCAAAATCACACACCACACAAAGCACTTGAGCATTTGACTCTAGAATAGGCTTGGTCCAAAATTAATCCTGAAGTCTCTTTTTTTCGAGTCTTTGGGAGCCATGTTTGGGCCTTTGTGCCAAAGAAGACTAGGAAAACCTTGGATAAGAAGATAAAACCCTTGATATTTGCAGGGTATTGTGAGGACATGAAATATTATCAAAATTTAGATCCTGATACGCATGAGGTTATTTTTAGAACACATGTTCAGTTTGAAGAAAAATTTCTCCTCGTGATTCTTCATCTTCTTGCACGCCTACTTATTCTTTATGTCATCTTGAGGATACCTTATTTGAGAAGGTAATTGAGGAGGTTATGGATGTCGAAAAGGATCTTATTCTCATTGATGTTGTCATTATGCATAAGTGGCATCATATTACAGTTGATGAGGTAACACCTTTCATACAAGATCTTCCACCTAATAGGCATCATCGTGCACATTCTACAGGTTATGGAATTTTGTGATAAGTAGTTTATGAGGATCCACAATATTTTTCATAGGCTTGTGGGATACATGAGTAGGAAGATGCGATGATAGGTGAGTATTCTTCTTTAATACACAATAATACTTGGTATTTGGTCATCCTAAGGAAAGAAACATGGTTAGGTGTAAGTGAGTATATCAAACCAAATATGACGTTGATGGGACAATTGACCAGTATACGACCCGTCTTATTGCAAATTGTTTCTCACAAGTTGAAGGTAATGATTACTCTAAAAATTTTACACCATTGCTAATATGGATTCAGTATGCCTTGTACTTGTTATTGTTACATCACAGGGACATCACAAGGGTGGCAAATATACCAGATGGACGTGAAGATTTCCTCTCTACATAGATATTTATAGGAGGAACTATACATGGATAAACCTTTATGATTTGTTCATGACTCTTCTCTTGTTTGTAGAATCCAAATGTCTCTCTATGGTCTATTATAGGCCCCTCGAGTGTGGTATGAGAAGATGGATTCTTTTTTTCTATCTATTGTTTTTGTTCATTGTCATTCTGATCCTACAATATATCTCCAACATTTTGGCAAGAATATTTTTATATTTGTCTTAGATGTTGATGAACTGTTACTGGAAGATCTTCTTCCTACATTCAAACTATTCAAAGGGATCTTTCCATTTAGTTTGACATGAAATATCTTGGGTTATTGAATTATTTCCTTGGCTTGTAGATTTCTGAGACAATTTCAATGATTCATTTGAATCAGTAAAACTACACACATGATATTCTTCATCATTTTTTATATGGTTGATTTCAAGCCAAGTCCATCTCCTTTTCATTTTAGGGTTACTCTTACTTCATCATCCACTACTCCTCTTTGTGATCCTACCTTGTAAATGTAATTTTTTGGAAGTATATTGTACATGAACCATACTCGCCATAATATTTCCTTTGTAGTAGGGCTTGTATCTCGAGATATCACATTATCCTCGTAGCGATCCCAACGAAGGTGCTAAAAGGATTTTGTGAAATCTGTAGGGCACTTCACACTTTGGACTACACTACACCATAGGTTCTATTCAGTTGGTTGGATATACTAATTCTCGGTGGGATGATTCTATTGATGACATGCGATCAAGTTATGGCTATATTTTTGTCTTGGTTCTTCGCGAGTTACTTGAGTGTGCAAGAGGCAACTACTTTGTATCAATTTCATCTATTGAGGCAAAGTAATCTTGAGAAGGGGTTATGGAAATTCAACAATTTCTTTGGCTTTGACATTTATTGATAGATTTTTGATTCCCACAAGATTCACTAATTGTACTTTGGTGTGAAAACCAAAGTGCAACTAATAACAGTGTTTGAAGAATATCCTAATGTTCTTGGCAAAAGGATTTCAAGGTTTTTAGGGTCTGTTTCAATTTTATATAAATAACAATTACTTCAAGTGTGTTTGTATGTTAAAATTTTGTTTGTAATATCTCTATAATAGGTTTGCATGTATGAATTTTTTAATTACTTTATTTATAATGATGATACTTTTTATGTCTCTCAAAATTGTATTGTTATGTGGAAAATGAGATTCACTAGTAAAAATTTATTTTAATTGTTAATATCATTTTTAATATTCTAAAATGTAAAAAATGAGTTGTAAACTCACTCAAAATTGTTGGAACAAACTTAGTAGAAAGACTTTGGGATATTATGTAGGCTCATTTCTAAAATATATTCCTTTGCCTTTAAATACTAGTAATTTCATATGAGTTGCAGATACGTTGGATGTGATGAAAATAGAATGCTCTCATTTAGCAATGTGGTTTAATGTTAGTGTGTTATATTATAAATGGACCAATTATCCCAACAAGGAATGTATGAAAACCCACAAAACATTTCGAGATACCAAAACCATAAAGGAGTAAATATTTTTGCCTTGTGTATGATTCAACATTGTGCATACACATTTACCAAAGTGTTTCCAATCGTATCATATATAAAAACATCTTTCCCATTATTATTTTATTGATGTCCACACCCATTTTATAATCTCTTGACATTTTTAACAATCTAAATTTATGCGTATGATGGAAAAGGTTTATTTATTGGGATGAAAATCTATCAAATTTTTTCCTAGGCTATTTATGATATTGCATGTATATATCAAACAAGGAACTTACAATTTGTCTACAACATAAAATAAACGAAACTTTCTAATATGCCTCAATGGAGGTCCATAATCTATTTTAAATCTCTTTTCTTCCATGTGTTGCAAGTATGTTGAGAAAAGTTGATTTGATTGGATTGGATATTTTTTCATTGTATTTGATGAAAAATATTCAATGGATCCTACTTAGGAGTTTAAACGGATAATTTTCATGACCACATTAGGCTCACACATGACCTATAATAGTGGTGGCTTGTCTTGGAGGAAGGGATGTTGGTTGTAAAGTTTATGGACTCTAGATTTACACTTTCCAATTGCATTCACTTGAAATTTTCTAAGGCCTTTTCAAAAAACCAATTTTTTATTAAAATAATATTGTGAATTCATTCGGATGTCAAATAAGAAAATGGAATAAATTCATTCCACGAGACCACATCTCCTTGAGTTATTTATTAAAACGGTTCATGTGATTTTATTATGCTTCCATAGGTTATATAAATGTCTACAAGAGCATTAACAACTATAACATTCCACATAAATATGCTTTCCATTATGCCTTGATGGATGTGCACGCCATGTTTTATGCTTCCCAGCTAGTTGGAACTACATTTAACAAAAATTAGCTTTCCATTGTAATTTGATTGATGTGCATGCCCTATTATAAAGCTCCCACTTTAACACATGTTTGGAGGATGTATAATTCCTATTTTTCCTACATTTCTACCATTACACATACAATTACATCTAACATTCCATTGTTCTTTAATGGATGTCCATGAACTGTTGTAAAGATAACATTTTGAAAATTTTTGGGTAGATGCTTTGGAAAAACCTGCTAAATGCATTTTCCAGAAAGTTTCCAAGGCTTTTTCAACAACTTTGTGTTGTGCATATCCTACAATAAATATAGTCTGAGATTAAACATGTTCTGGGAATTTTCTCAAATAATTCACGTTCCTTGATACATGCTTCCACATTTTACATACATTCATTATTGTACACCAACAACTACAACATCTATACTAGCAAAGGTAAACCCATTAGGTTAGACACCTATTAGTTACATTCACCAAAATAGTTCTAATGCTTCATGAGGATGTTAGTTTCATCTATCATTTTCTACATATCATGCAATCATCTAGTTCCTATTTAAACACATAGTATTTTAACACATCTACCATGGCACCTCTGACTACATCTAAAAAAATTAACTTCCCATTATTCTTTGGTGGATGTCCATGTCCAATTTTGAAGGTCTCATTTTGAAAAAGAATAAAAGGATGTTAACAAAATGTGTCCATTGCATTTTCCACGAATTTTCCTAGGTCTTTTAAATAAACCCATTAATGTGTGAATCCTACAATTGATCCAAAGAAAACCTCTTATCAGGAGAAATACCGATATTGAATAACTTAAAATTATAGAGACCAATGGAGATATCTCTCAAATGTTAAGGTTGTAGTCCATTGAATATTTCACATGGCTTATGTATGCTTCTACATAGTTCATACATATATACATGGAACTTGTTAAAACATCTGACAAAATTCCCTCCATTAAATGTGACGAATTTTAGTGAAACTAACCTATTTGTGGCGGTTACTCTAGAGAGAACCTCTTATTAGGAGAATGATTAGCATCAAAGAACATAAAATCATAGAGATCAACACAATGGTTTCTCAAATTATCAAGCACCACAACTACAACATTTGAGAAAAAACACATCCTATTATGCCTCATTTTCTCGACTAATTTGAAAGGGTGGGAAATGCTAGAAAATTCCTTGTTCTAAATATCCCATTTTTACAAGGGATAAGAAGATGATAGAAAAGGTTGTAGACTTTTTCCTTACACATACAAATTATATTTTGTTGATCTGGGTTCAAATCCAAGAACTACAATAAGACTCCACACATGATGCATAAATTTGATCGTGACCCGCATTTACAAATATTTATAAATGAGATTCTGGTGTATGAAGTATAGATAAATTTGAGGGTGAAAGAAATTCATAAGTATAAATACAATGATCCAAGAATACCCCACAAAACATTAAAGGATTCCCATAATCTCACCCAAGATTTAACCATGCATAAAAAATATTTGAATAAATTTTCCCATTATAAAAAATTACACGACCACTGAAATTTATGAGGAATCTTAACTTTTGTTGTTTGGTGACCTAAACTATGAGCTTAGTTGTTTTCTTTCTCAATGTTTCCACCCCTAATGTAGACAAAAAGAATTTACTTATTACTATTACATTATGCCTCTAATACGTTGTTATATACATGATTTCTAAGAGCAAAGATTAGACATTGGTGACACCTTTTCTTAAGTTATTACTATTACATTATGCCTCTAGTATGTTTTTATATAGATGATTTCTAATAGTGAATATTATACACTGGTGACACCTTTTATTAATTTATTACTATTACATTATCCCTCTACTATGTTGTTAGATTCATGATTTCTAAGAGCGAAGATTAGACACTGGTGATAATTTTTCTTAGTCTCTTTGTTGGCTTTGATTTGTTTAGATTGTGACATTGTGTTATAATTATTAGATTTAATACTTTGCTTGAGTCATATAGATCCTATTTCCATTTCTTGTCTTTTGGGACAATACCGCCCACTAAGGACACTACCGCCCAAGTGATAGTGTCCCTTCTAGGCGCTTTTGTCCATTCTCTTTCATTTTATAAATTACCATTTGTTACTTGACATTGGGTATTTTATAATATTTATTTCATGGTTTGGATCGTCCTTTGGTGTCACTAAGTGTCAGAATTCAAACAAGAAAGTCATATATATACATAACCTAATAACTACTCTAAGGAGTAATTGAGCTATCACTTTCTATCTATTTGGGAAAATAACAACACTCTAGTACTGCATTTTAGGCTACATTATTCATTGCATATGAAGGGTAATTTGTAAATTCCATCTCGCACATTCATCTTGGGAAACAATATTTTTAGCCCACTATCTTGATGCGGCAGTACAGGAAACCTAGCTTCAAGGGACATAATTCTATCACACATACACACACTAGAACTACATTGAATTTAAAATGTTGTGTTAGTGATAATCACATTGGAGTTATTTACGAGGTTAGTTTGACTCAATAGTATGCATTATTTATCTCATTTAATGCGTGTTTGAGCCTTGTCTTGGTATTTAGAGTTTGTTTCTTAAACATATTAGTTTGTAGCATTTTAATTTAATGTGGAATGATTTAATAAAATAATAGAAGCTCATGGCAGGCGATATGTAACTTGCATCGTTCAATTTATTAGAGAATGATGAGGAATTAATATACCGTTGAATGTATGGTGTTTGAGTTTATTGTTTAGAAACATCAATGAAACTCTATTATTGACTTGTAATTGAAATGGTATGGTGTGCTCCTTGTAATCATAAATGAAATATCTAAGTGATATTTTTTTGATGTCGAAGATGTTTTCAAAAGTATAGTGGACTCCAAGTTGTCAATTATGAACCTATCATATCAATTACATAATATATTTTTTTTTGGTTTGAGGATTTTATAGGTTAAACGAAATGTTAAAGCTTAACGTCCTAATATTTATAGACAATGAAGGTTATGTTTAACCAAAGAAAACATATTTTGAACAATAAATGAAATTTCTCAGTGTTTGTGTTCGAGTGCTACTTTGTTAGAGCTGATATACATGATCCAATGAAAAAGTAAGATCTCGACATCCAAGATTACTCAAAATATAATCATGTATGTAAATGCTATAAAATCTCACTCATCAAGCTCCTTCATATCGGGCTACTGAGACTTGGGTAATCACAATAATCAATGTTGGTCCTTTTCCCAACCATGGTGGTTGCCTTTTTTCTGGTTGTCATTTTTATTTGTGTTAGCTCTCTTTAGGGCCACATCTAGATCCTACATGGTTGAAGTTTAAAACTTTTAAATTTATATATAGTTTATACTTCTTTTCTTCATGAATTCCATGGCTAGAATTGACAAGAAATCAATTGCTTCAACCTAGAGTAAGTACATCAAGTTGTAAACTAAGAAAACAAGGAAATTGTTTCATACTTGGACCATTTACGTTACATTCTAATGTTTTATTACTAAAATTCCCTCCTAATTGTAAAGGAGAGAAATTTTCACTCATCGATGTAAGAAATCATATGAAATTTCATCATAACATTTTTACGCACATTAAATTTACCTATTGTTCATATAACTAATTATTGTATGAGATCATTTCTCGATGATTTTTTACATCACATGTTTTCTTACAATTAATTGACCTTATTACTGAAATAGGAGCTAAAAAGTGCTACAAAAATCAGGCATTTAGATGTGTTTCAAACCTCGAACCTAATGAATTTCTACTTATATCCTTTTTCGACGTATTTCATATAAATTTGGGTTTATTTTTATTTTCCTAGAATTTTCATCATGCATATTTACATGAACCTCTCTAAATTGAAAAGGGAGGATTACAAATATGGTCAAGATGGAGCAAATTCTATGCCCCGACTTTGTGGAAGATGACAATGTGGCATCCTTGTCTCTACCACCCATTTATTATCTGTAGACACACCATATTTCCTGAAGAGAAAACCTTATACACCTCCATTGAAATGGCCTCCCACACATATAGTCAGGAAGACTCCAGTAAGTAAATTGAGGAATGTAATCTTATGCTGATGGTAGAGTGCAAGCTGTCCCATAGTTGCATTGAAATCTAGGCTGCAATGTCTTGGAATTTATACTGAAATTTACTACATATAATTTCATTAGATTGAGCATGGAGAAAATTATATAATATCTTACTAAGTTAAAACAATTGTTGACACAATTGAAGGGGAGTAAAAGAGATAAGAAATATGAAGAGTGTGTTTACCTTATGCTATCTAATTTGAAAGGTTTATTCCAAATATTTGCTTCTACTTTGTTTTCTCTAGCATGGATGCATTAGGTGACAAATTAAAAATTACTACCTTAGAAATATTTTATGAAAGACTTACTAATGAAAAATCCAAACTGTATAAGCTTAAGTCTTCCACATATCAAAAGGTGTTAACAACATCTAATCCTAAGGGAAAGGGAAAAAAATGTAAATCCAAGTTCACCCCTTGTCCATCTCAAAGTGATCCTAAACCCAAAGAAAACAATTATAAACCCAATGAGCCTTTTAAATCCAAGAATAATTCTAACATTTCATTATTCTTTTATGGGAACACTGGTCATGTAGAAACTAGTTGTTTGACGCAAATGAAAACCTTAGAGGATGTAATACAAAAAAATCTCTATCTCCACTCCACCACATTTCAAATGAGTATGACAAAGAACTTAATGTTATAGGGATATCTTATTCAATAATTATAGATAGTTGGGTTATAGATTATGGTGCTTCTCATCACATGACTTCTTATAAGGATTCTTTTATGTCTCTAGGTTTGAGTTCTACTTCCAAAATTGAGATTGGATATTTTTCATTTATTTTTATTAATGGAAAATGTGACATATACCTTGATGGTGGAAGAATTCATGATGCATTGTGTGTTTCTAATATACTACAAATTTACTTTATGTATAAAATTTTCATTACTCGTCAAGGAAAGACAATGAATTTTACACCACAAGCATCAAGTATGAACCTTGTTGGAGCCTCACTCACTTTTTTCTTAGGGTACTTTTGATCATAGTTCTAGAATATATTACTTTGATGGTTTTGAAGACACTTCCTCAATAGGGCCATACTTGGTTTCTCATGTAATTTTAGAGAGTAAGCTTTTCCATGAACGATTTGGAAATCTTAATTATAAATATTTGAAGGAGCTGAGCACTCATGGTATGGTTAATGGTCTTCCTAGAGTTTCTTATCTTGAGGAAGTTTTCTCTAGTTTTGCATTAGGGAAGAAACACCAAGATCCATTTCCTAAGGGTATGTCCAAGAGAGCTTCTTCACCACTTGAGGTTATGGAGAGTGACTTGACATTTTTTCCTACCCCCTCTTTCAATGGAGATAAGTGTGTATTTAAATTTATTAATAATTTCTCGAGGCGTACTTGGGTTTAATTTATCAACTACAAAAGTGATGTTTTCCACACTTCAAATTCTTTAAGGATTTGGTTGAGAAACAATCTTCGAGTTGCATAAATAACCTTCACACTGATAATGGGGGGAGTACTTCATAAAGAGTTTTCTAGTTTTTTACAACTCATTGCATTATTCACCAACTATTTTTTCCTCATACTCCATAAAAAATGGCTTACTAGAAAGGAAGAAGCAAACTTTGAAGGAAATGGATAACTTTGTGATGCATTCTAGATATTTAACTCCTATATATTGGGTAGAATAAGTTAATTGTGCTAACTAAATTTAGAATCGCACACCGTATAAAACACTTGAGCATTTGACTCCAAAATAGGCTTGGTAAAAACTAAGCCCAATGTCTCTTTTTTTCGAGTCTTTGGGATCCATGTTTGGGACTTTATGCCAAAGAAGACTATGAAAGCCTTAGATAAGAAGAGAAAACCCTTAATATATGTTAGATATTGTGAGGACATGATATCTTATCAACTTTTAGTTCTTGATACTCATGAGCTTCTCTTGTCATGATTATTCATCTTCTTTCATGCCTACTTCTTTATCTCATCTTGAGGATCCATTCGTTGAGGAGGTTAAGGATGTTGAAAAATATATTTTCTCACGATGTTATCACTATGCATAAGTGCGATCATACTACAATTTATGAGGTAATGCCTTTCATACATGATCTTTAACCCACTAGGCATCATCATGCACATTCTACACGTTATGAACTTTTGTGACATGAAGTTTATGAGTATCCATGGTATTTTCACGGGACCATGACATACGGGAATAGGAAGATTCCATGACGGTGAGTATTCTTTTTAATGAAGAATAATAATTTCTATTTGGTCTTCTAAGGGAAGTAAGATGGTTAGGTCTAAGTGGGCATCTTGAACCACATACGTAGCTGATGTGACCATTGACTAGTATAAGAACCATGTTATTGTAAAGGGTTTCTCACAAGTTGAAGGTATTGATTACTCTGAAATTATTGCACTCATTTCCAAGATGGATTCGATTTAACAAAAATAAAATAATATGTAGATTTACCTTTTTAAATTCCTATGTTTGTTATAACAAGCAAATATGATAGTAAAGTATAGAAATATGACCTAAGAAATGAGAAATGAAAGTAAAACCCTAAGTGAAATGTAAGGTTAAAACACTTAGTTGGTTTCACAAATATCCTGGCAATGTGTGAAGGTGGAAGATTGGTAGAATAGGAATACAAGAGGTCATGGTCGAGCCCGAAAAAGGTAGAAGTGTAGGAGTAGGAACAAGGGTGCCTAGAGTAGTACTATGGCATATGTGTGCTACGATTTCTTCCTAGGTGCCAAAGTCTATGCAAGATCTCCAAAAGTGAAATTTACAAGTTCCCTAGATGATCTGAAACCCTCACTATTTATCTCAATGTGATCACAATATGATCATCGATGTCGTTGATAATCTACAATAAAGAGATCAACTTAAAAATGCTCAAAATAAAATCAAATTATAAAAAATAAAGATGTGAAATGTCCTTGAAATGTCCTTAGTTGTCACAATGGCTATCTTACGACTGAGCATTACACTACATCTCAGACCCAATGTAGTTATATATGTGTGTGTAGAATTGTGCCTTAGGTGGATCTTGTACATGTCGCACTTGATAGCGAGCAAATAGCTAGATGTAAAAAGATGTAATAGATTTGTGCATGAAATAAAATGAACTTCCCTCCTATCCATGTGATGCAAAAAACCTTCCCTTATCCCTTGTAATGGTGCTATATGGATTCAAATATGCTCTAGATTACTTGTGAGATGCAACCTTAGGTGATAGTATAGATGCTTCGAGCTTGGTCCCTTAATTTGGTCACATAACTTTGTATTTATATGCTTCTATTTTTAAATTTCATAATGGATCACTAAAAGGAAAAACCTTAAGAGATATGGATGCCCCTATGGCTAAAAAGAACCCAAAAAGGAGAAATAAAAGTGCAAATAGGTCTAAGGTGCCTAGAGGGGACGAGGGCACACAGGTGATAGTGTCTAGAGCCAAAAAGGTGAAGTATGAATGGTCATACTTAGTAGTGATTACCATTAAGCTAAGAGGGAGATTGGAAGGGAACCTAAGAGGCCAAGTATAATGATTAATTAGAACATATCTCCCATAAGAAGCATACAAATATTAGTATGTGATTAGGACCTAGTAATGTACCCAAAGTGCATGATTTAGTGTATCTGTATTTTTCCCCACTTTATGTTGGTGAGTGAAATATCAATAATATAAACTAGATAGATATGCATACCTAATAACCATGTAGATCGATGTAAAAGAAGCATTCTAAGACACAAAAAACATAGAGTGAGAAAAACGTGTGAACTATGGATGCTAAAGAAGAGGAAGTAAAAAGAAAAGTGATGAATAATGACCCTAAGCTGAAAACACTCATGTACATTATATGTTACACATGTTGTTGATTATGTTCTTAAAGTGTGATGGTTGTTTCTTGGCGTTGACTCACGCTTCCTATAAGGATGGAATTCTAAAATAGAAGAATGAAAAAGTAGTCAAATATGTGCATAGATGTATAAAATGGATGTAAAAAGTGTGTAAATTTTTAAAAAATAGTAGAAAAGGAACATGTGCACCTGATCCGTGTTGAGAAAAAGTGATAGAAAGTATTTTGAAGATGTTGATGAAGAGTGAGTTTTAGGGCAATGTCATGCCACGACAAAAGTAGTGTAGGGATAAAGGTATATTATCATTCTCTAACCTTTTACTGCTTCTCGAAGTAAAAACACCACTATAGTTGGCTTGTACAAGTCTAATCCAATGCGAAAAAGTGTGATCAAGTGTGATTACCAAGTGCTAAAGGATTGTCTTCCTTGTGAAAGTCTTGTGTGATAATGTTGAAAATTGTACTGAACTGAAAAGTGATGTGTATCTGCCCCTAGTCTCAGGCACCCAAGAAGGGACAGAAGTTCCTAGGCACCCAAGTCTAATTTTGGGCACTAGTGTCTATGTTGAAGCAAGGATCCAAGTTTGAGTTTGTAGACTTTGTTGACTCTATGTTGTGCTATAATGAACTGTGATTATAGACTGCTAAATAGGGTGAATGATTCACCTAATAGATTCCCCCTTGTCTAGGGTGCATGTGACTTCACTAGAAGGATGTAGCCCAAAAGAGGATCCCATGTTAGAGTGATACTTGTATGTAGGAGGGAATGCACTTGGTAGAAACCAAGGCTCATAAAAACAGTGCCAAGTAGACAAGTGTTAGTGCAAACAAACATGTATATAGAAAATAGTGTAAGTTACCAAGTAAGAAGACAATGTAGACCATGAAAAGTGGGTTGCAAACATGGGACATCACTCACGATGTTGCAAGACAAACAAGGCCACAATGGCCGAAAGAAAATAATATGCACACAAGACAAAGCATAGGTAAAAACTTGTAAAAAATGTCAAACAAGAGTAAGAAAACATCTGACAACCATGGTGGAAAATAGTTCCTACAAGATAAATATTGCACATGAAGCATCCATTAGCATGTTAGAAAAATATAAAGTATTTCAAAGTATATATAATCTGATATAGTAATGTGTTATGTATAGTAATGAAATAATAACACTTGAAATTTGTACAAATGTCGATGCCCCCAGAAACTATTACGGGATTGATGTGAACTATTGTGCCAAGTATCCGTGATGCATGCATTGGTATGTGTATACTCTACAATCACAACTAGAAATCAAGTGAACACACATGTGTGTATGATAAATATAATGACATACAAGATATATATCAAGTATGTGTAATAAATTGAAAATATAAGCATAAGTGAGTAAGAACCATGTGCAACCAATATATTGAACATGTTGTGGATGATATGGAATTGAATGCAATATGAGTGTGATAGGCGAAATGTGCCACCCGAGTACAGATGTATGCATGAGTGAATTTTGGTTCATTTATGAGCAGAACCCTCAATAATCAATAATGAACTATATAGCGAGTGCATCATCGAGAAATAGTTCAAACGATGTGTTGTATGTGAGAAAGAGTTGATGAATATAGCCCAAAGTATAAATTGTAAACATGTTTCAAGTGAGTAAGATTGAGTGACACGCTAGAGATTTATTATGAAGTATATAATGTATAATTGTGTGCACAGTCATGGAGGAAACAAAAATCATAGCTATGGTGTGTAATATTGAATTATTTATTAGAGGAATTGACAATGAAGCCTAGGATGTAGGAAAGGTGTGAATGAGATGCTAGAATGATGAATGATGTAGCATATGACATATATCATAAAATGTGTGAATAAGATCATAGAAAGATGAAGGTTGATTGGTAGTGTCATCTCACAGAGGCTTCAGGATGGTCAAGGAAAAGTTCTAAGGAACTTAAATAGTTTTTGTACAATTCACCGACATGAAGAGGTAGTTGCCAATGTCTTGAAGAAGCTACGGAGCTCTAGAAGAAACTGCAGAATCTTAGTGAGTGTCACGGTTAAATGGATGAATCCAAGAATTAAAAAAAATCTAAAGGATGAGCCATGAGTGATGATGGTGAAGTTTCAGATGTGAAGGAAAATCCATAAGAAGAGTATGAAGGAAAAGCCGCGGGAGTAAGGAAGTTAGGAGCAAAGATGCGAGATAAACAAGAGAAGCCTCAAAGGACTAAAGGAAGCCGTGAATAACTACGAAAGCCACGAGTTAATAGGAAAGAGCCACGTATAAGAAACAAGCCATGAAGTCTTGGAAAAGTAGCGGAAAACTAAGCCTATAATAGTAACAAAGAAGTAAATAAAACCGCAAAAAGAATAAATGCCGCGAGATCAAAGGACATAACCTCCATATAAAGGAAAATGTCAAAGAAGCCAAGGAAATCCATGGATCGGACACATGAAAAGGATAAAGCTTGAAGAAAATTAAATTAATTTTAACATGGAAAAGTGATATTTTTTTCTCCAAAATCCATGGTGATTTGATTATCAGGTGATTACGGCTAAGTATACGGCTTGGGCTCCACAAAGAAGAAAGAAATCTACTATTCTAGATACCAACATTTAATGATGTTTGACTATAAGGAAATACAATTACACTCTATATGTAATTCTTGTTTTCTAGGTGAAATAAAATATAAGAGAAGAAAGTGGCTCACTCATCTTGATCACATGGGAAATCCTAAAAATATGAGAAATCTATTTTAGGTATCGGCTCATAAATAATTTCTAGAAAATGCATAGAAAAATGTGAAATCAATCTGAATATAGATAGAAAAAATCTGGAGTTTGTTGCATGCATTTAATAGACTATATTTTCAAGAGATAAAGCAGGAAAGAGTGCACAACATTACAAAGGATGTGATGAAGAGCATTGATTGTCTATATAGAGAAAATTTGATGCCAATATGTTTATTGTTCAATTGTGAAGATGATGAATTTAAGCTAAGAAAGAGCTACAAAAGAGAAAAGAAAGGAAAGAGGAGAGAAGATAGATGAACTGGTGAAGATATTTCATATGAAAAGAGCATCAGTGTGGCAGATTGATATAGCAAGAGTGTTCAAATTATATGAGAAGAAGAGAGTGACAGAGAGAACACTGAAAAATATAGAAAAGTGATCATGATCTATTGTGTAAGCAATTTTTGTAACTAGATGATCAAAATTTGTATGAAAAATAAGTCTAAGTTATAAATTAGCATATTTATGGGGTTGTAGTATCCTTTTGGGTAGTGGCATATAAAATATTACTTACATTTGATTAAATTAGGGGTTGGTGCTCTATGCAAGCGGGTGTTTGCTAAAATTTGTTGAGTGGGTGCTTAGAAAATCTTCGAGTGTTTGCTTGAAGTAGTGAAGTGGGTGCTTTACTGGTTGAGTGGGTGCTCAACAAAATCCATTGTATGACTTTGGAATTGGTGTTCCTAATAAATTTGTGGTTTCAAGTGGGTTTTTCTCCAGAAAGGGTTTCCCACTATTAATTATGTGTTTTGTGTTATATTGCTTAGCATATGATTGTTTAAATGCTTATGATTATATGATTACACTCGTTGATAGAAACATGGTTCAACATTGTTAAAATTTTAATTTGCATTGATTCACCCCCACTCTTAGTGCTTGTGAAGTCTAACAATTGGTATCAGAGCAAGGTTTTGTGATAGAAGCTAAACATCTGCAAGGAGATTCTCTCTTCACAAGCATGATAACAAATTAGGCACAAGGCAGTTTATCGCTGTCAAGATCACCTCTCTTCACTGGAATGAATTATGTATTTTGGAGAATAAGGATGAAAACATATCTGATGTCACTTGGTTTTGAGGGCAAGTGCACAAAGATGGGGGCAAAAAAGTGGACGAAAGCCATTTTTTGGCCATTTTGGCCATAACACACTCATGTTATGGCGCTTGAGACACGTTATAACATGACGAGAGATAAATCGGGTCACGTTATAACGTGAGTGTGTTATGGTTCGATAAGTCCAAGGCATAATGTGAACGCACTCACGTTATAGTGGGCTTTTGTTTCAATGTGTTATGTGGTATATGTGTTTGTGGCATGCTTCTATTGACTAAAATAAATGTTCAAGTATAAGTTTTTCTTTTATTATTATTTATATTTTATTATTTCTTATACTTTAAATTTATTTTAGTCGATATAATATGTTAGGGTCACTTTGCACCTTATAGAACTAGTCTCACAGCTCCATCTATCTTGGTGTAGAAGATAGCTTTTCAGATTCTAATCTGGTCAATACGTAGAAATTTTTCAGGATTTCAACATTCAGCCTTCAAGATTTAGGGGCCTTTTCTATTGGTTATTAACATTTGTAGGAATTTTAGATGTGTCAAAACTATATATTCATAAGAACCTCTTCTTCCTTGAAAATGCCTAGATTGTCTCAGTAATGATGTATCCCTATATTCAAGGATTATGGACTACTGGGGTTTGTGGTAGGATTGCACATTGAGGAATCATTGAGTGTTTGAATCAAAATTTCATTGTATCTAGAGAAATAATTTCAAACATGGGAGTAATACATCTTGGAAAATAAAATTGAACCTTAGAAATCCTCTCAAATTGCCAGCTTACACAAGCATTAGACATATCAAGCTTTGTTCTTCAAATGAAATATTCGTTCTTGACAGCTTACAACTAAAAGAATTATTCAAAAGAGCATAAAAATGATCAAATTTACTTGGTATCCTAATATGTCAAACCCAAAAATACAACTGGACTTGTTATTCTTAATTTAGGGTTTAGGGTTTAGCATTTAGGGCTCATGGTTCAGGGTTTAGGGTTTAGCACTTAGGGATCAAGGTTTAGGGTTTAGGGCTTAGGGATTATGGTTTAATGCTTAGAATTTATGATTTATGGTTTATGGTTTATGGATCAAGGTTAAAGACTAACTATTTAGGGTTTAGGGTTTAGGGTTTTGGATTTAGATATTAGGGCTCATGGTTTAGGGTTTAGGGTTCATGTTTTATGGTTGATGGTTTAAGGTTTAGGGTTTGGGGATTATGGTTAATAGGGTTTGGAGTTTAGGGTTTAGGGTTCGGTTTTAGAGTTTAAATTTTAAGGTTTACATTTTAAAGATCGGGGTTTATGGTTTATGGTTGAGGGTTTGATGTTCAAGGTTACTAGTTTAGGGATCAATAATCAAATATCAAGAGATCATGGCTCAATTTTTAGTGTTCAAGGTTTGAAATTTAGGGTTTAAGGTTTAGGGTTTAAGTTCATGGTTTACGGTTTATGGTTCAAGGCTTAGGGTTAAGGGTTTAGGGCTCAAGTTTAGGGTTCAAGATTTTGGGTTTAGGGTTTAGGGTTTAAGATTTAGGGCTTATGGCTTGAGTTTGAGTGTTTATGGTTTAGGCCTCAAGGTTTAGGGTTTAGGGCTCAAATTTTGGGAATCAGGGTTTAGGGTTTAGTGTTTAGGGTTGAGGGTTTAGGGTTTAGGTTTAGGGATTAGGGTTCACAGTTTAGGGTTTAGGGTTTAAGGATCATGGTTAAGGGTTGATGGTTTAGGGTTTAGGGTTTAGGTCTTAGGGTTAAGGGTTTAAGTTTATGGTTTATGGTTTAGGGTTTAAATTTCATGTTAGAAGTTTCATCACTCAAAATCGGTTGTAGGACAATCAATGTCTACCACGTGGCACCTCCAAATTCTAAATTTCATTTTGTTTAAATTTTCTTCAAGAAATGTTGGAGGAAATGAACTTGTCATTTTCTTCATGCCTTCAGAGGTCCAAAATGTCAATTCAACCCAAATTTGGAAAATATGGAGAACTTGGAAAGTTGAAGTGTATTTATAAAGATAAGCTCGAAGCAAAGGAATGCATTTCGTAAGTAATTGTAGTCAATTTTTTTAATTTTTTTATTAATACCCGCTAAAACTAGCCTTACGATTACATATTCATAAAAATAAGTTCGCAAGAGCCAAGGGAGATTTTAAACTTATCACTTAAGCATGGGGAGTTATTTGCGATAACACCATAAAGGCTACGTATGATGCCATAGGGAAAAACCAACAAGGGCACAACCCCGCCTTCCACAAACTGAATTCCACAGGCATTGCCACTGCCATCGGCATTACAAACAATCTAAATGGGAATAATTATTCAATTGTAGATGAAGTTCCTAAAAATTCCATATTTTATGACCACGACTAGAACCAAAAATAGAAATAGAAGCAAGACCAAAAACATGACCTAGACCAAGACTTAGACATGAAATTTGAGAGGATTTTGAGGTTCAATTTTATTTTTCAAGATGCATTACTCCAAATTTTGAAAATGTTTCTCTAGATGCAATGAAATTCTAATTCGGATACTCGATGATTCTTGAATTTCCAATCCTATAACAAACCCTAGTAGTAATTGATTCTTGGATATAATGATAAATAATTCTGGGAAAACCCAGGCACTTTCAAGGAAGAAGAGGTTCTTGTGAATATATAATTTTGACACATCACATCACACCCTTCTTTAGGATTGATGACTACCACTATGTTTTTATGGCACTTTTGAAAGCATCCATGGGTTTATCATAGAAGGAATTACCAATGAATGAAAGGTCACTAAGTCGTAGGCTAACCGAATCCCATTCGAACTAAACAAGAAGGATTTTCTAGGTGATTGATAACTCCTTTATGTTCTTAGTCATACCCATATTGCTATGCTTATTTGCAAAATTATAATCAATGATGGTTCTAGGTACAAGAATAGGAAATATGGTGTTAATATTGTCATTCCCTCCTAGTCGGAAGCCATATTAGCCTTGTTGATATTTAGTACTAATTAGCAATGAAATATAATTCTCCAACTTTCATTTTCCTTACTCATCTTCCACATCATACTTGAATAAATGATTTGATAGGGAAGTTACCCTCTTCGACGGTGATACATTGAATATGAATATGATCCTCGAAGAAGGGAGTTGCACTGGATAGGTATCTCTTGATCTTACACCTAAGCCCTAATCCGTAATCCCTAAATGCTAAATCCTAAACCTTGAACCCTAAAACCTAAAACCTAAATCCTAAACCCTATTTTTAGCACCTTGAGCCATCAACCATAAAACCTAAATCCTAAACCATAAACCGAAATCCACAAACCCTAAACCCTAAACCCTAAACCTAAACCCTAAACCCTAAACCCTAAAACCTAAACCCGAAACCTTAAAACTTATACCCTAATCCATCAACCCTAAATGCTAAGCCATAAAACCTAAGTCATAAACCCTAAGCCTTAAACCCTAAGCCCTAAAACCTAACCCCTAAACCATAAATCCTAAACCCTTAGCCTTAAACCCTAAACCCTAAATCTTTTCCTAAACCCTAAATCGTAAACCTTAAGGCTAGAGCACAAACCCTAAACCCTTAGCCACCGAACCCTAAACACTACACCCTAAATCCTAAACCTTAAACTGTAAACCCTAAACCATTAACCCTTAACCCTTAACCCTTAACTCTAAACCCCGATCCTAAACTCGAGGCATGAGGCCTAAACCCTAAATCCTAAAACCTAAACTCTATTTTTACGACCATAAACCCTAAACCCTAAACCCTAAATGTTAAGCCCTTAACCTTGAGCCCTAAACCCTAAACCCTAAACCATGAGCCCTAAACCCTAAACCCTAAACCCTAAACCATGCTCTCTAAACCATAAGCCCTAAACACTATCCCTAAATCTTCCTAAATTATATCCAATACTTCTAAGATTCTCTGACATCACCTCTAGATGCTTAATATATTTCTTGAACTATCCTAGAGGTTGTTTGATTAGCTCAAAACTATTCAAGGATTAGTGTTTAGGGTTTAATGTGCATGGTTTAGGGTTTATTGTTTAGGATTTAGCATTTAGGATTGATTGTTGAGGGTTTAGGATTTAGGGTTTAGCATTTAGAGCTCATGGTTCAAGATTTAGGGCCTAGGGCTTAGGGCTATGGGTTGAATGTTTAAGGTTTAAGGTTTAGGGTTTAAGATTAATAGTTCAAGGTTTAATGTTTATTTTCTATGGTTCGGGGTTAATGATTTAGGGTTTAGGGTTATGATTAGGGTTTAGGGTTTAGGAATCAAGGTTAAGGGTTGATGGTTTAGGGTTTAGGGTTTAGGGCTCAGGGTTAAGGGTTGATTGTTTAGGGTTTAGGGTTTAGATATCAAGGTTTATAGTTTAGGGCTTAAGTTTATGTTTTATGGTTTAGGGCTTAGATTTTAGGGTTTAAAGTTCGAGTTATAATTCTCTTCACTTAAAAACACAATATGGGGTAGTAGGAAGGTGTTTTTAACTAACAAAAATTGGCCTCATCCTCATGAGATCCTTACCCACTCTACACAATAATCAATTTAAGATAGTACCCATTCCCAGAGGTACTTATCAATGTTTACAAATATTAACCTATCACCATGTGGTGATCATATCTTTAGTACTTACAAATTTAGGGCCATTTTTGTCGGACCAAAAGGGGTGGATACATTATCTTGAAATTATTCATGAAACCTTAAATTCTTAGAGAAAAATGGATGTTACCAACATGTATAGGATTCACATATCTTTCCATTTCCTATTTATTTTACTCCCAACCCTTACGGTGTTCCCAAAATCATCTAAATAAGTCAAATTTCACCACCGAAGTGTTTGTTCCCTGCACCTAGAAAACTCATTGTTGACAAGATTTCCCTTGAATGAGTAAATATTTCCTAAATATTCCTAAACACTCCTACAAATGTCAATAACCAATCCAAAAGGCCCTAAAACCTAAACAATGACTATATTCTTTCACAAAACAAATATCGATTGTATAATTTAAACCCTAAAAGATTGAATGTTGAATGTTGAAATCTTGAAAAATACATATGTACTGACCAGATTAGAATATGAAAAATTATCTTCTAAACCGTGATAGATGGAGTTCATGAGACTAGTTCTATAAGGTGCAATGTGATCCTAACATCTTATATTTACTAAAATAAATTTAAAGTATAAGAAATAATAAAATATAAATAATAATAAAAGAAAAACTTATACTTCAACATTTATTTTAGTCAATAGAAACATGCCACAAACACATATACCACATAACACATTGAAAATCGATCACATTATAACGAACTCATGTTTAATCTCTTTTGCGTTTTAAAGTCCCAATCCACAGGCTTGGATTTGCATTAGATTTCCAAACCAAAGGTTTGGACTATTTCTATGTGATTAAAAGTGTGTTTGACAAATAAACATCAAAATTTCACGTGCGTGCCTAAATATATCATGCATTAAAACATAATATTCAAAAATAAATTATACTACGATGTCAAGCTCAATTTTACCTTGATGACGATATAATTCTTTCTAAAATCTGATTAGTTTAAGGATTTCATCCATAATTTCTTTTACTAGTGCCTTGTTTTCTTTTCAAAAACCTATGCATACATTTTGGTGCACAATTTATGATTTTTCCATCCAATTTTGTTAGAAAGTGGTTTTTATAAACTCCATTCTACACACACTCAAAAAAGAAAACTAAAAAATGACTTTTTTTCTCAAAGTTATGGGGGTGCACACACAAATATTTCATTTTCGCGATATGTGCACTTTGAAAATTAATTAAAAGTTATATATTCATCCAAAAATTATGAAAAATTAATGGTACCTCGTACATGATCTTAGAAAACTTTCTACTAAAGGGATTTAAGATAAAGTTTATAGAACTCAAAAAATGGGGGGCACAGAGATAATAGGTTCTTGTCTTTTTGACACAAAAATAGACACATTTTGTGTGCGCACCACATTTGACCCTCTTGATCTCAACCATTTAAAAAAAAAAATTTAGAAACTAGATTCTGAGCTCTATGGTACTTATTCTTATCATTTTGTCAAATTTTGAGCCTAGGCATGCCGAATTATTCGATGAAGTTAAGGTTTTGCTTATTTCGGGAATAAGGTGTCCCTTTTACCCCCATTTTTCCTCCATCTCCATGCACTTACCCTTGATATCTAGGAATGTGTTGAGAAAGGACACAATCCTCTAGCCACATTAATCACTTATTCAGTAGATAAAGTAGAATATTAATGCAACTCAAGAGTAATGAACACCATTTTATGTGGCCTGATTGAAACCAAGTTTGTAAAAGTTTTGCATTGCACAACATTAAAGCAGATATGGTTCAAACTTCAAAGTTTTTATAAAGGAGATAAAAATTTGAGCTAACAAAGTTCTGAGACCTCTACGAGCTCAGTTTGAGAATTTGAAGATTAAAGATGATGAGAGTATAACGGCCTACATGCAGAGAATAGATGAAGTTATTAATATGATTAGAGGCCTAGGTGAGAAACTATAAGAATCATCATAGTTCAAAAATCCTGAAATACTTGACTAGAAAATATGATGTAAATCTCACAATGGATGAATTATAGAGAACTCTCTCAACATACGAGATGAGGACTGTTGGATCCAAGACTACTAAGAAAGAAGTAGTATTCAAGGTCAATAAAGAAATCCATTCCAAGAAAGAAGAAGAAGAAGAACTAGTTTCATAAGATGAGTTAGATGATGAAAATATTGAAGCAATGTTCATAAGAAGACTAAAAAGAGGTTTAGGTAAGTATAAAGGAAAACTCCCTTTCAAATGCTTTGCATGTGGACAAGTAGGTCATTTTGTTGTTAAATGTCCAAACAAAAATAAAGAATCTAAGTCTAAACATGAAGAGGATAGTCATAAACACAACAATAAAGAAACTGGATATAAAAGAAAAATAACAAGAAGAAGTTCTTTAGGAACAAAAGGAACTTATATTCAAAAGAAGAGTCAAGTGAATCTTATTCAAGGACCCTTGACAACTCTAAAAATGAAAATGATGAAGATCAATTTGAATTTTTGTTTATGGATATATAAATGCATCTGAAGAATGTAGTTTAAAAGGAAATAATGCAGTTGACTATGAATAATTTCATGAAGAAGAATTTGAAGTAAATATTGAAGCTGAACTAGTATGTTCTCTTGAATAATTGAGACTATATAGGAAAAAAAATCAAATGACGAGATGCACATTAATAGACTATTAAGAAAAAATCCACATCTTTGAAGAAAGACAAACTCTAAGAGAACAAGAATATTATAATGAGCTCAAAGATATTGAAACTGAGCTGGAAAATATTTAAATCTCTTACAAATCAAAGGAGATTGAAACCAGCTAGAAAATATTTAAAACTCTTACAAAATTGAACACAGAATGGAGTGACTAAAAGTTGAGAGGAAACAAATTAATAACAAGCTGATTGTGTATGAAAATTTAGAGAAGAGTTTAAATGTTTTGACTAACATAGTAAGTGGCCAACATGATATAAATGATAAATCAGGAGTGGTTTCAAGGAAGAGAGTAAGGAAAATGAGCCTGCAAAGAATGAAAGAAACAAGACTGCATCAATTACAAACACATCTTGTGATGTAAATAAAGAGTTCAATAAATCCGCCAAAAGAAGGAATACTTCTCCCATAATCACCTATGTTGTGAGGTACACTCACTCTTTCTATGACTATTTTTTTCATGTAATCAGTTTGGACATAAGGCTACTAAGTGTATAAAATTATCTAGATGTTATAGAAGAAACTTTGGCCCATCTTGCACTAGACCAAACTATAATGCTGCTCACTACAATCACCACAATTATTACAAGAAAAGAAATGAAGCAAAAAAAGTAAAAAAGAACCTACCAAACAAAATAAATGGGTGTATGTTGTCAAGGAATATGTCAACAAGAGACAAGAGTCTTGCTCAATAGTGCAAACCACATTCCATGTGAAAATGAAGATAAAATATTGTATTTCTATAGTGGATGCTTCAACCATATGACATGTGAACAAAGTAAATTCATTTTTCTATTAAATAATGCATCAGGTGTTGTGAGATTTGGTGATAACAATTTAGAAAATATAGTTGTAAAAGGAACCTTGAGTCTAGATAATGGAAAGACTATCACTGAAAATGTTCTATATGTTGAAGGTCTTAAGCACAATTTGTTAAGTGTAAGTCAAATGTGCAAAAGAGGATACAATATGATATTCCATGATAAAGGATTTGATACTATAAATGGAAAAAAAGGGAAGAAATTTGCAAAGGCCAAGTGGAATAAGAATAACATGTATGTTCTAAATGAAATAAACAAAGAAAAATGCTTCACAAGTAAGGTAGATTACAACTAGGTGTGGCATAGGATATTGGGGGATATAAGTTTTGAAAATCTTGTAAAATTAAGTACAAAAGGTTGTGTCATACATATGCCAAATATTTGTAATACCATCAGACACGATATGTAAGGGTTTCTTACATGGAAAACAAATAAGGAGATCATTAAAGTCAAAAGAATACTCTACAACTAGACCTCTAGAGTTGATTCATATAGACCTCTGCAGTCTTACCAGAACTAAAAACATACAAGGTGATGTGTATTTCATGTTACTTATAGATGATTACACCAGAATGACATGGGTATCCTGTTTAAAGTAAAAATTAGAAGCCTTAGACATATTCATAAATTTAAAGCCCTAGTGGAGAATGAGAAAAACAAGAAGATTAAATTCTTGAGATCATATATAGGTGGAGAATTTTGGGCAAATGAGTTTGATGCATTTTGTGAAGAACATGGAATTAGAAGACAATTCTCAACCTCTAGAACACCTCAAAAATGGAGATGTTAAAAGTAAAAACAAAATTGTACAAGAGATGGCAAGAACAATGTTGAATGAGTCAAAACTCCCATATAGATATTGAAGTGAAGCGGTATTCAACATGGTATAAATTCTGAACAAATCCCAATTAAGAATAAATAGTGACAAAAATCCTTATGAATTGTGGAAGAACAAGCCTATAAATTTAAAACACATAAGAGTGTTTAGAAGTAAATGTTACATCAAAAGAGATGAAGACAACTTGGGTAAATTTGACTCAAGGTGTGATGAAGGCATATTTCTTGGATACTCAGTAGTTAATATGACTTACATGTGTTACAATAAAAGGTTGCAAAATAGTTTTTGAAAGCACAAATGTTAAATCTAGCACTCAGCACAAGGAAAATCATGAAGAACAAGAAGATGATGAAGAAATCAAAATTCTGCGTGAAGAAGTGGAAGAAAGGAAAGACACCAAGGCACCCTCAAAGTAAGTCAAAAGGGATCATCTAGAAAATCATATTATTGGAAATAAATAAGGTGGCATTCTCACAAGAAGGAGACTAAGATATCAACAAAATCACAAAGACATAGCACTCTTATCCATGGTAGAACCCAAAAATGTTACAAACGCAAGTAAAGATCAACATTGGGTAGACATAATGAATGAAGAACTTGATTAGATTGAAAAGAATGAAACCTTGGAGTTGGTACCCAAACCATAGGTCAAAAATGTGATTAGAACTAAATGGGTATTCAAAAATAAGTTGAATGAAAAAGGAGAAGTGATAAGGAACAAGGTCAGAATTGTATACAAAGGATACATGTAAATGAAAGGAATTGAATTTGATAAAAAATTTACACCAGTAGAAAGGATGGAAGCAATTAGACAATTTTTGGATTACGTGGCTTACAAGAAGATCAAATTGTTCCGATGGACATGAAATCAACCTTCCTTAATGGTTTTTTGAATGAATAGGTATATATTAAACAACCTGAGAGATTTTCACTAACAGAAGATAACGATTATGTGTGTAGGTTGAAGATACCTTTGCATGGACTAAAACAAGCTCCCGAGCTTGGTACAATAGATTGGATTCATACCTCATTGAGCAATGGTTCAAGAAAGGTGTTGTTGATAGTAAAATCTATATAAAATAAGAAGGGGATCATTTGTTAATTGTCATTATGTATGTAGATGATATTATATTCGAGATGAGATCATGATAAAATGACTTATGTATTTGCTGATATGATGAAAGAAGAGTTTGAAATGTCTATGCTTGGATATATTTCATTTTTTATGGGCTTACAAATCAGTCATTTAGATCAAGGCATATTCATATCCAAAAATAAATACATCAAGGAAATGCTGAAAAAATTTCGGATGGAAGAATGCAGACCTATAAGTACACCAATGTAAGTAGGATGCAAGCTAAACAAGGAGGAAAGCTCATCACAAGTAGAAAAAACACTATGTATATCTATGATAGGAATTCTACTTTACTCCACGACATCAAGAACTGATATCATGTAGGAGGTAGGACTTGCTGGAACATTTCAAAAAGATCTAAGGGAAACACACCTCAAGGTAGTCAAGAAAATTCTAAGATATCTTATGGGAACAATTGAATATGGACTTTGGTACCCCAAAAGTAATGACTTTAGCATAAAAACATATACAAATGTTGATTGGGTAGGAAGCGTTGATGATAGGAAGAGTGCAAGTGGCAAAGAATTATTTGTTGGAAATTACCTAGTCTCTTGGTTGAGAAAGAAACAATCATTAATGACACTCTCAACATGTGAAACAAAATATATAGCTGTCACAATGTGTTGTACTCAAGTTCTCTAGATGAAGTAAACATTGGAAGATTACAAGGTAAAATATGAAAATCTAATTCCTTTTTTGTGTGATAGTACAAGTGAAATAAGTGTCTCCAAGAATCTTGTGTTCCACTCAAAGACCAAACATATTCCAATCAGATGTCACTTCTTGAAGGAACAAGTAAATGACAGTAAGATCAGTCTAGAATATGTGAGCACAAAAGAAGAAATTGCAGACATTATGTCTAAGCCACTTCCAAGAGCCACATTTGAGTACTTAAGGAAAGAATCGGGGGTCATTATTTATCCCTCCATCAACTACAAGGTGTAAAGATAAGTAAGGGAGCATTATCATGTAAAATCAGCTCCAAATCAGTTCCATAAAATTTTTATGTGAGGAGGAGCTACTTTGCTTGCTCAAGTTTATCAAAGTATGCATCAGCTCATGGGAAGAATTGTCATGAGTACACCAGAACATATGGATCGAAGCATCAACCTAGGGGGAGATTATTGAAGAAATAACATGAAGTATCCAAATTACTAGTATTTTCATATTTATACGGCATACTTGGCCTTTTGTCATTTTTTTCAAAGGGGGAGAAATGCTGAAATCAAAAACCAGTCATTCACACTAAAGGGGTGAGAGATGAAGTGATACTGAGAAAAAGAGGAGAGATGTTGAAACCAATAAAGAAATATCTACAGTGCGGTGAAGCTGAAAACAAAAACTAGGTATGCAGGTATTTTTGCATCAAAATTTTGTAGGTTTATGAAGAATGAAGTGTTGAAGTGTTTCCATCAATGACAAAGGGGATAATTTCGGACCCTTGTCATCGTCATATGTGTTTTCATTAATGTCAAGATGCATTGATGGAAAATAATTTGATATCAAGTAGTATTGATGGTAAAAAGGGTCAATTGGTAAAGTGAACAAATGAGAAAGATGAAGGTTGATATGTAGTGTTAGCTCACATAGGCTTCAAGATGCTCAAGGATAAGTTCTAAGGAACATAAACAATTTTTATGCAAGCCGCCGATATGAAGAGGTAGCCACCAAAGTCTTAAAGAAGATGTGGAGCTCTAAAAGAAATCGTGAAAGCTTAGTGAGTGTTGCGAGTAAATGGATGAAGTCGTAAAGAAAAAAAGATAAAGGATGAGCCATGAGTAAGAATGGTGAAGCCACAGATGTGAAGGAAATTCTGTAAGAAGATTTTGAAGGAAAAGCAGTGGGAGTAAGGAAGTCGGAAGAAAAGCCATGGATAAAGAAGAGAATCCATGAAGGACTAAAGGAGGTCGCAGAGAACTACGAAAGCCACAGTTAAAAGGAAAGAGCTGCATATAAGGAACAAGCCAAGAAGTACTAGACAAAGTAGTGGAAAGCCACAAAATTCTGTAAGAGCAGCGAGAAGTAAAGAAAATCCACAAAATAAGAAATGTCGCAGATCAAATGACATAGTCATGATATAAAGGAAATGTTAAAGAAGCTAAGGAAAGTCATAGATCGAACAAATATTAATAGAATAGGGCTTGAGGACAATCAAATTAATTTGAACATAGAAAAGTGAGATTTTGTTCTCCAAAATTAATAGTGATTCTATTTTCAGGTGATTCCGGTGAAGTATATGACTTGATCTCCACAAAGAACAAAGAAATCTATTGTTCTAGCTGCTAACATTTAATGCTCTTTGACTTTAAGAAAATATGGTTACATTCTCTATGTAATTCCTATAAATTCTAGGTGAAATATGGTTACACTCTTTATATAAGAGAAGAAAGTGGCTTATGCATCTTGATTACATGGGAAATACTAAAAATATGAGAAATCTATTTTAGGTATCCGCTCATAAATAATTTTTAGAAAATGCATAGAAAAAGGTGAAATCAAGCTTACTATAGATATAAAAAATATGGAGTTTGTTGCATGCATTTAATAGACCAAATTTTTAGGTGACAAAGTAGGAAGGAGTTCACGACATGCTAAAGGATGTGATGAAGAGAATCGATTATCTGTATAGTGAAAATTTGATGCCAATACATGTGTTGCTCAAGTGTGAAGATGATGCGTTCGAGTTGAGAGAGAGAGAGAGAGAGAGAGAGAGAGAGAGAGAGAGAGAGAGAGAGAGATACATAAGATAAAAAAGAGGAAAGAGGAGAGCAGACAGATGAACTAGTGAAGATATATCGGATGAAAAGAGCATATTTTTGGAAGATTGATTGATAAAGAGAGTTTGAATTAGATGATTAGAAGAGAATGATAGAGAGAACACATACAAATATAGAAAATTTATCATAATCTATTGTGTAAGAATTTTTGTAATTAGATGATCGAAAATTATATGAAAACTAAGTTTAAGTTGTAGCTTAGTATATTCATGGGGTTGTATCCTCCTTTTGGGTAGTGTCCTATAAAAGATTAGTTGCGATTGATTAAATTAGTGGTTGGTGCTCCTTTCAAGTGGGTGCTTAGAAAATCTTCAAGTGGGTGCTTGAAGTAGTGAAGTGGGTGCTTCACCGGGTTGAGTGGTGCTCAAACAAATATATTGTAAGACTCTAGAATTGGTGTTCTTAATAAAGTTGTGATTTCAAGTCATTTTTTCTCTGGAAGGGTTTCACACTATAAATTATGTGTTCTATGCTATATTGATTATCATATGATTTTTTAAATGCTTATGATTATATGATTGCACTCCTTCATAGAAATATGGTTGAACATTGTAAATTTTTTAATTTGCATTGATTCACCCCCCGCCCTAGTGCTTTTGAGCTCTAACAAAGGTGAGTTTCAATTCTGATTTAGACCCTCAACATTCGAGTATGAACCTTGATACTATAGTGCATCATCCAAGAGTGTGTGCTATAAAGGCTTGATAATGATGTATAGAGTTTAGAATAAAATAACATGATGTGTGAGTAGACTATGATGTAGATTGTAAGTGTGTAGTGTGTTGGTTGAGATTACAATGCTAGAAAGATATGTGTTCAACGGGCTGAGTGTGATGATGTGTAATGTACAACACAATATATTTAGATTTTGTAAGATGTGTAATGTGTATTTTGCGTATAATGTGTATGATATATAGTAGATGTAAGAAGAGGATGTCAAAAGTGCATAATATATATGATTTGTAGGAAGAAGAATATGTCGTAAATGTGTAATTTGCGGTGTGTGAGGTTTATGTGTAGAGTACGCCCTCAACATTCAAGTGTGAAGAAAATCATGAGAGTGTGTTATAGGGTAATGATGATACTAACGTATCAAGATGTGTATGTTGGATGTGATAGATCAGATTTGAAATGATGGGAATAAGATTCATGTCGATGCTTTAGAAGGGGAAGAAAAAAATTTGATGCCCCACATGTGTGTAAGCAATGGAGATCTAGGTGATGATATTGAGTGGATCAATGTAAGGAGTGGTTTCCTTAAAAAAGTGATTAGATGTAGAAGTCGAGATTAGGTAGGGAATTTATTCAATGGTGGCTTATTTTATGATGTTGTGGAAGACTTGAGTTAAGGCCAGGTTAAAATGATATTTAGAGGATGTTTCTTAGATTGACTTGGTAATATTGTAGATGAATTAGAAGGAGGAGGTGATGGATATCAAACCTTTAGAGGTGATTGCTTAGTTTGACTTGGTAATGCTACAAATGACTCAATAGGAGGAGGTGTTGAATGTATATTTACAAGAAGTTTCTTGGTTTGAGTAGATTTAATAAGTGGTGCTTGAGTGAACAAAGAAGGGGCATGAGAAGTGGGAGCACGATTCTCATTAGAGATAGAAGGAGAAGATTTAGGATCCCATTTGGATGTAGCATTTGTAGATGGGTGTGCAACAGAATGTTGTGCAGTGAATGAGAGAAACCCTTGGCACTCAAGATGCATTATTCTTCATTGTAAACCATAGCAATCATTGTCATTATGTCCATTCATTTGATGAAAATGGAAATACGAAGACTATGATATTTTGTAAGCCGATAAGGAGGATAACCTTGAGTATATTGTAAAGCGATCAATTGGTGACTAAGGAGTTCATTTGGAATGTCATGTTTCTTAACATTGAGATCAAATGTTAGAGGCTCCAGTAATGGTATGACTTGAGGATCACTCATATGAGTACATGTAGAAGACATAGAATGAGGATGAGATGTAGAAGGATAACAAACATGATTATGAGAAGCATCTTTAAGTTGTTGGATTTCTTATTCAAGAGACATTATCATGGATTCCATAACCTAAAATTTACTTTGTAATAAAGAATAAAATGTTTGATGTGATTCTAACATGGGTTGATTAGATGGAGGATCACGAAGGACAGGGTCGTCACTCGATAGATGATGTAAAATAGGAATTATTTCATGTGGCAGAGCATATTTAGGATGATAGATGGAATGTAATACTATTTGTACAACAATTTGGTGGTCGGGATGCATTTTAAGTAAAGAAGACAAAGGAATTTGAGGAAATTTATGACCCATGATAGAAGAAAGATGAGGATCCAAGTGTATTCAACTATGAGAGGATCACCAAATGATTTAAAAAATACGATGTAAATTTACTTTGTTAAATTATTATGTGCACTACAACAAGCATATATGATGGTAAATTATAGAAAGATGTCCCAAGGAATAATGAATGTAACTAAAAACCTAAGTGAAATGTAAGGTTAGAATACTTAGATGGTTTCAAAAATATCCTAGCAATATGTGAAGATGGAATAATGGAAGAACATGAATACAAGAAGACAGGACCAAGCCCAAAAAAATTTAGAATTGAAGGAGTAGCAAGGACTGGGGCACCTGAAGTAGTACTATGGCACTTGGGTGTCAGAATCCCTTCCTAAGCGCCAAGTTCTGCACAAAAGCTCTAAAAGTGAAATTTACGAGGTCACCTGGATTATCTGAAACCATCGTTATTTGTTGCTAGGTGGTCACACTATGATCGCCGTTGTCATTGATAACCTGTAATAAAGAGATCACATGCCAAACCCTCAAAAGAACATCAAATCCTAAAAAATAAATATGTAAAATGAGGGGTCAAACTATCCTTAGCTATCATAATGGTGATCTTACAACTGAGCACTACACTACATCTCAAACCCAATGTAGTTCTTTGTGTGTGTACATAATTATGTCCTTGGTGGATCTTGTGTGTGTTTTACTTGATATTGAGAAAGTAGCTAGATGTAAAAAATGTAATAGATGTGTGCATCGATTAAAATGAAATTCCCTCCTATGTTTGTGATGCAAAAATTAAACCTTATCCCTTGTAATGGTGCTAGATGGATGCAAAGATGCTCTTAAGTGCTTGTGAGATGCAACCTTAGGTGATAGTATAAATGCTTAGAGCTTGGTCCCTTAATTTGGTCACATAAATTTATATTTATATGCTTCTCTTGTTCAAATTTTGTAATTGATCACTAAAAGGACAACCCCTAAGAGATAGGGATGTATAACAGCTCAAAAGGACCCAAAAAAAAGATAGAAAAGTACAAATATGTCTAGGGTTCCCGGAGGTGATGAGGGTTCTTGGATGGTGGCGCCACTGGTTAGGTGTTAGTTTCTAGAGCGAAAAGGTAAAATATGAAGGGTTGGGTGAGCGGTGAGGTTTGTAAGGCTAAGAGGGAGACTAAAAGGGAACCTAAGAGCACAATTATAATGATCAATTAGTAATTTTCTCCCATAAGAAGCATATGAATAGTAGTATGTGATTACAATTTAGTAATGTACCCAAAGTGTATGATTTAGTGTCTACAGATTTAGTATGCCTTGCACTTGTTATTGCTACATCACAGGGGTGGGCAATATACCAGATAGATGTGAAGAGTTCCTTTCTACATGGATATTTATAGGAATAATTATGCATGGAAAAACATTATGGATTTGTTCACGCCTATTTTCTTGTTTCTAGACTCCAAATGTCTCTCTACAATCTATTATAGGCCCCTCGAGCCTGGTATAAGAATATAGATTATTTTATTCTATCTAGTGGTTTTGTTTGTTGTCACTCTAATACTATAATATATATCCAACATTTTGGTGAGAATTTTTATATAATTTTCTTATATGTTGATGAATTGCTACTTACTTGAAGTTACTCTTCCTACATTTAGAATATTCGGAGGGATCTTTCCATGTAGTTTGACAAGACAAATATTTGATTATTTAATTATTTCCTTAGCTTGTAGATTTTTGAGATAGATTCAAGGATTCATTTGAGGTAGTAAAAGTAAACCCACAATATTCTTCAACATTTTTGTATGGTTGATTTCAAGCCAATTCCATCTCCTTTTCAATCTAGTGTTACTCTTACTTTCACCTTCACTACTCCTCTTTGTGATCTTACCTTGTAAATGAAGTAAGTTGTACATATATTGTACATGACTCATACTCATCCTAATATTTCCTTTACGGTAGAGATTGTATCGTGGTTTTCAAATTCTCCTCATAGAAATCACTGGCAAGATGATAAAAGTATTTTGCCAAATCTGCAGGGAAGTTCACACTTTGGACTACACTACATCAAAGGTTTTAATCGAGTTAGTTGGATATACTGACTGATTCTGATTGTGTTGATTTTATTTATGAAAGGTGATGAAATTATAGATATATTTTTTCTTGGTTCTTCTCCAATTTCTTGGGAGTGTAAAAAACAACATGTTATTGTACTTTCATCTATTGAGGCAAATTACCAAGCAGGATTTATGGAAAGTCAACATTTTCTATGGATTTGACAATTATTGAAAGAGTTTGGATTCCCACAAGATTCACTGATTGTACTTTGGTGTGACAACCAAAGTGTAATTAATAGAAGTGTTTGAGGGATATCCTAATGTGCTTGATAAAATTATTTCAAGGTTTTTGGGCCCTTTTCAATTTTATATAAATAACAATTACTTCAAGTGTGTTTGTATGTTAAAATTTTGATTATAATATCTCTATAATAGGGTTGTATGTATGATTTTTTTTGACCTTAAGCCTAAAAAAAAATGTGAGGGTTAATAAGTTTTTCCTTTTGTAAAGGATGTGGAAGGGAAAAGAGTAAAGAAAATATAGTTAGTGAACAATAAGAGTGTAAAATCACATGACAAGCTTTACTCGAATCATCAATTTTTATTTATACTCAAAACTGATTTAGTCTCATACACATTCACAACTCTTCTCTTTTTCTTTACATATCATATAATTCTTATCTATTTCATATACATCTCATCTCGTGTGGTACAGGGGGCACGCTATATTCATTTGATTAAGTACAATAAATATCTTTCTTACAAAATAAGCCAAAAGACATTTCTTTTGGTCATGACTCTGTCGGCTTATGCCTTACTCTATTTTTGGTATCATTTAGTTCATGAATCTGGATAGGATTATGCAGATTGCTTTGGTGTTTAGTGAATTCTTCTATGTACCATGAGTATCTTTAGTCTTTGGCAACTTCTTCCTTCTATCCTCGGCTTCTTCCTTATTCTCGCGGGTTTTCCCTGACTTTATAGATTATTCCAAAACTTAATGAATAACCCTATCAACATCATCCCCGGACTTTAAATGTTGTCTCATCCTCGAGACAACCAAGTGATGAAGAACCTTGTCTTTAGAAAATTCCTTAGAGTATATTTTATCTTACTTTTTATTGCCTAAACTTTAGGAAAGCAAAGGCATCAACCACACAAAAATTATATGTCGGGTATAAGTAAGTGTTCCCTCACATGAATCTCTTGACCGGGTTTATGGGATGTCATGGATTTCCTTCAAAATATTGTTCCTTCATACTCTTGTTCATGGTGTAGTATGGGGGATTTACTTTGTGATCTGCGTAGTAATGTTCTTTTCGAAATAATACCACAAATCTAAATGGTCTTGAATCTACTGTATCCATTCATGCATCTATGAGTTTTCTTGAATCAAAGGATGTCTAAAGGGGTTGGCTTCAACTAGATTCAACTGAATCTCTATTTCTCACTTGTTAATTCTTGTTACATCCTTGTAAGTTTCATGTCTATGGTATTGTTGCATTCTTGCATATTTATGATCTTCTCTCTTTGATGTTGTTGTTTAGCCTGATATTGTTCTTTAAGTTCTACAAGTTTTCTGCATTGATTCCCATATAAGTATGTTTTTATATCATATTCTGTAGATTATTTATGTAATTATTGTTCTAGTTTGTCTAATTCTTCTTTATATTTTTGAGTCACACTTGGCCACCCCATAGCATATGCGTAGTACCTGCGACATTGCTAAGTTTTGTCTCCATTTTGGTTAGAGATGCTTGCATCTCCTTCCTCCATTTCTGATTTTCCAAAACTTGTGGTTGTAGGATTTTCTCTTTATACTCTTTTATGGATTCTTCTCATTTTCCTATCCTATATTATCATGTAATATCATTGCTTTTACCTCTTGATTTTTTGTTTTTTCTATTTATAGACTGGAATTGGTTTTAATGTGTGTCTTAGTTTTCTTTATAAATGTCAGTATTCTATTCATAGCTTCTTCCATATCTACACATATCTGTATCTAGTCTTGTTTTGCACTTTGATCTAATAATTGGTTACATGTGGATTTCTGAAGGGGTGAGAGTTTGTGTAAGTGTACCATGTATCCTTATTGTGTTTGTTCCACAACTCCTTGTTGTAACTAGATGGATTGCTCTATTCTTCTCTGTTGGAGAGCTTTCTTAATTTTTGTTGATGGATCTCTAGAAGACTATACAAGTACTATACCACTTTGTAGGTTTCTTTTGGTATGGGCGGTTCTAGTGTTGGTACCTATTCTTTATTCCTTCATCTATCTTCTCTTTTTGCTTCCTTTTTTTTTCCTTTTCTATCCTCTTATTCCTTTTTCTTCTTGTTTTGATCCACCTACTTTCTTTCTTATGCTTCTTGTTTCTCCTTTTTTCCTTTTCTTCTTGTTCCTGCTTTTTTATTTTCTTCTCTTCTTCTTCCTTTGTTTTTATTTCTTGTCCTTTTCCCATTTCTTCTTTCTTCTTGTTACTCTCTTTTTCTTCATAATATTTTCTTGTTTCTTCTTCCTTATTCTTCATCTCCTTTTCTGCTTCTTCTTTACTCTTTTCTTCTTCCTCTATCTCCTTCCTTCTCCTCTCTTCCTCTGCTTTCTTTTGTTCTTCTTCTTTTCTTTTCTTTTCTTCTTCTACATTCTTCCATTCTTCCTCTTATCTTGTTTTTCTTCTCTCTTTTTCCTCTTGATTTTTAACTTTCTCTTCCTTTCTCTTATTTTATTTCATTTCATTTTTCCTTTTTTCTTTCTCATGCATTTTCTTGTTTTGGTTTTCCTCCTCTTTCTTCCTATTTTCCTCCTCTTGTTTTTTCTATGCTTCCGTCTTTTTTTTCTTTTGTAGTTTGTTTATTTTTTATTTGTTTCTCATATGCATCCCTCTACTCCTCTTTTTTCTTTTTGTATGCTTCTCTATGTTTCCTCACCTAATATTATTTTTCTTACTATTTTTTGGAAAAAATCCTTATTAACTCTTCTATCTCATCCATGTGGGTTTGATCTTTGATAGTCTTCTTCTTATTTTTTTTTAATTGTTTTATTTCTTACTCAAGAGGTTTTAATATGTTTTCTTTGTCTACGTCTTCTTGTGCTTGAATTTCTTAAATTAATTTTTGTGGAAGAAGGTGAATTATATCTCCGATTATCAAGTAAAATTTCTTCATGTAATGAATTATAGCTTCTGATATGGCCACTTGTTCTGTTCCATTGCTTACTTCATATTGTTGAGCCACATGGGAAACACCTCCTAGATTTAAACATGTCTTATAGTATCCATAGGCAAGTTGGGATAATTTTGAGTCTTCCCAAGGTTGAACTTCTCCTTAAAAATGTGGTCCTAATTCTTCCTATGGTATGGTTGGCAAATAATGTGGAGGAGAAGGAGTTTCTTCTACTTATGATTTGGAAATTTTTAGGGTTTCTCGTGAATATTAGGATTCTTCTTCATCAACCTTTGTTTTGTTTCAGTAATCTTCTTATGGCCATTGCCTTTTGGAATTTTGTGGTCAGGGGCTAAAGAAAAATTCCCTTTTCTTGGCCTTCTTTTGTATGTTTTAGGTATTGCTTTGCTTGGTATGTCCTACTTTACTTGGTTATGCTTTTCCATAATATTATGGATATTTATTCCTAAATTCCTCATAGGTTTCTTCAATCACTTCATTAATGTTTGGAGGTAGTGGTTTCCTAAGGTCCTCTGGAATATTTCTTATTTCTTCTACGGTTGTAGCCACCAATTTTTCGATGCCTCATAGGGCAGTGGTACTATGTGTGAAGTTCATGGAATGAAGTGTCTAATATATGTGTAATCTATGTTTGAAATGAATACTACTTAATTTTCATATCTCTCCAATACTCATTCTAATACCCTTGCTTGGTTTATGACTAGTTGTTTGATATTGTTTTTCCAACCTATTATTGATTTAATTTAATGTATTTGGTCCATTTTATTCATATGCTCAAATATTTTTTCTGTAATAGGTGTATCTAACTGCCATTGGACATGTTTTGTTTGGGATAGGAGGTTTTTGGTGAAATACATGGCAAGACATAATAAAATAGTTATAAAGAAAAATGTATGTTTGCCTTCCTTGATCTTTCTAGTATTTTCATGAAATTATGAGGTGATTAGTTCACATAGATTGTATTTAGAGTGTGAAGTTACCATATCTAGGGAAATTTGGGCACTAAGTCCATGAGCACCATCTTCACGATTTGTATGATAATTTTTTTGACAAATGGCCTTGGTGGCGTACTGAAGGTATGCTTTTTGATGCCACCAATTCTTACTCCTCTTTTGGTCATGGTTACTCCCATTAGCCGTGTTGTATCTTTCATGGGAGTCTTCTTCTTTGTTATTGTTGAGCATTCTATTTCCAATAATCTCGTAACCATTGTAATTATTTCTACGTCAATTTGATATGGTTGATCTAGATATAACATTTGGTTATGTAGTCAACTAAGGAGAACCCTAATCACATTGTCAGTGTTAGAAA
This sequence comes from Taxus wallichiana var. yunnanensis, assembly GCA_018340775.1. Taxonomy (NCBI): domain Eukaryota; kingdom Viridiplantae; phylum Streptophyta; class Pinopsida; order Cupressales; family Taxaceae; genus Taxus; species Taxus wallichiana. The sequence goes on along the minus strand of CM031241.1, from coordinate 121,791,650 downwards.
ATTATGAAATTCAACTACATGCATCTATTTTTAGCTCACCTATGACTTTGGCATTAGTTTTGTACTTCATTTATCTTGTGGGTGGATTTGTTTGAAGAAAAATATCTCTATCGACATCTAATCGTATATAATCATATTCTACTTAACAAATTTCATGGAGTGTGTTGTGAATTTCGGCTATGGGAGTTCTTCTTGTGCGACCAAAATATGAGTTTTCATCTTTTTGTAATGCCTATTTTGCATGCCCTAGTATTATTTTTGATATTTTGTCCTTTGTTTCTTTGTTTTTTCTATCTTCTACTTTATGTATTATACCTTTATTACTTTTATTTTTTTAGAATGTTCACCTACCACATTTATTTATTTTCGAAAGCGGAAAATCTATATTTACAATTTGTAATGGTATGTGTGTTGTCCCATAATTTATCTATTGATTTACGATCTATTTTACTGTATTAAGGTTCCTAGTAGCTTTTCAAAAGATAAACAAGGTTTTTATGGCTGCAAGAAATTAGAGAATAAATAAGACTCATAGAAAATCCCACAAACAAAGGCAAGCATGTGAAAACAAGCAGTGTGTTAGACAACCATGGAGGAAAATAGTCCTGTAAAACAAATGTTGCACACAAAGTACCCAAGTAGCATGTTAGAAAGATAAAAGGTATGTCAAAGCATGTATAATTGAATATATTAATATGTTATGTAACAAAATTAAACAATAGCACATGTAGTATACGAAAGGTAGAAGCCCCCAAGAGCTATAATGGATCTGATAATAGGCAATGCACCAAGTATCCATGCTACGTGTAATGGATCTATATAATCTATGATCACAACTATAAAGAAAAGTGAATGCACACGTGTGTATGATAAAGATAATTACATACATGATATCTATCTAGTTTCTGTAATAAAGTGAACATGTACAAGCATAAATAAGCAAGATGAAATGTAACCAAGGTTTGTAGTATGTTGTGGGTGGATGAAATGGAATGGAATAAAAAGTGAATGTGATAGGAGCTGCGTGCCCCCCAAGTGAGTTTGAATGAAATTGTATGTAGTGAGGTTCAATTATTTATACCCCCTTAACAATCAAGAATGAGCTAAAAATGAGAGTCTGTCATCGGAATTTTTTTGGATGATGTGGTGTATGTAGAAAGATTTGATGAATTAAGCACGACATGATGATTGTAGAATAATGTTGTGTAAATGATATTATATGTGACATAGGGATGGGGTGTTAGAATGTGTGATGATTTAGCCTAAATCATTTATCACGAAAAGAAGCTAGGAGTGATGACTTAGCCTAAAGTGTATAATGGAAGTGATGTTTATCCTAAATTGTATATCACTACACAAGTGAATAAATTACTAATAAAGCATGTGACATGATAAAAAGATCAAATTATTTAACATGTGAGTGTGATGAGGTTCATTTTAGATGTAAACCCTCAATAGTCTAGTATGGACCGCGAGACTAGAGTGCGTCCTAGGGTAGTGAGTGCAATGTTGTTTAGTAGATATAGTGATAGGTATGTGATGTCAAAGGTGTGGATAATATAATAGCGTAGTGTGTAGAATGTGGACAATGTATAGATATATAAAACATAACTTGTAAATTATGCATAGTAGATGTAAGAGGAGGAGGATGTGTATGTCAAAAAGTGTATGATGTGTGAAGATTTGTAATGTGTAGTGTATATTGTGCAATGTGTGAGGTTTATGTGTATATGAAATCCTCTATAGGCAAGTGTGAGTCGAAGCACAAGAGTGCGTCATCGGGTAATGACGATGCTAGAGTGTATGTTAAATTTTACGTGTGAAATGATTTGAATATAAGATGTGTGTTGATGGTAAGGTAGGGGAGAAATACATATAATGCCCCCAAGTATGTAATGAGAAAAATGGTCAAGTAATTTCATCTAAGAGATCATCATTGTCATGTTCACAACCAAATGGTGAAGCATCAGATACTTGAAAAGCGATAGTGTCAAGTTGATCAAGTAAGGATCCATTTAGGCGTAAGTTATACATGCCCATAAAATATTATTTGTCAATGAAAGGGGGTAATAGGAATCCGTGTGCATACTAGGGAGTGAGATTCTATGTATAACAATGAAAAGAACTATGGAAAATATACACACAACCAAAGTGCATAGGAAATGAGACATCAATATGATCAGAGTATAATTTCCTTTTAATGTAAGTGAGCCAAGATTTCCCTAATGTGAGCAGGGAAGAGTGAGGAGTTCATGCAAGGTAGATGGTGAGATGAAAGACACACATACCATAAGTAATAGTGATAGTGATAAATCCATAATATAAATGAGGATCATGAGTTGCAGGATAAGGATCCTTGAAAATGAAGCCTATTCAGGTCAAAATTTCATGTGAACATATAGTGGCATCACAAGTAGGATCAAATGGAATGTTCTCCCAATAAGAATCATTCATGAAAAATGTGCATGTAAATGGAAGGCATGTTAATGAATATTTCTCATGCAAATGGATCGACATCGATGGCCCAAACATGCCCCCGATAGAGAATCATAACATTAGTAGTAGCAGGTGGAGAAAATGGTGTAGATGAGACAACATCTATCATGCAAATAACACCTTCAAGTGGTGAAAAATGAGGTGGTGTGTCCATAGGTTTAGGTTCATTAGTAATATCAATTCTTGGAATAGGAAGTGAAGTATTAGTATCATGGTAGTATTATTTGTATGGATGACGATCACGAAAATAAGTGTACTCAATTCCCTTATGAAGAGGGAATTGAGTATTGTAGAGGGAACCTCTGCGCATGGCATGCAACCATGGCCTACCAAGTAAACAATAATATGAAACGGGAAATTCAATGACAAATAAGATGGTGTTAAGAGTTTTTGGTCCAACAGTGATAGGTAAAGTAATTTGACCTAAGAATGGACAAACAAAGCCATCATATGCATGGAGAGAAAGACATGAGTGAATAACATTAATATCCAAAAGGACAATATTCTCAAGGAATGACATAGAACATAGATTAAGTTTAGATCTATTATCAATCAAAGTGTGTTTGATGCCCATATTGTAAATGTGAATCATGATAGGAAAAGGTGGGTCATTGTAAAAAAATAGTAAGATAAAGTTTAGGATTGGACAAGAAAGAAATATGCTTAGAAATTGCATCTACAAATTTTTATATATTGAATCAAGATGTATGTTGGTAGGAATGTGAGTGGTAACTAAGATATTTTTGACTCTTTCTCTTAATTCGGGATTGATAAGTAGAAATTCATTAATGGAGATAATCATGATGATAAGATTCTATGAGGATGAGAAATAAAAGAATGAGGATCCTAGGAGTGTAAAGATTGAGTTCAGGCTCACCTAAAATGATTAACCTAAAATGTAAAATATGAGCCTAATCTATAAATTCTTACAAAGAATAAATGAATAATATTGAAATATAGAAAATACATCCAAGAAACTAATACTTAAATAAATAAACCCTATTGTTGAAAGAAGGGTAAGATGCATTAGATGATTCATAGAGTATTTAAGAGTGCACAAAGTTGGAAAATAATAAAAATTGAAGAACTAACCGTCTCACTCAAGCTCATAGAATTGTAGATATGGAGAACTAGACTTGACTGGGGCACCTGGAGAAGGAAAGGGGTGCATGTGGGTGCCCTAGGCCTGTTTCTAGGTGCCCAGGTCTCAGTAGAAATACTTAGAAAACCCCCTCTAACGAGTCATAATATTTTTTCCTTTGGTTTCCTTTGGTCACTCAAGTCGCACCAAGATCGTTGATGTCATTGAAAACCTGTAATAAATAATGAACCTACAAAACCCTCAAATAGACATCAAATCCCCCAAAAAAGAAAGATGTAGAATGAGGGGTCAGACTATCCTCAGTTATCATAATGGTGAACTTTTGACTGAGCATTTTACTACATCTCGGACTCCAATGCAATTATCTTTGTGTGTGTGTATGTGTTGGCAGAATTGTTCCCTAGGTTGCTCTTGTGCATGTCACACTTGGAATAATGATCAAGTAGCTAGATGTATAATGTAATAAATGTGTGCATATAATAGAATGAACTCACCTCTTATGAAGTGTGATGCAGAAAACCAACCTTTTGTCCCTTGTGATGGAGCTAGATGGATGCAACCTTAGGTGGTGATAGATAGTGTTTAGTTCTTGTTCCTTTATTTTGATATTCCTATCCCTCCCCAACTATTAATAACTCTCCTTCCTTCACCTTTGTGTCAAAATAATTGGGTCTTTCATGTCATTGATCATTGATGTTCTCAAGATGAAAGAATCAAGTATGATCATGGTTACATCCTATGGGTAATTATCTCATTTTACACAACTAGTGGATAACGTTCATTTCAAGTGAATTATTGGTCAAGGATGCATGTCAGTGTTTTAGGGATTAGAAGGTTTGTTCATGGGAGGGAAGAAATTTTTCATTTTTTTAAATGGTATATTCATCAAGTATCTCTCATATCTCCTTTGGAACACCCAATGAGCTATAATTTTTAATCAAGTGTGAGGAGGCTTCTCACAGCGCATAAGGGTCATAATTCTTCATTTAGAGTCTTTCACTAGAAAATCACAACAAAGGTCATCACGAGTAGATCTTCATGAGCGGGGCTTATTCATTAAATTTTGGAGCTCCTCCCCTCTCTTATCTCTTTCTATCTCTAGAATTCTATTTCCTCATTGACGAGAAACATTGTAAAAAGTGACTTACGTCACGTAAAGTTTCTATTTCTTCATTGACGATTATGATTTAAGTTGAAAAAATACATGAGAATGTAAAGATCCATTGTATTTAGATATATATTGTAATTCTCTCTCCATTCCCATGGGTTATATATTCTTGTTTTATAGCTCCTATTCGTCTTACGACAATAAAAAGGATATAATTCTACTATCTATGTGTCTTATTTTTTCCTCTCCATATCAACTACTACTCCAATAGAGCATTACAATCTTGCAAAACTAGGGAAAGAATAAATATTTTGATGAACATAATGGAGCTAAACTTTGTGTTGACTATTTTCTTAGTCTTGCTTTGCATATTGTTGTGTTCTTATCGCAAAATTTAAAAAACTCTAGATTTATGTCAATAAACTCAGTGTGTTATTAATTAAGTAAACCCCCCTTATCACTTTCTCCCCTCTCTATACACATACATTTCCCCCACCTCATTTTTGCACATGAATTTAGTGGAGTATTCATGTGTGATCCCTAATAGAAAGGCCACCCACAATGGTTAGAGTAGTGTATATATTTCCTTGTTTTGAAGAAATGGTGTTGAACCATTTCTAAGTAGAGGGTGTTAGTGTCTAAATTAAGTGTTAGTGTTCAGGAAGTAACTCATATTATGATATTTTCAAATTATGAACCTAGCTTCTTCCTATCAATGTTTGTCACATCCACTTCACTTTAGGGATCCTATGTCATACCTGCACCTATGAAATAAACCCTAGCTAATGTACGCACCCGAAATTACATGGTTCAACATGAAAAAATGTTATATGTCTCTATGATGGTAAAATCCTCTTCTAAGATAAATATGTAATCCAGATCCTACCCTCTCCTTTATATTCCTCTTGTGACTAAGTTCAACTTATTTTCTAAGCTAAAATGTTCATTCTTATCATAAACCCACTTTTGAACCTCATTTTAGCTCATTTGATTGTGGAAATTATGCAATCGCTCCTCTGTCAATAATGGAGGTCTTTTCACCTTAAAACAACAAATTAAAACATGTGTTTTGAAATGTGTTTTAATTTAGGCAGGATTTTCTCTCGTGTTTCTTAGTTAAATTGGCTAATTTTGCATTTGTTGGATCAATCTTGAGTTCCTCTTCCTCATTTACCAGATTTATAATGTTGAATCCTTCTCCTTTGGTTGAGTTGTCATTTTTGTTTGTCACTCTTAGAAATAAACTAACATTTCATTCATCGTATGAGTTAAAGTGATATTGTAATAAAGTAATTTTTTAATTACTTAAGTTAGCTTAGATAAAGTCAATTATTAGTGAGTTTTCTTTTAGTTGTCTTATCCCTTGGTTTGTAGGATCATGTTCTATCTTACATATTTTTTTCCGGATGATTTCCATGAGAGGAAATAGGGGCAGTTAGGGGCAATAAGCTATTGCTACATATTTACTTAAGTTTAGTTGATATTATTCCATATATTGTGGAAGAGATAGAAGTTGTCCAATATCTATAAATATTGCAGCTCTCTCTTTTGATTGTAATGACTTATTTTGATATTAATAAAATACACAAGCTCTATCTTGTTTCTGTGTAAAGATTATGTGTAAATATTCTTTCCAAATATTCATTCTCAAGATTTGGTATGAGAGCAATATTCTGATCCAGGGAGAGTGTAGGAAGTTTTAGGGATGTTTAGGGAGACCTAGAGAAATTTTAGAGCTTGGAGGAGCCATATATGTCCCCAGCCATTTCACAGTCCCTACCCAAAATCCACACCCAAGTTCATGGATTGATTTGTAGTTGAAGAACACCTCAAGTGTAATCATAGACCCTTGTAGACCTGGATACAACTCTGTTGCAAAATGTGACATTGTTTCATTCTATGTTTTTAAAAATGTTTACTTGTACCTGTAAATATATATTTTAAATTGGAATCATTTTTATATATATATATACAATATTTTTGTATTGTGGGGACCCGAGATTTTCAAGCTCCCCACATAAATTCTCCTTCCTCTTCTTTGTGCTCTGTCTTTTCATATATTTGGCAAGAGAATTCTATGTGCATGTGAGAAGATCTCTGTCCAAAGTGACCTCCTGAAGCCTCCAATCAACCTGGAGATTGCATTCATAGATCAAGAGCATTCAAGAGAAGAAGAAGATGTGCCTGTAATAGATTTCAAGCAAAGAAATACAAAGTGGCCAAGGTTTTTCAACGTGAAAACTGTTGTCCAAAGCTATAGATCAAAGAAACAAAATACCTGCGTGAAGCCAAAGTAAGGAAGAAATAAATAATAAAAAAGGTGGCCAAGGTTTATTATAACTCTTAGGAAAATTGATTGAACTGCAGTTGTTCCCTAAAATGTACCAGGTTGAGCCACGTAAGCCATAATCTAAATTTTCTTATAAAAAATCCTTTAAAAAAAAAAAAAAACCCATTTTTGGATTTAACAATTTTTTTTTAAAGGATAGATTTATTTTTTCCATATTTGGAAAGGGGTCCGTAAAGATATTGAAATTATAATTTAAATGGGTCATAATTTTCAACTGGTACCTCGGATTGAGGTGACATTGTTTTTGAAAGTGTGTGTTTTTGCGAGCTATGCGTATTGGTATAGATTTTAATAAGCTTTTTCTTGTAAAAATTACAAAAATTAGAGGTTTTTGTATTTGAAAAGAGGTCAAAGAGCCCAAATGTTTTTAATTTTGCAAATCGGCCACATAGACAAATTTGTAATAGCCCTAATAGTGCCAAAATTCATTGTACATGGCGAAAAGGAGCCCACATCAATAAAATATTTTTTTGGCGGGGTGTGCATGTTTTAAGGGGGAAAAGTGTTTGATTTTTTCTTCTACTATTTATCAGTCTTCATAATGGCCAAATTATGGCACCAAAATTATTTTTTCTAGATTCTCAACTTTTACGTTCTGATAATTACCCAGCATGGAAAATAAAAATTTGTGCACAACTTGATTTTGAAAATCTATGGCTTGTTGTTTTTGGTACATTAACAAGATTTGTAAAAGATGTTACACAACAAGCTACATTTGATTATGCAAATCAAAAAGTAAAATTAATAATCTTGTTTAGTGTTTCAAATGAGGTACAACCTCATATTTTGAGGCCAAAATAACAAAAGAATCTTGGGACCAGTTGAAAACAGTATTTGAGTCCAAAACTAAGAACACAATACTTCATCTCTAGAGTCAACTATTGAACTTGAAAATGCAACCAACTGAGAAAGTTGAAATGTTTTTGAGAAGAGTAACAACTTTGCGTGCATCACTTCAAGCTTTGGAAGAAGAAGTAACTGACACATCACTCGTGCCGATAGTAGTGAGAGATCTTCCTCAAGAAAACTGTAGATATACTATCTTTCTACAAAAGACAATTTTTTTGAAACTTTCAAGAAGTTCCAAGCCCTTATTAAAATAGAGTCTTGTAGGAAAATAAAAACATTCAACTAAGATCGAGGGGGAGAATACACCAGTAATTAGTTCAATGATTTTTTGGAAACACATGGCATTCTTCGTCAAATGGATCCTCACACACTGCAAAAAATGGTGTTATTGAAAGGGGAAATCATACTATCATGCATTGTGATGTATGATTGATGATTCAAGTTTATCAAACAAAATTTGGGCCGAAGTAGTTAAAACGGTAGTCTATTTACTAAACAAAGTTCCCATTGCAAATCTTGATGGAGTAACACCACATGAAGCATTGTCAGGGAATAAGCCACCTATTTCACACCTTACAATTTTGGATGTAAAGTGAGTATGCACATTCCTAAGAAACAAAGAACTAAGCTTGATATGAAATTAGAAAAACTTATCTTCTTGGGATATAATGATGAAGCACTTGGCTACAGACTTATGGATCTAAGAACAAGGAGGGTATACACTTTTCAAGATGTTGAGTTCTTTGAGAAGAAAGAAGTATATGCTCCTTCCATACATTCACATGATGAAAAAATCATCCCTATAATGAAAAAGAGGATGGTAATCACTTTGATGATGACAATGATGATGGGGAAGATGGTGAAATTCAACCTCCCAGAGGACCCACTAAAAGTATGCATAAATGGTATACAAGTATGATGAGAAATGCAAAATTGGATAGTTCCCCTGACACATCTATCACTGGAATGAGGACTCGCAGTATGACTCTAAATGAGTTCAATATGGTCTTAATGGGTAAAGTTTTTGAAACTACTGAGTCGTCCACAGTTGTAGAAGCCCTATAGTCTAAACCTTGGAAAGATGTTATAGATGCAGAATATAAGTCACTTATGAAAAATAATACATGGCAACTTACAGATCTTCCACCAGGGAAAAATCTAATTGGATGTAGATGGATCTTCAAAATGAAGTACAAAGAAAATGGAAAAATTGATAAACACAAGGCTAGACTATTTGCTAAGGGATATGTGAAAAAAGAAGGCATTGATTATGAGGACACGTTTTTTCCCATAGCTAAGATAAAAACATTTAGGTTAATATTTTCTGTAGTTACACAATTTGGTTGGAAAATACACCAAATGGATGTGAAAAGTGCCTTTCTTAATGGTGATTTATAGGAAGAAGTTTACATGACTCAACCAAAAGGTTTTTTCATACCAGGTAAAGAGGAAAAGGTATATAAACTCATAAAATCACTATATGGTTTAAAGCATTCTCCCATGGCATGGTATATTAAAATCGATGAGCATCTCATTCAAAATGGATTCAACAGGATTCCATACGATTCTAATATCTATCTCAAAAATCAATGGGGGGATATTGTGACATTGTAGTACATGTAGATGATCTAGTCATCACTAGAGGATCCGTGAGAATGATTGAGTCACAAAATAAGGATTGAACATGATCATTTGACATGACCGATCTAAGGCTTTTGAATTATTGTCTTGGACTTGAAGTTTTGCAAAGAGAAAATCATATTTTTGTGTCACAATTGAAATACACCAAGTCAATGATCAAGAAGTTTAATATGATGGATTCTAATCCAATTTCCACACCTATGGAGACAAAACTTCAATTATCTTGAACATATCCATTACCACGGGTAAATGTAAATCAGTATCGCTAGCTTAATCGAGTCTCATCTACTTGACTTACACTAGGTCGGATATCAGCTATGTAGTTAACTATCTTTCATGGTTCATGTAAGAACCGAGGATTTCTCAATGGAAAGAAACATAGCGGATACCTAGATACATAAGAGGAACTATGGATTATGGTCTAGAATAAAAGAATAAAAATAACTTCTTCTTGATAGGATATTGATTCAGATCATGCAGGAAATGTAGATGACAAGAAATCCACTTTAGAATTTTTATTCTTTTTTGGATCTAGACCGATATCATGGGGGAGTAAGAAGTAGAATTTTGTTTCAAGATCCTCCACAAAATTAGAATATTGTGTAGTAGGTGGAGCTATCTGTGAAGCGATATGGCTTTGACGTATACTTGAAGGATTGGGAATACCGCAGAAAGATCCAAAAATCCTACATGTAGAAAATGAAGGAGTAATAAAACTTGTTCAGAATCTAGTTTTTCATGAACGCACCAAACACTTTGAGGTGCAAGTACATTTCATTTGTGAACATGTTCATAACAACAACATCCAACTCCAACATTTCTGACAGAACATCAATGTGCAGATATCTTCACAAAGTCTCTTGCACGTCCAAAATTTGAGGCATTCAAATTTTTTTCTCTCTGTTCACTTCAAAGTATGCTGAATTAAGGGGGAATGTTAGAAATAAACTAACACTTAATTCATCATATGAGTTAAAGTGATATTGTAATAAAGTAATTTTTTAATTACTTAAGTTAGCTTAGATAAAGTCAATTATTAGTGAGTTGTCTTTTAGCTGTCTTATCCCTTGGTTTGTGGCATCATGTTCTATCTTGTATATTTTGTTCCCAAATTATTTCGATGAGGGGAAATAGGGGCAATAAGCTATTCCTACATTTTCACTAATTTTAGTTATTATTGCTCTATATATTGAGGAAGAAATAGAAGTTGTCCAATATCTATAAATATTGCAGATCTCTCTTTTGATTGTAATGCTTGATTTTGATATTAATAAAATACACAAGCTCCATCTTGTTTATATGTCAAATATTATTTTCAAGAGACACTTGTATTCTAAATCTTCTTTCCTAGCAGTCTATAAAAATTAGACTTAAATTATTTGTATAATGGGTTGGACATCTTATATTTTTGGTGAAGTGTTACACTGCTAAAATTATGAGATGGATCACATAGATAATCTAATATATTTAGTTTGTTCTTCCTTATTTCTTACATTGAGTAATTCCTTTGCATGCAGCTAGCCATGGCTAGTATTCTCTACTTCTTTGTTGTAGTCACCATTCTTAAATCCCAAGATTAGTTGGATTTCATCACATGAAGAGGATATAAAGATAAGGAGATAAAAAGAACATCTCACCTATGAGAAGCCACCACATTATAGTAGTAACTAGCTTAGGGCTATACTTAATTTTTTAAGGCTTTGAATAATTGTTACTTATTTGTATTTAGAGGAAATTATGTATTTAGATTAATAGAAGTGAAATATTCCATCTCTTCCTGTATACATTCTTTGTTTAGTGTTTATTTTAAAGAATTTCTCGCACAAATCTTCCATTGACAACTTCTTCCCAACTTATCCCTATGGATTTTCTCAGGAAATTAGTTGGAGGAAGAAGTGAAGAAATTCATGCACTTTTTATGTTACTTGTTTATTTCAATTATTTAAGATTTAATTATATGGGTGAAAGTTCATACGACAACAAATAAATTATTTCCCATAGAATTACATTATCAAACAATTTTACAATAGAGGAATAGTCACATCTAACCCTTCCTATTAGTTTTCATTTTAATAGAAGAAGTTGAATTTCATTTTATATTATCTCCTATGGACCTCGTAGATTTACTCTTTAGTTTATTTTTATTAATCTTGATAAATACAAAAACATTAGGGACTTATATTGCTTTAATAATTTATTTATTTCGATAAGCTTTATTAAAAAGATAAAAAAGACGTTAGAATAGTAAATTTGTTGATCTTATTTAAACAATGGTGAATTTAGTATAATTAAGTAAAGGAAAATTCAATTTTCTTTTATTTAAATTAAACTTCCTAATGTTTTAAAAATTAAATTGGGTGTTTAAAATAGCATAGGAATTTAGAGTAAAATAATTAATCATGTCATTAGTGGACTAGACTACTTGACCTTAGTCCTTAGCCCCTTTCAACCAATTTTCTGACATCATTTACCTTTCTCACGAGTTGGTGTCCCATATGACTATTCCAGCCCACCCAAACCTTGTAGAAGGATATTTGAGCCAATTATTCATCCTTTAGGAATTTATTGATACCAAGGGGATATAGACTTGGGTCTACGAGCATTAGTCTTTAGATCCACCCCTTTGCCACCTCAAATCATCAGGAAACTTGACGCTCTCAATGAACAACTAACTACATATCTGAACAACATTCGGTCGACCAAGAAACCTGAATTACATAACAAAATCCTTAGTCTACTTTTACCTCATTCATATTAATTCTTACATGACCCTCACTAGAAGAGAAATACTTGGAGACGAATAAAAAATTTGCTCGACTTCGACAACCTCATCAAGGAATTTTTAGTCTCACAGACATATACCAAGAAATATGGACAATGATCATACTCGACTGTAATATCACCCCGATAGAGGTTACGAAGCATTCATTACCATTAATGAATAAATTCATAGTTTATAAGTCAATCATTTATGTTTATCTTGATCTTAGACCCTCGAATCATCACTATCCCCACCTATTCCATCTTTAACACATATACCTATCCCATTCCCATATCATTTCTCACATTTTTGCTATCTCAGCATGACCTTGGGAAATCAAGTAAATTAGAAATTACATGTTGTTTTTTTAGTATACAACAATGACTTGTACAAGGTGTTATCAAATTTTTCCCCTCATGTAAAATTAGACAAACGTGACTCCATGGGAAAAAAATGATGGATTGATTTAGCCATGGGAGCTCACATTTCGGCTCGAGTTGAAAAATTTAGTAAAGTGGGATGAGTGCATTGCAAAATTCTCTTGCATGTCTAAAATTTGGACTTCGGAGGTGAGGTAGTTCATAGGTAGGACCAATCAAGAAATGGTGAAACCTAGAGACAAGGAGTGTAAAGATCCAAAAATTCGGAGGTCAACACATAAAAGGAAGGTAAATTTCATATTTTCGGTGTCGTGGGAGCTCACGGTGAGTAATGCCATGTGGGGGGAGAAAATTTTGAAACCTGAACTTTGAAATTCTTACTTCAGGATTTTGGGAGTTTGGAGTTGGCAGTAGGGTCGAGTTGATGAACAGTCTCGAAACCCCGAAGTCCCGAAACCTCGAAACCCTAAAGTCCCGAAAAACCTTGAAGTCCTAAAACCCCAAAACCCCAAAACCCCAAAACCCTAAAATCCTAAAACCCCGAAATCTTGAAACCCCGAATACCCAAAAAAAGTAAAGGTTCAAACCCGAAGTCTGAATTTCAGACTTCAGAGTTTTGGAATTTAAGAAATTTTGGCTCGAGTGATGATTAGTGTCACACGACATGGTTTCCGAGTCCAAACTACAAATTTTGAATTTTAGACTTCAGAGGTTCAAAATTTCAGAACCTTCAATCCGTTTTGAGTGATGAATAATAACTGAACTTCAAATAAAAAAGCCCGAAGTTCTAAATCCCAAAAATCTGAAATTTTGGATTTCAAAGGATGTGATGCAATTCGAGTCAAAAAGGAAGAGATCAACACTCACATTTATTCAATGGCACCCTCATCTTCAGATGGCCATAACTTTTGACTGGAAGCTCAGATTTGCACAAAATTAGACTTTTTGGTTTTCTTATTTTTAGTAAGGCTAAGTATTTAAAAATGAAGAAATACAATATGCCATTTTAGAGGGTGTTTCTAGATTTCTCACCTACCAAAATGATGAGGTATGGGCTTCCTTTCTTCTCCAACAAGGAAAAGTACATGGAGGCATGGGTTACGTGGTGGCACCCATCATTGTTGCAAGTGATTTTAATACTTTTTGGGGTGGTTGAAGTAAGATTTTGAATTCCTTATCTCTCCTTTCTCTCATTCTTCCTATATATTGTAAGAATGGGCTCATTTCAAGAGGTTGGATAATCTTTCTTTGCACCCTCCCTTATTTTCTTGTTTGTAAGTGAATTTTTGGATTTACAACCTCTCATTCAAGTTGTAATGTGAATAAGTGCCTCTTGGCCATTGTAATGCACTTTGTATCAAATCTATGGAGCAATACTATAAGTTTTTGGATGAAGTGCAACCCTCTCTTGTGTTCATTGCATTATCCTGATCTCTCATTATAATTTTGGTTAACTGTGCATGTTAAATTGTGTTGCATATTTAATGGTTTGTGTTTAATGGTGAATGAATTCATAGCAATTGGTTGACTTGTGGTGTGTATTCATCCCCTTTAAAATTATTGGTTTTCATCTCCATGTAAAATAGGTGTTTAAAATTCCTTTTGGTGCATCACCTCTTATAGCTTAGGTTCAATTTCTTGCAATCCTTTTAACCCTGTCTCCTTGGAAAGTTAGAGTAGATTTTAGGATAGATCCTCTACAATTTGAGTGTGTATCAAAATAGAGGAATAGGAATCGACCTTCATCCGGAGAGATTTCTGATTGCAAAGTCCCACTCTTTGGGAAAATCTCCATGTTATGCAATCACACTAATAGTTTCAATCTATCAAGTCCTAAACAATCAGGGGTGTTGTGATTACGCATCAACACAAGGATCAGAAAACATTAAATAGAATAAATATACTTGAATCAGACTAACCTCGATGCTCATCCTAATGTGATTGTCACCAAGTGCTACATTGCATTTAATATTTTATGTAGTTCTTATATGTGTGTGATTTTAATTGTGTCCCTTGAAGTTGGGTTTTCACTGTGTTAGTCGTACCAAGATATCGAGCTATAAATACTTTTCCCCAAAGGTAAATGTGTGAGATGGAATTAAGAAATAGCCCTTCTTATGTAGCGAATTATACAACCCAAATGTAGTCTTTGAATGTTATTATTTCCTAAATAGTAGATAGTAAGTATTAGCCCCAATTTGTCCAACCCCAAATGATAGTGATTAAGTCATGTATATATATGATTCCCTTGTTCAAATTTCATTAATAACAACAAGATAAAATGACCCAAAGTAATAAGAAATAATTTAGAAAATTTACCAAATGATGTAGAATTTGAAAACTATAAAAAAGAGGGAAAAGGATAGAAGCGTACAAAGGGGACAATAGTGCTTAGGTGCTCTTGTCCCTAATAGGTAGTATTGCCTAGTGTCTTTGAGAGGATATAATGGTAAATATAGAGTTGGGTCATATGTTGTCTAATGTCCAAAAGTAAAGTGGTAATTCTAGAAAATAAAATTAGAAGAGTGTGTAAAATGATAAAATAATGTAAAATTAAAAATAAGGGTTCTTAATATTTAGTCTTCTTACTTAGGAACCATGCATATAATGACAAAGTTAGAGGCATGATGTTGATAGAAATTACATGATTTTGTAAATGTAAGAGGTCATGTTGACATCATATTTATGGGTTGAAGTCATATTGGTTGATGGGTTTCTCAAGAAATTCATGGAGGTCATCTACAACCCAAAATCACATCCCCTTGCTTGCCATCCTTTTATGTTGTTGACTTAAAAATATACTGCAGGCCTCCATGGTACATTCTCCACCCAACAACCTTGCCCCTACCTCTAGTCACCTGTGGAAATTGTTGATAGATCACACTTGAAATTTCATTGAGTCTGATCATTCATAAGGTTCAATGAATGGAACTTACTAAGGTAGCAATATATATTAGCAATGTTGATTGTGAGGGATTGACATTTACTACAATATCGTAAATACGCTCACTAGCACTTCAACACATCTCCTCTGCTTATAAGTTTGAGCCTTACACAAGAATGTTGTACATTAAAAATGTGATTCCTAACTGAGCTCTAAAGAACTTCCTCCACAATTACAACATCATTAGGCTATGTCTATCACAGTCATATTGGGTTCATCATACATCATCAATTACATGGCCTCAAAATTAGTATATTGGCCTACATTTACATAATAAATGGCCTCAAAATTATTATATCATATTACATTGTTGTAAGACACTAACACAATATTAGTTTATTAGTGATGTAATATTTCACATCGAAATTACTACATAGGTTTTAACCTCAATATATTATTTTTCATTTCACATCATAAATTTTAACATCAATAAAAATGTCTAATTTTCAAATAAATTGTCAACATATAACTTCTTAAATAATATATAAAACTGCATTGGTGTACTGCATTTTCTTGAAATTTATATATTAAAGTACATTCACCTAATACACAACCTCAAAATTACTATTGACCTTATATAATACATATTTAGGAGTATTATATAAACTTGACAAAGGAAACCTCAATTTACATTTTAATCGTATATCTAGTAAAAATATTTCCACAAAAACAATTTTAGATTTAATATATATATATATATATTTTCTTACTTTATTACAGAGAAAAATAAAGCCCATCTAACTTAACATTGTTAGCGTAGAGCATAGTTTCGAACTCATATCCAATTGCTACTATCAACTATTGAGAGGGATTACAAAATGTATGGAGAGGGAGAGCGTCAACAAAATTCTTCCCACGCCTGAGCGGATTTTGGATTTCGCATTACAAATCAAAAAGAAATTTGTGGTCGATTACAAAAACTGGTTTGCAAAATCTTAGTAGACATCTTAGTTTGCATCGTTCAATTTATTAGAGAATGGCGAGGACTTCATAAAATACCGTTGAATGTATGGTGTTGGTGTTTATTGTTTCGAACTCCCGAAACGTCAATGAAGCTTTTATGGAAAAGGAAATGGTATGTTGTGCTCTTTATTTTTTGGATCTTGTCAAAGATAATGAATGAAATATGCATGTGAGATTTTTATATTTTTATGCACTAGGCATTTTTTTGAAGCATAGGGGACTGCATATTGTCAATTTGGAACCTATCATATCAACAACATAAGAATAGTGGGATTATTAGGGAACAATGTTAAGCATCATACATCGTATAAAAACTTATAAGTAACATTTGGATTCACCTTAAGAGTACCATGTGAATGTGCATGTGTGTATGGAAAAAACATAGAGCATATTATGCGTCAAAGTAATATGGTAAGTAATGTGTAACATAGAATAGTATAAGCAAGCAAGAATACATCCAATCAATATCTAAGCTAGTATTTTTAATTTTTACAAATAGTTGAATGTTTTTATAGGACTAGGAGAGGGGAGCAAGGGTGTCCCCCAATGTATGTGTGCAAGGTGAGGTCCATGTAAACAAGTGCACCCTTAACATTCATGTTTGAAACTAGAACAAGTTTTACCATCACTAGCAAGGGGGTGTATTCCCCCAGTGTGAATGTCACAATGATCTATCCAATGAGGAAGAGGGTGAGGTTTCACTATTAGCTAGTTTGAAGGAGGTACACATGTGAACATGATCAACGAATCTATGGCCATGAGGAAGTATATGTGGAGAAAGAGACTGTGAAGTGCGCCTAGATGTGTCATGGGTATTTTGTGTCCTAGATAGAGATCTATCCCTATGAGGTGGAATATGAAAATGATGTATCTATCATGAGCAAGAAGTAGAAGCCACATGTGGAGGAGATCTAGGTGTATGTGTAAAAGTAGCAATAGGAATGATAAGAGCTCTAAATGTCGAAGGAGTATATGTCAAAGCCATTGGACCATCATGAGGAGGTACATAATTAGGTGCACAAATGCTAGGGGTAACTGAAGGTGTGTCAATTATAGGATCCAATGATAAAGGAGTCCATTGTGGGATGCCTTGAATAGTAATAGTGTGACACTCATGTACAAACTTATGGCATAAGTGAACTATGAATTACACAACTTTAGTAGCCCTAAGCCAAGGGATTCCTACGACCATGTCACAATGTGTAACTATAAATCCAACATTGAAAGTCATAGAGATAATGAGGGGCCCGTACGCCGGAAAAGCGACAGGCGGCGTGTGAATCTACAAGTGACTCTTCCGCGTACCCGACCTCCCGAGGTCGTGTAGAGCGAGACAAATGGTGGGAATGGAATATGCGAGAAAAACTAGTTAGGCGGTCTAATGTCTTCAACACGCACTAGTGGAATTTGCGAATCTAAGGCAAAGAAGGCCCTTCTAACTTGGGTCGGTGTGATAGATCGATCGTGCCAGGATGACTGCTCGAAGGCTCCAATCAATATCGAGCTCTGGCGTGATTCGATCTATGGGTTGCGGAATACGTGGAAAATGACCTGGGATTGTTTCGTGTATATCTCCCGATAAGGTCATATAGTGGATGATGAATATAATTGACTCTACGGACGATTTTCTGGCCTAGTCCAGAATTCCCTAGCTTCGTTAGCCACTATATCTAGTAAGGACAGTTGTTCGATGATGATAGGTGGAAGTGGAGTGGACTGAAATACTAGTGTGCGTAGGCCAGTGTCTATATCTAACTGACTTGTGGATTCGTTGGGCTGTGGGATCTGTGGATCACAACCATAGACTCTTGGTTGTTGCGGTCCTGTTATGGTCATACGCGAGATCAAGTTCTAATCCCTAGTATCCAGTAATCGTATGCTTTCTCAGCTTCTATGTTTAGAACCAATAGTTGTGCAATCTTCTCAGAATACCTTACAGGCGTTCTCGCAACCTGGATTCTTAAGCTGGTATCTATATCTACGAGGGTGTCTCCAGCGTCTGGCTGTGGAACTAGAGGATCGCACCCGAATGTTTGTTCTCTTTCGAGCCCTTCTACAGTCATGTGGATGTTTTCTAGGGTAATCTGTAGTTTGGCTGACTTGACCAAAACGCATGTGCTTGGTCGTCTTCTATGTTTAATCCTCTTAACTGAGAACTGATCAATTGTAAATCTGTGGTTATTCGGAATACTTGTATCTTGAGATTTTGGTCTATGTCAACTATCGCTGCGCGACGAGGTTTGGTTGTGGCACGATTGGCTCAAATATATATTCTCTCGGGCTCTTGAGGTCCCGTGATTGTCATATGAAACAAAATGCAATCTAAGCGTAATGAAACAAATTCTAACTACATGAAATAAATCTAACAGTATATAAATTTTATTCTTCTAAGAAATATTCTAATAATTTTAAGGAAAGCAAACTATTTTAAGCGTATCTAGAAATAATAACTAAACAATAATTTGAAACAGACAAGATAACCGAGTGTAGTTATTTGCCTGTGCGATTTTGTAGAATTACTCTAAATAAAACAGTTTGTCTAATCTACCGGCAAGATTCTCGATCCTACCTCAGAAGTGAGGAGTGAATCATAGTTTCTCAGAAACTATCAATCCCCACAGCTTCCCTGGCAATGTCGAGAATAGAATGAAATGAAATAAAGCGATTAACTACTCTATTTGATATGAATCTGACTAGAACTTTGAAATTTAAAACCTGGACTCCGTAGAACAGTGGTGAATCCGATGGTGTATGTGATCTCGTCCCCTCAGTATGATCTCCTCGTTCTTTTGTGTTCACGTGGATCCAGAAAAGCGTGTAATGCTAGCACCGATAGGAGTAGATTTTGGGATAAGGACAGCTCAGAATGCAGACCGAGAATGCGAGTAGGAGAGGGATAGCGCAAGAGTACAGAGCTTGGCTTATGCGATTCCTAGCGGGATTTTACTTGTGAGTCATGCAACATGAAGCGACGGGAACACCTGTAACTATCCTATATGAAGAGCAAAAACTGCAACTTTAATGGCTTCCCAAGCTATTCTGTTCCAAAATAAACACACTGCTCGCACAAGTTGGATATGTGGCTTACCAACAGCTGAATAAAGCTAAACAGGCATACAATGAATTAAACTAGGAACTCCGAGACATAACGAAAGTAAATCTACAGCAAAGAGAAATTCAGAGGCAAACTTCTAACTGGATTGGATGAAGCAACAACACTGCCTGCACAAGATGGGTCTGTGGCTTACTAACAGCTGAACAATACTAACCAAGTATGAAATGAACTATGCTATCAATCCTAAGCAAGCTAACAGACCAAAACACTGAAAATCAAAAGACTCTAACAAGGAAATGGTGGCCAAAAACTCCAGACCAAATTCTTCACCATTTGCATGTGCACAAACCATGCATTTATAGGAATTCAAACACTCAAAAACCAAAATCAAATTGAACTCCTAAACAATAAACAAAGGAAAAACACTGTTCCAGGGGACCAAAAATATAAATGCATGCTCAAGTCGGCAAGGAAAAGCTGGTGAATCATGATATTTTACGCGAGTCACGTCAAAAGAGCGTTACGAAAACGCGCACAGACCGCCGCTTTGAGCGGGCGGCGGTTACAGAGACCGTCTCCCGATCGGGCGGCGGTTTCACATCAAGGTCAAGAGGCCAAGGAAAGAGGGAAAAAGGAGAAAACAAAGGGCACGGGGGCTAAGCGGGGCATGCGGGATGTTAACGCATACTCCGAGGGCTTTTCCGGATCCCGAACACCTTGCGAGGAGACCTGTATCATCATCGGGGCACTTGTTACATCAAGCTTTGGCGCAAGATGCAAAGACCTTACAATTTTGGGTACGTACATATTGCCCCCTCGGGGAAGCGTTTTAGCCATGAAGAGGCATAAAACGGTGGGTCCGAGTATGGCAGTCCCGAAATGGGGAGTTAGAAGCTATACCTTACTCGTCCGTGTGTTGAGATGACGCCATCGAAATTCCCGCTACCTGCAAAATGAAAAGAGAACTCAAGTGCAGATAGATGCAATAACTTGGAAGATAAACGCTAAAATAATAGGGAAGGAGAACATACCATTCGTGCGGGGATAGAAACTTACCTCCAACAGTGCTCCAAACCTGCGAAAAGGTCATTTTAAAACGAAATAGAACGATATATATATGAAAGTGGGCCCATTTTCCTATTCATTTGCGCGAGTCGATTTGATTGATTTTGAGCTCTGGGACCCACGGTGACGGTTTCTCACGTGAGTAGAGTCAAACGTTCGCAGCGAGATCGTGATCATGCCTCCACGAGCGGAACACCGACCTCAGCGATCACAGGTTGGTTTTCTTCCATTTTGTGTTTTTCCCTCTTCAAATTTGAAATGGCAAATTCTTTGCAATGGGGGGATTATTTTTGAAAATGTTAGGTTCAAAAGGTCCATCTAGGGGGGGCGCCTACTGGGTAGGCTTTGTTTTTAGTTAAAATGGTCTATTTTTGCTTTTTTTTTTTTGGGCTTTTTGGGGTTAACAACCCGCGCGGGTTTTCGGACCGCGACCGCCGCCCTGGCCAGGGCGGCGGTTACATGACCGCCGCCCTGTTCAGGGCGGCGGTTACACGACCGCCGCCCTTAAGGCGGCGGTTACAAAACCGCCCCGCTCAGGGCGGCGGTTTTGCACAGAATGCAAAAGAACTTAACTTTTGAGATTGCACTTGTATTTTTATCATTTCTATATGCTTTTATGACTCTCTCGATATTGATTAGATACTAACTTGCCCTGTTTTGTGTGTTTTTGGGTGCATGCAGGCGAGGGAGGAGTATATCAGATGGAGCCGAGAGAGAGAGTGTGATTGGCTTTCGGGGGTATTGGATGCCCTTTCTCAGGATGAGGAGGATACATTACAGAGGGCCGGCATATTGCGTATATCACGCGTGCCCCATGTCACGCCATCTAGTCACATACTTTGTGACTTGTTTTCATATTGGGATGCAGATCGGAACACTTTCCGACTGCTAGGGGTCCGCGGTGAGTGGACTATCACTTTGGAGGATGTCTACCGTATCCTGGGGGTCCCGATTATCGGGAGGAGACTCACACTAGAGACAAAGCAGGTCCCGAGCACAGATGCACAAAAGGGAAGGCTACATGGGGGATGCAGCCATCTCCACGGGGTTGAAGAAGGGAGTGAGAGTTCGATCCATTCCTTCTTTTCCCATCCCCGTATTTCGACAGGCTATCATGGGGATCCTTGCCTCGAGGCTGATCGGGGACAAGGGAGGAGATACTTTATTATACTGCTGGGCCCCCATCATTGCACAGATAGAGGGGCATGGCCGGATATATGCCTGGGGCGCAGATATTCTGGGGACCACCTACCATGACTTATACAGGGTGGTCCGTTTGCAGGGACAGTCATTGAGCCACCCGACTCTAGTCATGAGTTGGGTGTACGAGCATTTTATTCCTTATGGCAGAGGGGTAGAGGTGGCAGACCCAGGGGCTGTGAGGGCAGCTAGATGGTCAGATATGTCGGTGCTTAGAGCACCTCACCAGCCAGTTGCCTCCCTTACCACAGCAGATATGGAGGCGACGCCGTACCGGCTTATGGCCGGCATATGGGGCGAGGAGACCCTTACATTGATCTCCTGCTCCACCACAGGGCAGCTTATCGACCACGTGGGACAGGTGGAGGTACACCCTTTTGGCAGAGTTCCTCAGCAGTTCGGCCTTCCATATGCGGGCATGCTTCCCCCAGCGGCACCAGTTTACAGATCAGTCCGCGAGGCTAGAGGGGGGCCTAGAGGCCGTGGTTGGACAGTGATCACTCCTGGCACTCCCATTGCAGCCAGGAGGGTAGTTCGGGCTAGAGGGAGAGCCGTGCGCCCAGGCACCTTTGCTTCAGATTCTTTGCGGGTCCCGCTCACAACAAATGATGACCCTATAGATATTGACTCCACCTCGGAGTTTACGAGAGGAGGGTCGAGAGAGCAGACAGATGATAACGATCCCGAGTGGCATAACACTCGTGATATTTTGCGCAGCAGAGAGGGCCGAGCAAAGTGCGAGAGAGAGACTCGCTTGAGAGGAGCCACTCTCCCAGGGCCATGGTGGAGAGGATGAGTCAGTTGCGGGGCGTCATGTTGCTCCTACTACAGGAGCAGCCCCTCAGTCGGCAGCGGCATCTGCGGCGGGTGCTGGCCCCAGCGACCCATCTTGGAGGCCCGGTGATCCGAGTAAGTTATCCTCTCATCTTTTCAATGTTTGTTTAATTTAGGATTTTTAATTGCTATCTCTCCTTATGTTTTGACATTGTATCTTTTAGTCTCTTGCCTAGCTTCTAATTCATTTTTCTTCTTTGTTTTGCAGAGACTGTTGACGAGTGGCGGGATCTAATCCGCAGGGTATGCACTGATTCTCTGATGATCCCTATGGATAAGACCCGTGCGGAGCTATCTGTAGATGCCGGGGAGCCTTCAGCAGCCGGTAGGCATACTGACATCTTTGCTCCCATTTGGCACGTGGCCAGGATGGTGTCGACTCTCCGTACAGAGTTGGTAGGCTATAGGACAGCCGAGTGTCTTATGAGGAGCCATTCTCATGGCGAGACCGCCACCGCCCCTCGGGACCCTGAGCCCTCCGTGCATTCAGAGCGCCGGCGTAGCCGGAGCCCTAGGCGAGGGCGCGCACCTTCAGAGGGGTCGCGCAGGGGTTGAGAGACTACTTGGCTCCTATGCGTTTTGTACTATAGATTCTTTTGTATATCACGGGCTCTTTGAGCGTTTTGACCATGCCTAGAGCATGATGGCATTGTATATAAACATTGGTTATTTATATATATGCATTCGTTTTTGGATCAAAACTTGTCACTCGTGTTTTCCCTTTCTGTTTCCAACTTCCTCGTGTATACTACGATGTATGTTTTATATGCTTTCTAGAATGTATGCAATGGAAAATAGATGATGCAAATGTTTTGCTTTCTTTTTGTGTTTCATGATGCTGATACATGATGTTGTAGATATACTGTGATCTTAAATCTTAGTTTCTGTGAGCAATTTGGATACCTCATGTTTGTTTTCGCAAAGTGATGAAAATAACCAATATGATGAACAGATTAACTTGCCCCACTCCTAACTCCACGCAACTAGTAAGATGCGAGGGCTCATCACCAAGAGCCAAGAAGGGCGCAAGTTATGAAATATGGTGAAATGATAGTGATGAAAGACAGACGAAGCTTTGGTGGAACCAAATTGAAAACTACAAGCTTACTCTACCTGAATGACTTCATAGTTTTGGGTGCAACTTGCTTTGCGGTTTATCCAGACTTAGACCCGTAGATGGCCACATAGTAGACAAAATCTGGTTTTAGGATTTTTAACTCTCTTGGAATTTTGAACATCTGATTCATTCATTTTTGACTCAAAGTTTGAATAGTTTGTTTATGACCTTTTAACGTTTGCATTGTCTAGAGGACCCCCTACACTTTGCCCCATGCTACCTGTAAGAAGCATGGGTTTATCACCGTGGGCAAGGCATAGGCGAGTAAGGGCATTTCCATCCTTTCCCAACCCTACGTCACTAGTAAGAGACGCAAGCTCATCACCGAAGGTTGGTAGGGCAAGGAAATGTGTAAAAATAAAATTTTCTGTTTAATCACTTTTTGACTTGTCTTTTTGAGTAAAATGTCAGTATATGCTTGTTTCCAAAGAGATGTGTATATGGGATAGATGTGACACCATGAAGCTTCTAGAACAGACCATAGGCAAGACACCAATCCTAAGAAGAAATCAAAGCGAGAACAAACTTGCAGATCTTGGTATGGTTACCATTAAGACTTCGTCATGTCTGATTTTATTTGATAAAAGATTCTGAAGTGATTGATGATATCGTGAAAATGGAGAGATATGATTAGAAAGTTTTGTGCCAACAACATCATGAGTTTGTAATGAATTACTTTGAGAATAGATTCCTTGATCACAATTTGTGTAAGAACAAGTGGACAAAATGATCTAAATCTATATGAAGATGCAATGTAGATAGTTATATAAGCAGTGCTAGCTGCTTATGCGTAGAAACGCTTGAGGTGCAGGGAATTGACTGTTTCACCAAATTCCTCACCTTCTAGCGTGCATAAGAGGTATGCACCATTTCCGTAGTCTTTTGTGACTCGGTATGGGCCCAACCATTTGGGCCGGAATTTCCTTCCTTCGCCGGTCTTCTTGTCGATCCGACTGTCTAGTCTTAGAACTAGATCACCTTCGTATATATCGCGTTCATAAACCTTCTTGTTATATTGCCGGCACATTCGGTCAGCATAAGCTCTATGCCACTGCTCAGCATCTAACCTAGTTTCATCTAGGCTTTCTAATTGGGAAAGACGTGCTTCTCTGTAAGCGTCTTCATCCAGAATCCCTTGTAGTGAAATGCGGAGACTGGGTATTTCGACCTCAAGCGGGAGAACTGCTTCTGCCCCAAATACTAGCGAGAAAGGAGTTGCTCCCATTGGTGTTCTTATTGAGGTTCGGTGGGCCCACAAGGCCGGATATAACTTTAAATGCCAATCTCGTTTGTTTTCTTTTACTGTTTTGAGGAGAATGGCTTTCAGTGTTTTGTTTGTTGCTTCAGCCTGTCCATTGGCTTGGGGATAATACAAGGAAGCCGTATGATGGCTTATCTTAAATTTACCGCATAGTTCGTGAACTTCTTCATTTTTAAAAGAAGTTCCATTATCGGAGATAATGATTTGCGGGATACCGTACCTGCAAATGATTTGGTTCAAAATGAACTTGGCGATCACAGAACCAGGTACAGTAGTAAGAGGCATGGCCTCCACCCATTTGGTAAAATATTCAGTGGCCGTGATTATAAAATTATGGCCATCTGTGGATGAGGGAGAGAACTTCCCTATCAAGTCCAGGCCCCATGTAGAAAAGGGCCATGGAGTTGCGATTGGTTGTAGAGCTTGTGCTGGCATGTGGATCTCGTGGGAGAATTCTTGGCACTTATGACACCTGCGTGCAAACTCTATCGCGTCATGTTCTAGAGTGGGCCAGAAATAGCCCATTCGATGTATTTTTCGAGCGGTGGCATGGCCACCGAAGTGGCCTCCACATATACCACTGTGGGATTCATGGAGAATCCTCTTGGACTCTTCTGTGTCGACACACCTTAAGAGCATTCCATCGAATGCTTTTCGATAGAGCACCTGCTCTATAATGACATATTTGGCTATGATTATGCGTAATCGCCTTCTTTGTTGCGGTGTAACTGCCTCCGGGTACGTATGGTCCATGATATAATTAACGATGTCAGTGTACCAAGGACACTCAGAGATAGCAGGTCGAGTTTCGATGTAGTATACGCATTCATCTGGAAAAGTCTAAATCTACTAAATCACCTCCGTCTAATGGGTTGTCAGCTAACCAATCCGCGATGATTTGTCCTTTAACTGACTTCTGATTTACAAATGTTAATTCGAACTCTCCCATTAAGGTTATAAAACGTCCAGCCTTTTTGGATAAGGAACCTTGTGTGAGAAAAGTCCGTAAATGGTCCGTCTTTACCATGACCTTTGTTTCTTGATTCAGCATGTAATGTCTTAGACGTTTAGTAGCAAAGACTATGGCAAGACATTCTCGCTCTGCTTGTGTATAGCGTGTTTCATAGTCGAGCAGTGTTCGGCTAATGAAATAAATCGCACGTTCTCTCTTGTCATCGTCTTCTTGGGCCAACATACAGGCCAGTGAGACATTGGTAGCTCACGAATATAGGATTAACGAGCGATCCAACTTAGGTGGCATTAGCGTAGGTGGTGACAAAGAAGAAACGCTTTAAGCGTGTTGAAAGCTTAGTTGCGCCTTCGGTCCAATCAATGCTATAGTCTTTCTTGAGTAAATTGTTGATTGGATGAATAGCGAAGCTTAAGTCCGGGATGAATCTCCGGATTGCACCCAGCTTCCCGAGAAATGATCTGATTCCAGATTCACTCGAAGGTGGGACCATTTCGAGGACAGCCCGAATTTTGGTTGGATCAACATCGATCCCTCGTGACGATATGATGTAACCTAGGAGCTTTCCTCCTGTTACACCAAAGACGCATTTCTCCAGATTTAGCGTAACTCGTATTCTATTAGGCGTGAAAGAATGATGCGAGTACTTCGGGATGGTCATGACGCTTCTTGTCCTTAGCCAACAAGTCATCTACGTAGGATTCCACAATTTTATGAATTAAATCGTGAAATATGTATGTCATGGCCCACCGGTACGTGTGCACCGGCGTTCTTGAGACCGAATGGCATAACAACAGCAGCAATAGGTTCCCCAAGGAGTTATAAACATGGTTTTAGCTTGATCTTGCTCGGATATTCTAATTTGATTGTATCCCGAGAATCCATCCATGAGAGACAAGAGTTCAAAACCAGCTGTTGCATCAACAATAACGTCTATGGATGGTAATGGGAAATCATCTTTAGGACACGCTTTGTTGATGTCTCAGAAATCTATGCAAATGCGTATCTTTCCGTTCTTCTTGAGAACGGGAACGATATTAGATACCCATTGGGAGTAGTCAACTGGCTTGATGAATCCTACCTGAAGGAGTTTTATTACTTCCTCTTTTACCATGAGAGCTACTTTGGGTTTCATGGGTCTTGATTTTTGTTTAATTGGCTTTGCATCCGATCTAGTGACGAGGTTGTGCACCGCAATGTGGGGCGCGACTCCCGTCATTTCCTTGTAATTAAATGCAAATGCCTTCTGATGCTCTTTGAGGATCTTTGTATGTATTTCCACTTCTTCTGGTGTTAACGAAGATCCTAATTTTAAAATTCTTGGCTCATCTTCTATCCCGATGTTGACATCGATTGTTTCTTCGATCAAAGAGGCATTACCCTCTTCGAACTCAGGTGGTGCTTTGGAGGTAAATCTAGATCATCCCCGTTTCTTATTGCATATATGCTAGGCTCCATTTGTGAGGGAAGATCCGTTACGGGATTTCCGAAGTAGGAAGACGAATGTGGAATCAGGGATAAATCTAGCGTGTGATAGGAGAGATGTAGTGCTGCATAGGCATTTAAGTAATCCAAAGTAGCCGCATCATTTCCAACATGGTCTAGGATGGTAGATTCACTTCCGCTTGAAAGAGGATTTGTCATTGTTTTTATCAATGGTTCATCACGAATGGATACTGTGAAGTGAGTATCTTCTAGCTCATTGCTTGGAGTAAAACGTGATGCTGAGGTTGCTATTGAATCGGCGAGAAGATTTTTCTCTCGCGGGATCGCTTCAATGGATATGAAGTTAAACGCCTTGCTTAAATCTAATACAACGTTTTTGTAGAGTTGTAAATGTTCGGCTTTAGTTTCATATACTTCAGAAACTTGGTTTGTTACTAATTGCGAGTCTCCCAAGACTCTGATGTTATTAATACCAATTCTTCTGGCTAAGGTGAGGCCAAGGAGGAGGGCTTCGTACTCAGCGCCATTGTTTGTGCATTCAAAGTTTAACTTAAAAGAGAATGGGAGGACCTTCTCCTCGGGCGAAGTAAGAATTATACCTGCCCCCGCTCCATAACGACATTTAGCTCCATCGAAATGGAGAGTCCAATACTTAGCCGGGAGTGTAGATGTTGGGGCATCTGCTGCGTTTGCACACTCTACTTCTACCATACAGAGATCCTCTGCTGGCAAGGAACCAACACCTAGGGAAAATCCCATGCCTACTGAATCGAATGGTAAGAACATTGGTGAATCTTGTTCTATCAACTCAACGATTTTCACAGTAGTCCCTAATGATACTGTTTCTTTAGTTTTACCTTTAGGGGTTGGAATTGTTTTGGCTATGCTGGTAGTTTCAAGATCCGTTGTAGGTATCAACTTTTCCTCTGGCTTTGGGTCAGAGGGTTTATTAAGTTGGTTTGTTGGTAGTTCAAATTCTGAGTGCACCCCTGGTCTTTTCTTTAAATCAGCTAGGTGCAAATCGAAAGGTTTTGGATCGCCTTTGGCTACAAATACCTTTCCCAGATGCAAGAATCTTACTTCTTGAAATAGCGTGGAAGGGATTGCCTTCATTCGATGTATCCAAGGTCGGCCAAGGATCATATTATAGTTAGTTTCCCGATCTATAATATAAAACTCAGTCAAGATGGTTTTGGGCCCTAAGGTGACCGGCAATATTATAGTTCCTATCGAAGTGGCTTTAAGGCTATCATAGCCTCTCAAGGTATTTCATGTAGTGGAACAGTTTGTTTCTCCATATCCAAGTTTTTGGAGGAAAGAGAAAGGGACTATGTTAACTGCAGCCCCATCATCAACCATTGCCGTTTTACATAGTTATTATAAACCCATACTTGCAAGTGTAAGGCTGGGTCACCTCGGCATGCGATCTCAAAGATCATGGGCATTTTACTTATTTCGAAGATGAATTCGACATCCTTGTCCGGCTGCCCCGGAGGGTGGATATCAAAATCTACGTGATTTACTTGTGTTTCGGGAGGTGGAGTGATGTTAATTAGATGGCCTAGACCTAATGCTTCTAAAAGAGCAGCTCTGTGAGGGGGAGAGTTCTTTAGTAAGTCCAAAAATGAAATGTGTGAAAAGGTCTTTGTTAGGTCACTAATTAAATCATAGGCACCGATGGGTTTTTCAACTATTTGCTGACTCTTATCTGTCTCTGGCAGATGACTTGGGCTTGGTTGAGAGAAATACTCTCGTGTTCTTGTTATAGCTTCGATAGGTAGTTCAGCGTCTAATTCTACCAAACTGACTATCTTAGGTCTCGGTTGAGCTCCCAACTGTGGCGCGACTGACGGATTTAATGAAGTCGAGGCTTCATGGTCATTGTTTCCCGTCACTGCACCTTTGTTTGTTCTCGGTTGGATTCAGCCTATTGTTGTCATGATTTGGGAGTGGATCATTAAAGATCTTGAGGGAGCATTCTGAGGAGAAACTGCCCCTGCGAGAGTATTTGGTGATGATGAGACGGGATCTGCCAAGAACAGGTCTGTGAAGAACTGTCTTTGTTCTTTTGGCAAACATTGCATAAATTTATTGTAGTCACGGCATGTTCTAGTATCGTGACCCCAAATTTTATGGAAACCACAATAAGAATTGGGGTTATAATTCCCGTTTTGTTGGTTTGGTGTGTATTGTGGCCTAAAATTCCGATCAAACTGTTGCCTATTAGGACCAAAGTTTTGGAATTGTTGTTTCTGGTTTTGACTTTGGTTTTGGTAACCAAATGAGTTTTGGCTTGGCCCTTGTATGGGATTTCGCCGTTGTTGTTGTTGTTGTTGTTGTGGATGGTTAAAATCCACTGTATTGATTGTCGGGGTAAAGTTGTTGTTTCGTTGGTTGTTTGTTTGTAACGGAGCATTAACAACATTTACCCTCTTGGGCTGGTCGGTTACCCCATCCGTTGTTACCCCACGATTTTTGTTAAGGATTTTGGGTCCTTGATTGACATTTGTGGTAGTTGTAGTATTTTGAGTGGAGGTGATTAACCTCCCGTTTGTTCCATATGTCTTACGACCACTATCTATCACTGCTTGATCTATTCGCAGAGCGCTCTCAAGTACTTCATCATAAGTCCTTAGTGGGAACTTCTGGACTTCTTCCTTCACTTCTCTACTGAGAGAATGAAGGAATAAATCACATAGTTCCATCTGATCCATGTTTGGAGCACTTGCTGATGAATAAAGAACTGTACGCCACCTCTGGATGAAATGGGCGACAGATTCGTTGTGTTCTTGTTTGATATGCAAGAATTCCCTGATTCCTGTTCTTAGCAGTTTGTTCATGTCGAAGGCTTTGATGAACTCTGACACGAGTTGTTTGAATGAATGTATGGAAGCCTCAGGTATTCTATAATACCAATCGAGAGCAATGCCCTCCAGTGTTTTGGGGAATATTTTAGCAACAACCCCATCCCATGGGAGTAATTCCCGAATGGCTGTAGCGTAAGCTTTGATATGCGCATTTGGATCTCCCTCACCCTTGAACTTGGGAAAATCAGGGAGAGGTCTTGGAAGCATGACGCTTCGTATGGTGAAGTCTAAGGGTTCCTTTAGATATTCTGAATAAGTCCCTATTGCATAGCTTTCGACCATTGATGGTGTTTGCGAGGAGTGGTGGTGGGATAGGTTGTTGATACGGTGCAGCGTATGTGTTGGCGGGGGCATAGGGAGGTCCCTGCGTTTGAGTAAACATGTTAGGAGAGGAGAACATATCTCCTTGTGGTGATTTAGAGTATATGTTTAAGTAGGATGGGGTATTGTCACAAGGAACGGACTGCTCGACACTAGGCCGGGAGGAATAGTGTTAGAGATGATAGGCCTTGTTGGCATTTTTGTGGATATTGAGGAGGCATGCCTAACGTGCCTACTCCCGTAAGGAGATCTATCTGACCAGAGTGGTATGGAGGATTGGAACTTCCTGTTTGTATGAACGGAGAATTTTGATTTGCTTGAGCCGCTTCTAACCCTCTCACTCTTTCTACTAACGTTGAAATGACTTCATTTGGTGAAGTCACGGTACTTTGCCTGAGCGGCGTTTGTTGTATACCTTGGTGTTGTAAAGGTACGTGATATCCTGTCATAAACTGATTGCTATCTTGCCAAGTTTCTCCCAGAATATTTCCTGTATGCAGTGGCATAGAGGTATTTTCTTGAAAAGAGATTTCGGGTTGTATTTGTAAACCTCCTATGGATGGGTACATTCCCAGGAGCGTTGTTCACTCCTAGGATAACGTGTTGGCTGTCCATCATCAAGTCTAAGACCAGGAGTATGGGGTCGAAGACCAGGTATGGATCTGATTGCCTACTAATTTTTGGTCCGAGTAACATTTGAGGAGACGAACTGCATTCTCCGGTAAACATCATATTGTTTGAACTTGAAGGCTCTGTTTGTTGGGTTCGAGGGGGTTGATCTTAATACCTTACATGCGTTCTCGCAACTGGATTCTTAAGCTGGTATCTATATCTACGAGGGTGTCTCCAGCGTCTGGCTGTGGAACTAGAGGATCGCACCCGAATGTTTGTTCTCTTTTGAGCCCTTCTACAGTCATGTGGATGTTTTCTAGGGTAATCTGTAGTTTGGCTGACTTGACCAAAACGCATGTGCTTGGTCGTCTTCTATGTTTAATCCTCTTAACTAAGAACTGATTAGTTGTAAATCTGTGGTTGTTCGGAATACTTGTATCCTGAGATTTTGGTCTATGTCAACTATCGCTGTGACGAGGTTTGGTTGTGGCACGATTGGCTCAAATATATATTCTCTGGGCTCTTGAGGTCCCGTGATTGTCATACGAAACAAAATGCAATCTAACTGTAATGAAACAAATTCTAACTACATGAAATAAATCTAACTGCATATAACTTTTATTCTTCTAAGAAATATTCTAATAATTTTAAGGAAAGCAAACTATTTTAAGCGTATCTAGAAATAATAACTAAACAATAATTTGAAACAGACAAGATAACCGAGTGTAGTTATTTGCCTGTGCGATTTTGTAGAATTACTCTAAATAAAACAGTTTGTCTAATCTACCGGCAAGATTCTCGATCCTACCTTAGAAGTGAGGAGTGAATCATAGTTTCTCAGAAACTATCAATCCCCACAGCTTCCCTGGCAATGTTGAGAATAGAATGAAATGAAATAAAGCGATTAACTACTCTATTTGATATGAATCTAACTAGAACTTTGAAATTTAAAACCTGGACTCCGTAGAACAGTGGTGAATCGATGGCGTATGTGACCTCGTCCCCTCCGTATGATCTCCTCGTTCTTTTGTGTTCACGTGGATCCAGAAAAGCGTGTAATGTTAGCATCGATAGGAGTAGATTTTGGGATAAGGACAGCTCAGAATGCAGACCGAGAATGCAAGTAGGAGAGGGATAGCGCAAGAGTACAGAGCTTGGCTTATGCGATTCCTAGCGGGATTTTACTGCGAGTCATGCAACATGAAGCGACCAGAACCTGTAACTATCCTATACGAAGAGCAAAACCTGCAACTTTAATGGCTTCCCAAGCTATTCTGTTCCAAAATAAAGACACTGCTTGCACAAGTTGGATATGTGGCTTACCAACAGCTGAATAAAGCTAAACAGACATACAATGAATTAAACTAGGAACTCCGAGACATAACGAGAGTAAATCTACAACAAAGAGAAATTCAGAGGAAAACTTCTAACTGGATTGGATGAAGCAACAACATTGCCTGCACAAGATGGGTCTGTGGCTTACTAACAGCTGAACAATACTAACCAAGTATGAAATGAACTATGCTATCAATCCTAAGCAAGCTAACAGACCAAAACACTGAAAATCAGAAGACTCTAACAAGGAAATGGTGGCCAAAAACTCCAGACCAAATTCTTCACCATTTGCATGTGCACAAACCATGCATTTATAGGAATTCAAACACTCAAAAACCAAAATCAAATTGAACTCCTAAACAATAAACAAAGGAAAAACACTGTTCCAGGGGACCAAAAACATAAATGCATGCTCAAGTCGGCAAGGAAAAGCTGGTGAATCATGATATTTCACGCGAGTCGCGTCAAAAGAGCGTTCTGGAAAATGTGCACAGGACCGCCGCTTTGAGCAGGGCGGCGGTTACAGGACCGCGCCCTGATCAGGGCGGCGGTTTCGTCACTGAAGGTCAAGAGGCCAAGGAAAGAGGGAAAAAGGAGAAAACAAAGGGCGCGGGGGCTAAGCGGGGCACGCGGGATGTTAACACATACTCCGAGGGCTTTTCTCGATCCCGAACACCTTGTGAGGAGACTCAGTATCATCATCGGGAACTTGTTACACTTGCAGCGATCAGATGCCTTACAATTTTGGGTACGTACGGGCCCATTATTGATAGGAAGAATGAAATTCCCATGAGAAGTGGGTGATCTTAAGGTTATATGAGATAATGGAAAACTGATAGCTTACAAGAAAAATATTGAACATACATTTCTCTTGTAAGTAGAATGCACCATAACATTATTACTAACATGAGGACCAATAGAAACATCAATGTGTAATCTATGTGATGAAAAAGAGGCATGAAAATCAACATCAGTAAAAGAAATGATGGGTGAAGGCAGATCAGTAGTACCAACAATAAATCCAAAAGGATGGTTTGAAGATGAAGGGGGAACAACACGATAAACACGAGTCTAAGAGGATTCAAGAGAATTTTTTTTGTACTTAGGTAGTGGATCATTGAAAATTTTAAGCTTGCCATTACCATTAGTAGATTTAGAAATTGAAATAGTAGATTAAAAAAACTCAATGTCATGATTCTTAATCAGATCTTGGATTAAATGTCTAAACTTGAAACAGATATCAATAGAATGGCCATTACATCTATGAGGCCTATTAGGATGTATCTCAAGAGGATTTGGAACATAAATTAGATTGTTTTCTAGGAGTTGAGGCAATGACATATGTGGTAAATATGGAAATCTAGTAAAATGGGACATGTAGGTTGTAATTGGAGCTTTGTAGGCTAAGATATAACATTAACAGTGGCTTGGAATCACTAGGATTTCCTTTAAGGATATTTTATTAGGAACTTCTTAATAGATTGATTGGAAATGTTAGCACCATATTTAAATTTTCGTGAAGAAAGTAAGTTGATATCACAATTTTTGAGAGTATGACATAAATGATCAAGATTGAAAAGAGTCAAAGAGCACACATTTTTGCAAAGGAGGTAATAGATTTGGATAACAAAGATCTT
Source organism: Taxus wallichiana var. yunnanensis (assembly GCA_018340775.1). NCBI lineage: Eukaryota > Viridiplantae > Streptophyta > Pinopsida > Cupressales > Taxaceae > Taxus > Taxus wallichiana. Next base: position 121,757,336 of record CM031241.1, on the reverse strand, counting down.
GCAATTTAGATTCAACCAAGACATTGTTCATTTTAGAAAGATTAGTCTTATAACACAAAACATAGTCAGTAATATGTTTATTAGTTCCTTGCTTTATGGATAAGAAGAAACCTCACGGGCAAGAGGACTATGAAGAAGAAGTGAAAAATTAAGAGATTGTGAAGAAGAAGAAGAAGAGGACTATTGCAATTGATAAATTTGAGCTTGTAAATCATGATATAAAGACTCTAAGGCATGGGTGCCTAAATAAGTTTTAGGTTAGATATGGGAAATTATGGGAGAAGAAAAATGAGTAATGGGTGTGGAAATAGGCATATGAATTACGTATGTCTCAATAGTGGCAGGGGAGGAAGAAGGTGGAATAGAATAGGTGAAAACAATACAGATCTCTAAGGTGTAGACACAATTTCACCTTCTTACTACTATTACTATACCTCCAAGTATGTTATTTTATGTATAAATCATGCATAACAAATGTATTCATTGACAACATATTGCCTAGTCACTCTTCTAGTTTGGAGTGTCTTTTATTGTTTCCATATGTCACTTCTCTCTCTTAATATTTTTGGTCAGTCACATGGATCTTTGTCTACCAGTATTTGCACATTTATCGTCAGTTTTCTATGGACACTAGCGCCCAAGAATTTGGGCATATTTTTCTGCATACACACTGTATAGGAAGGGGAAGTTATGAATTCCATCCCACACATTTACATTTTATCTAGCTACTACCCATTATCTTGGTGTCATCAGCATGAGGGAAACCTAGGAGCACTATTACACACAAAATCACATAGAACTACATTAGGTCTAAGAGTGCAACGCTCACTTGTAATTTCACAATTGTGATAGTTGAAGATATTCGTACCCCTCATATTGCATCTTTCTTTTCAATAATTGATGTTGTTTTGAGGGATTTGCAGGAGGATATTTGTATTGTAGGTTTATAGGCACTCTCACTATTTAAGTGTGGATTTCAAGTGATCATTGGCAAACAAGTGTGAATCCCTAAAAATAGTGTCGAACTAGATCCCAAGACTTTGCGTAGGATATAGCGTCCATTAATGGTCTCGGGCCGCCCGCAAGTGCCCCTTCCCCTATCCAGGTGCCCATGTCTAGGTGTTTTGTGCACCTCTGCATTTTCTAAGTGGGATTGTGATGGTCTATATTTGTGTTCCATCACATTCTCAATTCAAGACACATTTCGGGATAATAAAAAGTGAGGTAAGTTCCATATCACTTGTATTTACTCTCATACTTAAAATGAAATAAATTTCCTAGCATTTGTATTTCATTGTATATCCTTTATAACAGATCTTTGCATTCAAATTTTGATTAAATATTTGTTTATAAAATCATTTTGATGAACCCGTAGCTTATAAATCCTTGCCTCTAGGATCCACTAAAACCCTAATAGCTAAAGGTATCTCTTATCCTCCTAAGCTTACCATGCTTCATGTGAATATTAATCCTATTTATGATAAAGCAAATACAACTGAACTTAGCACTCTATATCACAACATTATTCTTCCGATTATACTCATAGGCAATTGTTAGCTAATGAATGCAATATTCCTAATAGATTTGATAATTCTACTATTAATATTGTATTTGATATGGCAAGCTTTTCTGGTTTTAAACCTTTTTATTTAGGTAGAGACACTCCACCTTCTTTTATTTCTAGTAAGACTTTAGATGATGTTATTATTAGTTTTATGCTTAGTCTTGATGATAATACTTTAGCTAAAAAACATGATATAAATAAACATGTGCATGATGTTGTTTCTCATAATACTCACAATGATTCTATAGTGGCATCTCATACTCCTTTCATTTCTGAAAATATCTCTAATGATTATAATGATACATCTCATACTAGTTCTCCTCCTCCTTCATTATATGTTAATAACATGCATAATGAAATACCTACATCTGAATCTGTTTCTGATATTGATGATATAGATTTTAAGGACTTTAATACAAGAAAGTATTTCTGAAGAGATCAATTGATTATTATGACTTCTATTCAATGATGATACCAATTCTTAATAGAATGTGTGGTGTGAGCTAAGACTTCTGGTTAAAAACCTTATTAATATAGACATGGGCAATTGACCACTTAGAAAAATTTTAGATTTAAAGTAGCGGGATGTCGCATACTTCCATACTATAAAGAGTCATCATCTTGATGACATATTCATGCATAAGAAATGTAATATTTAATCATTACAACAATTCACATTTCCATAAATATATAAATATTCATTAGAAAACCTCTTCTATAGCAGATTGTTTTTTAAAAATGAACTAGTAATTAAAATATGAATAATATTCATCACTTAATTGGTCATTTAAAACCAAATAAAAGCATTATAAGTACTTTATTTTTTAATTTTAGTTAAACAGAAATGGAAAAATAGCCCGTGAGTCTTCCATATTTTCCCAAGTTGCATTTTCTACGAGTATTGATCTTATTGGACCATGCACTATGAAACTTCACGATTTCTTGACCGCAACTTGCATGTCTCCATTATTTTTAATATTTATAGGTTCAATTGTGATGATTCTGGGATCTTGTACCTATAATGAGTCCAATTTCAATACATGTGTTAAATCAGCAACATAATTTTTCAGCAAGGATACATGGAAGACATCATGCATTTTGGATAATGCAGGAGGTAGAGCTAGTTTATAGGCTACAATACCTACGATTTTTAAAGTTTAAAATGGTCCAACAAATATAGGTGATAACTTGGAATATTTTCCAAAAGTAATGGAGATCTTTTCAGGTTTCACCCTCAGAAAAACTTTATCTCCTAAATTAAATTTCCTTTCCATTCTTTTTAGATCAAAAAAACACTTTTGTCTCCGCCTACTAATTCTTTTAACCTTTCCTGGATAAGTTTCATTTATTTTCCACTTCAATTAGAAATTCAGGTTCCACAACTTTGCTATCCTCAACTCTATTGCATTTGATAGGTGTTTTGCATTTTCTACCATAAAAGGATTCAAAAGATTCCATTTTTAAAGATGAGTGATTAGTATTATTGTATACAAACTCAACCAGACGAAAAAATTATTCCCACTTTAATTGTTGATTCATGCAATACATCCGTAGCACTTCCTCAAAGAATTGATTTACCCTTTTAGGTTGTCCATCAATTTCTCGGTGATAAGATGAAATAAAATTACTTTTTTTTCCCAAAGCTGCATTAAGCGTCTGCCAAAATATGGAATTAATTCTAGGATATCTATCTAATATGATAAGTTCCGATATTCCATGAAATCTAAAGATTTGTTGGATGAATCTTTTTACAAGTACCAGTGAATCATTTTTAAGATTTAAAGGTATAAAGGGTGTAACTTTAGTACGCTTATCCACCACAAATGGCAATATTACGTCATAAAACCAATATTACTTTATGTTTATTTTTGGACATGGGCAGTCCTTGGACAATGTCCATGCTAATTAATTTCCACTTATAATGTGGTACATTATGCAGATAAAAATTCTCGTGGGATGTACATGTTCTATTTTAACCCTTTGAAATTATAAGAAATGAGGCAGATAATTAGTTGCATCATTTTTAATTCCTTTCCAAAAATATTGTCTTTTTATATCAGCTAACAATTTGGTTACTCCCGAGTGACTTAAATAAGGTGCATCATGAAATTCTCTAAGTACCTTAGTTCTTAATTCATTTCCTATAGGTACATATATATTATCCTAAAATAACACAGAATTCCATCATGTTCAAATTTGAACCCATCATACCTCTTGTCACTAGGATTGTTTTCTAGTTCAGCTTTAACATGCCGGTAGTAAGAATATGATTGAAGTTGTTCTCTAACTTCATCTTTGAACTGAGTTCTTAAAGTTACAATAACAGATACATACTTCCTATGACTTAGATAATATGCTACCCGACTCTCTTTTCCTTTTATATAACTTACATCTAAATGATACTATGATATAAATTTTAACCATATGTGTTGTCTTGCATTTTTAGTTTAGTTGTGTGAAAATATATTTCATTCCCAAATGATATTTTTAATTCAAAATATTTCCCTAAAAATAATGTCTCCTAACCTGTAATGCATGAGCAATAACAACAAGCTCTAAATCACAAGGAACATATATTTGTTCATGCACTTTTAACTTTCTACTTTAATATGTGTTAGCGAGAAAATTTCTCACAAATGCTCTGGGAATCTAAGTCCCTCTACTTAATCGGTGCAGTTTCCGTATATGCATGCACATGAAAAGGTGGATTTCTATGGTGGCCTTTCGACTAGGGATCCAACAGGGGCACTCCATTGACCCTACGACAAAGCTAGCAATCTCTTGCTAGAGAAGACTTTTTCTGAAAGCAGGGAAGGGAGTGAGAAAAGAGGTAGGAGAACTAATGTTGCAGGTAGATAATCAGATTCCTACACACACACTAGTTAGAAACTTCAACACATGCATTCATGAGAAGAAACAACTCTGTAAATAACAACAAGACCAAATAGAATTTATCAATCACAAAGTATCAAGAAACCCCTTAGTCAAAGAAAGATAGAAACTCCTTCTTGTATTGATTTCTCAAACCAAAGTTGTACATAGTGGAGAAATAGAGGAAATTTGAGAATGAGGGGAATGGAAGAATTTGGCTATCTCCTTTGTTCTCTCAAGGTACAATATACTCTTGAGTTTACAAGATCAATCACCAAACCTTTGCAATGGGAATGGCGTTACAATTTATAGAATGAAAGGTGACTTATCATCTTCCTCATGACCCTCCATATGTCTTAATATGAATTAAGAATATTCATATTCCACTTTAAATATTTAAGTCCCTTTTATAATAACAAGGCAACTTAATTTACATTATGTTTCTAAAGTCACTTTTAAGTGACCTAAATTCATATCAAAAAGTTCAAACCCCAATGAAGAATTAGAACATTTGAAAGTGAGAGAAAGTTGCGGGGAAGAGGATAGAGAAATAGAGAAAGAAGAACAAGAGGAGATGTCACCCGATGAAGTCTGTTGATCCTTGTTGATGGAAAGCTCCAAATGTAGTGAAACTCTGAATCTTCAAACTCCTTGCACACTGTGAAACTCCTCCAAATTAGCTCACGAACGCTTTCCCAGTTGAATGAACTAAGGTGGATCCTGAATTCCTTATGAAAAATGGCTAGGTTTCTCTCGAATAATGATGTCCCTTTGAATGATTATCCTTATATGACCCATTGTGCCAAAACGTCTTTTTGAGTGTAACTTACTATTTTTAGTAAGTGTGAATTACTGAGTCGAGATGACCCTTTTTACAAGTTGAATGAACTAAGTTGGATCCGAATTCCTTGTGAAAAATGGCTAGGATGCTCTCGAACAATGATGTCCCCTTGAATGATTATCCTTATACGACCCATTGTGCCAAAAACGTCTTTTTGAGTGTAACTTACTATTTTTAGTAAGTGTGAATTGTGAGTCGAGATGACCCTTTTTTATGACCTTTCTAGTGATGTTCCCTTTGTGTTCACTACCTTCTTCATGGAATCTTAAAATGGTATCTTACCTGAAGTAACATTCCCCTATGCAAGGAGACATGCTATTTTTAGTAAGTGTACCACAAATGTAAAATTGTGATGAAATGAGTCTTGAAATTATGGGTTTTTATTCCAAGTTCCACACTCGAACATTCATTTGAACAAGTGGAAAAATGGCGTTTTCATTGGTGGGGGTAGAATCCTAAAAATACATAGCCCTCCATATCCCTAAAAAATAGGGTCTTCATGGCGCAAAAATTAGTTCATGTGAAGCTAAATTTTTCAACGATCGCTCCTCTCAATTTTCGATAATTTTCCCCGTCGGATCTTCAAGAATTTGAAATTTTTTTCAAAGAGGGCAGAATGTTGAAAAACAACACATCCTTCCATATCCCTAAAAAATAGGGAGTTCATGGTGTGAAAACTAGTTTGTGCGAAACTAGATTTTTCGACGATCGTTTCCTCCAATTTTGGGTGATTTTTCCCACTGAAACCTTGAGAAGTGGAGAGGTAGCTCGCTGATTTTTTCCATTATTGTGTCATGGTGGCCATTAATGGAACATGAAAATTGCAGGTCTTGTTTTTGTCTCCATTAGTAACGAAATCAACTCCATTGCGATAGGTTTTTCATTATGGTGCTTCACATGAAATTTCTCTTCAATCTGGTGACTAGTTTGATGGGAAATCAAGTGTTTTCCTTCGTAGAGCCGAAAGAGGGTTTCTTCACTATGAGTAATCCTTGATGAAAATTAGAAGTTTGAATATGATTTTTGAATGGAATTCAAGAGATTAAAACTTAGCAAACAAACGATTCGTCAATTCGAGCATCGGTTTGCAAGATATGTTCAAATCTTTGTTTTCATGGCTATGGGGATTTCCATTGTTCTTCTTCTCTGTTCTTCATTTCTCCTTCTTAGATTGATGAAAATTCCTTCTAAGACCTACGTATCTCCATGGAAAAGGTATTTCAGTTCCTTTTCTGATCTGGTCTAAGTTTCTTGCAATGGTGGAGTGGTGGACTTGTGTTCTCTGCAACTTTCTTCTGGTAATGGAGAAGCAACTAGAAGTAGCTAACAGTTAGAATATTTTTCAAATTTTTGAGTTGGAGTTGGGCACATTTTTTCATTTTTGATTTCCCTAACCTCAGGGATGTGAGGGACATCAATTTCCATAATGATCAAGATGGTGACATGTGGCATTTAATCCAATGACGGGGAATGAAGGAGGAAAAAGTTGTTTTAAAGCACTGGGAGCTAAAAGGCGGTCACGTGGGTGTTCAGAAGACTCCCTATGGGGGATGGGTGAATTTTTCAAGGTATGATGTCCCCCACCTTAGGTGCATAAGGGACATCAAATTCCATGGTGATCCTGAAGTTGACACGTGGTGCCGATCCGACGGCAGGAATTAATGCTCTAAAAAAGCACACCGGAGCTAAAATTTGGTCACGTGGGTTTCCAAATGACTCCCCATAGGGGTTGGGCACATTTTTCAAGGTATGATGTCCCCCACCTCAGGTACATAAGGGAAATCAGTTTCCATAGTGGTCTTGGAGGTGACACGTGGCACCCGATCCAACGGTAGGGAAGGAATGCTCCAAAAATGCACCTGGGGGCTGAATTGTCAAGTTTGGAGGTCACACGAGGGTATAAGAGGTCATATGAGGGTTGAGAGGGATTCAAGGGGGCTGGAAACATTTTTCCAACCTTTATGTCCCTAACCTTGGGGGACATCAGGGACACAAAATCCCGCTAGGCTCCTGGTGTTGACACGTGTCCTCCCAAAATTTTTGATAAGTCCTGAACTTGTGACAGTGATAACTTGAGCTCCCAATGGATTTTTTTGGAAAAAATTTATATGATCCTAAATTTAAATTTCCTTCTTAATCCAATTGTGGGGGCACATGTTTTTATTATTCCATTTGATCCCTAAAAAAATGGATTTATGATTTTGTACTCTACTTGTGTCCGAGAAAAACAACCCGTGCAGGACTGATGTGCCAAAGTTTTGTGAAAAATATTATTTCATCATAATTTAGGTCTTGGAATCCTATTTTTGTAGATATTTTTTTGCTTCTAACTACATCCAGAGCTCTCGAAATATTCTTATGAAGCTCACTAGATGTTTTAGGCTCCGTGTACCACCTAGGCTTGTGAGAACCCTATTTTTACTCAAAGCTGCTCCAAGTCTTGAAAAACTTCCCAAACCTTTCAAAATAATTTTAATGATGTTATAAGATCTTCCATTCACCTCCATATTGGATTTTACCTTCTTCCCACTCCGGGGTTGAATCCACCCTGGAAGGCTAGCGATAGCTCTTCCCTATATTGCCGAGAAGATAGTATATTTTTAGAACTCCCTAAAATCACCTAGGTGGAATGAGTAGAGTTTCCTAAATCACGTAGGGAAAAAAATTGACCAAAAAAGGGGATGACCAAACTGATGGATTTGACTTGGGGTGTCTTGAAATGATATGACTTGAAAAAATCGACACTGGGGTATAGTTGTCGTGCTTGGAAATTATCAATTTCCATATTGTACATTTGCACGACAACAACTGGCTCTAGCTTGGGGACATGACATAGAATGAGCACAGCGAAGACATGCCATCATAATCAAGAATATCAAATTTAGACCATCTAATTTTTGACCAAGGTGCCTTATCTATTGGGCCTTGCGGAGTCATATACAACATCTAAAAGGAAGATTGGAAGAAGGAAACACACACACAAAATGAAGGGATGGAAACACGTGAAACAAAACAAAAAGGGAAACACGCCAGGAAAGGAAATTATATACAAGGGGAGGGAAAATATAGAGGTGGGAAAAGGATATACACATACCCAAAATGGGTTGAGAAAAGTACATGCCATCATGAAATAATGGATTGAAGTATGACCATTGAAGCACAAAAACTATTATTTGATCAAAACATGCTTTGGTGATGGATTTGCATGGCTTGAGAAGAATAAGGCTGACCATAATTCCATCCTTGTACTCATACTGTATTGAGAATGTTTCTTCATCCATTGAAAATTTGGTTAACCTCTTGAAACTTTTGCATTTTGAAGATTCCTCTTGATGTCCCACAAACATGAGACACCATCCCTCCATTTCTTCGAGAGTGGGAAAATTTTTTCTATCATGAAAAAATTCATCTTCTTTGAATTGCAACTTCAAATTGTCTCTTATATCAACAAGACACTTGGAAGGAGTGAGGACAAACTGATTTTCTTTCCATTCAAGAACTTCCCCAAACATCCTACTTTGTTTTCTGGAGAAATGGTTGCCAATATGCATCTGTTCAGAGTGCATCTTGATATCATTTTCAAAATTGCAGCTTTTGGTTTGGCCGTATAAGCATTCTTCACCCTCCATTGTATTTTTCCATATGAACTCTTGCTTTTCATTGATGGACCATTCTGAAATGGTGGGAGTGGGTTGGTTTTGAATATACTCCATACATTGTTACAGATCTTTGCCATGTTCTGAACAACTTTCTTCAATGTAAATCATCTCAATGTTTTCCCTATTATCTTCTTCCATGATGGAGGTGTTGTCTTCAAAACTGGAGATGTCCAAATGAGATACATGAAATTTTCTTCCTTTGCACTCATGAACTTTTTCGCACAATGTGGAAGCAAAAGACATGTTTTCATGTTTGTTCTTGTCAACCAAAGTATTAGAGAAGTCATCAAACTTATCCAACTGCTCCATCTCAACATCAAAAATTGGTGCACCAAAATAGGAAGCACAAATTGACTCATACTTTTCTTGTATCTCCATGGCCCAGGTTAGGAGTTCAAGACTGATTTGAGGATCCTCAGTTTCTTCTACAACCTTCAAGATATCTTGTATAGATAGTTCTTCTAAAATTTCCATAGGATCATTTTTATCTTCATTGGAAGAATATTCTTGTTGTGCCTCAAGGAGATGGCTAAAAATATGATCCATACGGGCCCATGATTCATTTGAAACATCCTCGTTCACCTCTTCCATGCTTTGCATTGCCAAAGATTCACTTTCTTGCAAATACGGGCATACTTGATTCATGACACCTACTGACAAGGAGAAGATATCCAAGCTTCGTGGGAAGGGTGCTCCTTCAAGCTCAAAATCCATATCATCTTCTTCTTGGTAAGAAGTAGAGAACCATGTTGGGACAACAGTATGAGAATAATTTTCTGCTATATCTTGACCATCCATTATCGAATCTTCTTTCTCAGGTGAAAGATGAAAGGCTATGTTTTCACCGAGATGATGATTCTACTCCCCAAGTGAGTAGAGGTTTATTCGTTTTCTTTGGGGAGTCAAAATAGGAAGGAGGATTATCTATGACCATCTTGAATTCATCATTTTCAGACCATAATGTCAGCTGAATTTCTTGCACTTCTTCACATATCCCCATTTCATCATCAATTGAAAGATCAAAACTTGAAAAGAGATCATCCATGCTTACTTTGAATTGGTCATCTTCTTCATCATTGGTGGAGTCTTCAGAGGGCATTGGATCATCCATTATGCAGAAAGGATCTTCTTTTATTGAATATATTATTCCCTAATGGGCTGTGACTCGAGCCAAATGGAATTTCTGAATGGTGATTCTATCTTTGTCTCTTCTACTTCTTCCTCCATGACGTTGCTTTTTCTTTCATCGGGAGGTTCCATGAAAAGATCTTCTTCAGAAGCATCTGAGAATCTCTTGGGAATGAAAACTTCATAGTATGGGCAGCAATCGAGTCTTCTTCCATAGGGTGTGTCTCGTCTTCTTCCTCCATTTGATGTGGAGCTTCAAGATGTTCATATCTTCTCTGTAGAGCTAAAGCATACCTCCAAATTTCATCAAAGACTTCGGGGTTAGAATTTCCTTTTATTATGCTCTCAAGTATTTCCACATATTATCTTTTCAACATGTTCATTTCTTCATCACCATATGCAATGAATTTATCTAGAGAATGGTGGAAGAAGGAAAATATTCTCAATTTTGTAGTGAGTTGTGCGAGATTGCAAAAATCTTCTTCGTGGATCTTACACCATCCTGTATTTTTTCATCTTCTTGAATGCTGATTTTATCTTCATCGAAAGGCTCAAGGATAGGATTTTCTTCAATGGCATTCAAGAACCTTTCGTGTATAAAAACCCTATGGTACGAATGATCTTTAGGATCTTCCTCTATAAGAAAACTCTCCTCCTCTTCTTCCTCTCTATGGGCTGCTTCAAGTTTCTCATTCATATCTTGCAAGAATTTGGCATATTCTCGAACTTCACACCTTATCTTATGTCTCCTTTGAATCCATTCTTCTTCATCGATGACAAGTTATTTATTCTTTCCTTTTTCAACACTAGTCTGGAACCATGGCTGATCTATGATCTTCTTTTCTCGGGAAGAAATTTTCTTCTTCTTCTTCACTTGTCACTCATTGGTACTTCACTCTAATCTGAAATTTCTTCATGATGTGGGAAATGAACGTGACAGGGGTTCATTCCTTGACGGAGTCACCTTCAAAGAATGATTTTCCTTTGAAATCTAATTTTTTTAAGACCTTACGGTCGTATACTAGGTGTAGATGTCATGCTAAATCGCCCCACTCTAGGTGCCAAAATCGTGGCAAGAAAACTTGTCATGCAGACAAACTTGTGGATTTATTGCCAATTCTCTGGGAATCTAAGTCCCTCTACTTAACCGGTACAGCTACCATATATGCATGCACATGAAAAGGTGGATTTCTATGGTGGCCTTTTGACCGGGGATCCAATAGGGACACTCCATTGACCCTGCGGCAAAGCTAGCAATCTCTTGCTAGAGAATAATTTGTTTGAAATCGGGAAGGGAGTGAGAAAAGAGGTAGGAGAACTAATGCTGCAGGTAGATAATCAGATGCCTGCACACACACTAGTTAGAAACTTCAACTCATGCACTCATGAGAAGAAACAACTTTGTAAATAACAACAAGACCAAATAGAATTTATCAATCACAAAGTATCAAGAAACCCCTTAGTCAAAGAAAGATGGAAACTCCTTCTTGTATTGATTGCTCAAACAAAAGTTGTACATAGTGGAGAAATAGAGGAAATTTGAGAATGAGGTGAATGGAAGAATTTGGCTATCTCCTTTGTTCTCTAAAGGTACAATATACTCTTGAGTTTAAAATATCAATCACCAACCCTTTGCAATGGGAATGAAATTACAATTTATAGAATGAGAGGTGACTTTTCGTCTTCCTCATGACCCTCCATATGACCTAATATGACTTATGACTATTCATATTCCACTACAAATATTTAATTCCCTTTTATAATAGCAAGGCGGCTTAATTTACATTATGTTTCTAAAGTCACTTTTAAGTGACTTAAAGGCATATCAAAAAGTGCAAACCCCAATGAAGAATTAGAACATTTGAAAGTGAGAGAAATTTGGGGGAAGAGGAGAGAGAAAGAGAGAGAGAGAAGAAGAAGAGGAGATGTCACCCGATGAAGTATGTTGATCCTTGTTGATGGAAAGCTCCAAATGTAGTGAAACTCTGAATCTTCAAACTCCTTACACACTTTGTGAAACTCCTCCAAATTAGCTCACGAATGCTTTCCTAGTAGAATGAACTAAGGTGGATCTTGAATTCCTTGTGAAAAATGGCTAGGATGCTCCCAAAAATGATGTCCCTTTGAATGATTATCCTTATATGACCCATTATGCCAAAACTTCTTTTTGAGTGTAACTTACTATTTTTAGTAAGTGTGAATTGCGAGCCGAGATGACCCTTTTTTATGACCTTTCCTGTGATGTTCCCTCTGTGTTCACTACCTTCTTCATGGAATCTTAAAATGGTGGCTTACCTGAAGTAACATTCCCCTATGCAAGGAGACATGCTATTTTTAGTAAGTGTGCCACGAATGTCAAATTGCGACGAAATGAGTCTTGAAATTCTGGGTTTTTATTCCAAGTTCCAAGCTATAAATTTAGAGTAATTACTTCATTTGATCAAGTGGGAAAATGATGTCTTCATTGGCGGGGGTAGAATACTGAAAAAAAACACAACCATCCATATCCCTAAATAATAGGGGCTTCACAGCTCAAAAACTAGTTCATGTGAAGCTAGATTTTTCAATGATCGTTCCCTCCAATTTTCAGATGATCTTGCCTATCGGATCTTCACAAATTTGAAATTTCATCAAAGAGGGAAGAATGGTGAAAAAAAAACACAGCCCTCCATATCTCTAAAAAATAGGGATTTCATAGTGTGAAAACTAGTTTGCGCGAAACTAGATTTTTCGACGATCGTTTCCTCAAATTTTCAGGTGATTTTGCCCACTAGAACCTTGAGAAGTGGAGAGGTAGCTCACTAAATTTTTCCATTACTGTGTCATGACGGCCATTAATGGAGCTTGAATATTGCAGGTCTTGTTTTTGTCTCTGTTAGTGATGAAATCAATTCCATTGCTATTGGTTTTTGATTATGGTGCTTCACATGAAATTTCTCTTCAATCCGGTGACCGGTCTAATGGAAAATCAAGCTTTTTCCTTTGTAGAGTCGGAAAGAGGGTTTATTCATTGTGAGAAATCCTTGATGAAAATTGGAGGTTTGAATATGATTTTTTAATGGCCTTCAAGATATTAAAACTCAGACCAAACGGTTTATCAATCCGAGCATCGGTTTACAAGATATGTTCGAATCTTCATTTTCATGGCTATGGGGATTTCCATTGTTCTTCTTCTTTGTTCTTCATTTCTCCTTCCTAGATTGATGAAAATTCCTTCTGAGACCTGTGTATCTCCATGGAAAAGGTATTTCAGTTCCTTTTCTGATCTGGTCTGAGTTTCTTGCAATGGTGGAGTGGTGGACTTGTGTTCTCTGTAACTTTCTTCTAGTAATGGAGAAGCAACTAGAAGCAAAGCTAACAGTTAGAATATTTTTCAAATTTTTGAGTTGGATTTGGGCGCATTTTTTCGTGTTTGATTTCCCTAACCTCAGGGATGTGAGGGAAATCATTTTCCACAATGAGCATGATGGTGACATGTGGTGTTTAATCTAACGACGGGGAATGAAGGACGAAAAAGATGCTTTAAAGCATTGGGAGCTAAAAGGAGGTCACATGGGTTTCCAGAAGACTACCTATGGGGGATGGGTGAATTTTTCAAGGTTTGATGTCCCCCAACTTAGGTGCATAAGGGACTATCATCAGCAATCCGGCACTATGATAATTCTTCACCGGGAACTCCTCGTGCTATGATTATTTACTAATGCACAGCCTTTAGTTTGGTGGATGTAATCTGGAAACAAAACAACAACATAACACAAGAATACCATTGACTATGATAAGACAGAATGACGAAAAATCTGAAATATCAAAATAAATTATAATATTAACATGAAACTGTTACAATCTCACCCATGAGATTCTTCAACAAGACTATGGGAGAAACTTTACAATTACACCTCTCGATGGCTTCTTCAACACACCTTTAACTGATGGCTTCCTTCGCACACTTCCTACAATATTTCTCACTACTTCTTTCTATGCTAAATGAGGGGGGTGGCCTCTCTATTTATAGAACTTCCAGGCTTATCCATCCTATCTCTAAGATAGGATAAGAAATCCACTCTGACGAATCATATTCCATACCTTAACTCTTATCTGTACATGTAAGCTTATCTCTTAAGATAAGATAAACCTTATCATTTTACATGGGTTCCACATTTTTAGAATTTTTACAAATAAAATACACAAAATATTTATGACCTCACTCCTTGTCCTTATTACCAATATAATATTTCTAATTCCTAATCATGTAGACCCTACTTCTCTAATTACCCAAACTTTGACATTTTAACATTACCGGACCACTTACGACAAATATTTACTTTTTACAACATTCCTATTGTACTTTGACTGTTACCGTACTCCACATTATTGGCGGCACCGTACTGACGGCGCCGTTATCTTCTATCGGACGCTACTACTAATTACACTTAACAACATCCTATTCCTAATACATATATTAATGAAATGGAAATTTTGGAGGAAAATTTTAGTGTCGACAGGACATCAAATTCCAAGGTGGTCTTGGAGTGACATGTGCCGCCCGATCCGACGTCGGGGAATGAATGCTCTAAAAACACACCTGGGGCCGAAAGTCGAGTCATGTGGGTGTCCAAATGACTCCCCATAAGGTATGGACACATTTTGGAAGGTCTTATGTCCTACACCTTAGGTTTATAAGGGACATCAATTTCCACGGTGTTCTTGGAGGTGACACGTGGTGCCCGATCCAACGATAGGGAATGGATGCTCCAAAAATGCACATGGGGGCTGAACTGTCAAGTCTGGAGGTCACATGAGGGTATAAGAGGTCATATGAGGGCTGAGAGGGATTTAAGGGGTTTGGACACACTTTTCCAATGTTGATGTCCCTAACCTTGGGGGACGTTAGGGACACAAAATCCCGCCAGGCTCCTGGTGCTGACACGTGTCCTCCCAAAAATTTGGCTAAGTCTTGAACTTGTGATAGTGATAACTTGAGCTCCCGATGGAATTTTTGGAAAAATTTTATATGATATTGACTTTAAATTTCCTTTTAAATCCAATGGTGTTAATCTTATGTATTTATTATTCCATTTGATCCCTAAAAATCATATTTTTGATTTTGTACTGCACGTGTGTGTGAGAAAAAATGCCTGCAGACCTAATACGCCAATGTGTTGTGAAAAACATTATTTCACCATATTTTATGTCTTGGAATCCTCTTTATGGAGATTTATTTTGCTTCTAACTGAGCCATCTAGAGCCCCCAAAATCTTCTTTTGAATCCCAACAACTGTTTTAGGCATGTGTACCACCTAGGCTTGTGAACCCTATTTTTACTTAGACTACTCCAAGTATTGAAAAACTTCCCCAAACCTTCCAAAATAATTTCCATGATGTTATAAGGTCTTCCATTCACCTCCATGTTGAATTTTTCCCTTCCGTTCCGCTCTAGGGGTTGAGTCCAATCATGTGAAGGCTAGTGATAGCCCTTCCCTATATTGCCAAAAGATAGTATCTTTTTAGAACTCCCTAAAATCACCTAGGTGGAATGAGTAGACTTTCATAAATCACCTAGGGGAAAATTTGACAACAAATAGGGGTGACCAAACTGATGGATTTGACATGGGGTGTCTTGAAATTATAGGACATGAAAAAATCGACACTAGGGTATAGTTGTCGTGCTCAAAAATTATTAATTTCCCTGTTACATAGTTACAAGACAACAATATTCCACTACATGCTCATTTTGAAGGACTCCTTCTAATCCCTATCTAGAAGCATATGTCACTCAAACTTTCCATTTGGATCTGACAATTTTAAGATTGGATCAGAAGTTAACTTTTACTTTAATAAGTTAAAATATTCTTCACAATTATTATCCCACCCAAATTTCTTATTTTTCCTTCGCAAAGTAGTGATTGGACCTACTACTTTAGAGAAATCCTTAACGAATTTCCTATAGTAACTAGCTAGTCCCATAAAACTTCTAACTTCATGTAGATCCTTATGGGATGTAAATTCTAGAATAGCCTTTGTTCTAGATGGATCTTCTGAAATTTCATCTTGACTGATTATGTGACCCATATATTCTACCTCTTTCTGATAAAAGGAACATTTAGACCATTTACCATACAGTTTATGCTTCCTCAAAATCTACAAGATTGTTCTTAAATGTTTATCGTGTTCTTCCATATCTTTTGAATATATAAGTATATCGTCAAGAACTACTAACACAAACTTATCTAAGTGTTCCTAAAACACAGTGTTCATTATATTCATGAAGGTTGGAGGTGCATTGGGGAATCAACAAGAAAAGTGTGAACTCGAATGCCCATAATGTGCTCTAAAAGTTATTTTATGAATGTCTTCATCGATAATTATTAACTGATGATATCCTAATTGTAGATCAATCTTATAATAGAATGAAGAAACCCTCATTTGATTAAAAATATCATCAATTCTTGGCAACAGATATCTATTTTTAATGGTTACCTTATTTAGCATTCGATAATCAATACACAACCTTAAATATTAATTTTTCTTCTTAATGAAGATTAATGGTGCTCCCTAAGGTGATAAAATTGGGTAGATCAACCCTTTGGACAATAACTCATGAAGTTGGGATTTCAATTCCACTAACTTTGTAGTATTAATTCTATATGGTGCTTTTAACAATGGCCTAATTCTTGGTTTCAGATCTATGACAAAGTCAAATTCTCATTTTGTGGGTAAACCTGGTAGCTCTTCAAGGAATTTTTTTTGAATTCATTTAAAAGGGGGTAATATTATAGTTTTGGATCATCTTTTATGACTAAAATCTATTATTTTTATTGTGTATAACATAAAACCTTTGTTTTTAGCCTTTTTCATAGAATAGATGAGATTTGTCTTACTAAAAATCTCCTTGTACCCCAGTATTACTTTTTTTTGTTGATCATCAACACATTTTTTTCTAAGGAAATCAAAAAAATCTTGGTGTTGTGACAACCAATTCATGTGTATTACAACATCATAAGTCCCTAAAGGAGCTACACAAAGGTTCAGTTCTATTGTAAATCGGTAGTTACAAATTTTAATCAAACAAACATTATGTAACTCTATGGATAACATTGTTACCATACCTAACATTCCATGAAATTTCCATGTATCCAACCTTTCTAGACAATTTTGAAGCTAACTTAGAAGAAACAATGCATTTAGTTTCTCCAGTATAAAATAAAACAATAACAAGTAAGCCAAACAAATTACCCTTAACTTCTATAGGAGTGACTTGGTTTTCTGCTTCATAATTATCAAACTTGATTACAAAATATTAATTTAGTTTAATACATTTGATAAATCTTCTGTGTATAAACCTTGTGCAATCTGAAAAGGGTTATTCAATTCTCCCTTCATTCCACTCATTTAAGAGTAATCATACAATCTTTAGTATGTTTAGGTTTACCTTTTTCAAGGTTGAGACATCTATGTTTCTATCCTTAAATATCTTCTAAAAATTCCATCTTCATATTCTAGTATCTAACATATCGTTAAGGATACAATGAACTAGACAATGCAATAAACCACTTATATTACTTTGGCCAAAGTTTTTCTTCGTGCATAAACAACATATCTCACAACCACACAAATCCTAGAGATATAGTATTCCATCACCAAACATTTATCTCAACACATTTATCTAAATATTTTTGTTTATGAAGGTGAACTTGTTAAGAAGGAGGAAGTGTTCTTTATAGGACCATATTCGTAGATGAAAAGATCCATAACTAACTTGGGGTTCTTATGGAAAATGGAGAGACCACGTAATGGAACTACTTCCATTACGTCCTCTTTCCATTTTTTGGAACTACCCCTAGTTAGTACTATGTATAGGTAGATGTATGATGATGTGAGATTATATCTAGTCTATGTAGGATTAAGGTTAACTATCGTAGTCTCACTATCACTTGATATCATACCTTGAGATTAGGGTTATTAATAAAAACTTAGTCATGTAAGCTTAGTAAGGGCTTAATATATCTTTTCTCTATAATAACCTTAACTTCATATTTTATTGAGGTTATAGTTTAATTGAGTAGTTATTTTATATAACTCATCTTAATGAGATTATGAACTACTAAGCAATTAAAAAGGATTTAGTATACTAATCGGACTCTAATTAAATATGTTAACATCATTTATTATTAAGAGCTTATTTATTTGATTTTTAGGCAGTTTATAATTCTCAGTGCTTGTATTGAATAGTTAACTTTTTAATTGTTAATTAGGAGTAAATGATCTACTCATTTACATAATAAGTACTTATCATGAAAATGGAAATTATATGATTATCATTTCTGTTAGAACTATTGTACCTCTTTAACATATTTCCATCTCATATTGTAGTATATGATACTTGTAATTGGTTCATTTCATGCTAATATTTATTTAATCTATCTTAATAAAATTCATTAAGACCTTATAGTAAGTAATATATTATTCCTTCATCCTAAGAATCTAGTGACCAATTTATAAGTTACTTAAAGAACTATATTACACAATTTATAAGTTACTATCACACAGAAGACAATGTCTTCTAGTACACTTAATAACACAATAGTTATTCATACTCTTCATTAATACAAAAACTTTTACAAAATTCAAGCATAACTTTCTTATTAAAATTTACATCAGGGTCCTAAACCCTTGTTTTTGTTCAAGATTTCATCTTGAAATCCTATGACACTGAGGTAACCTAAATAAAATTAAGTCCATATCTAAGGAAAAATTTAAAATCATATTCATCAAGTTATGGAAATAAAATCAAGAGCTTACTTCATCTATTTACTTCTTTCCTATACAAAAATTAAAAGAAAAATATACATGTGTTAGTTTTGTTAAACTGACATGATTCTACTTGTTTTCCTCCAAATGTAATTTCTATAAGAATATATTAACAATCTAATTAAATCAAACATCTGATAATGATATTTATATAGGATAATCTTTAAGATAACAATAATAGAGTCATCTTAATAGATAAATCTGAAATTATAATTCACATTCATCCCTCAACTCATATTCTTATATTAAAATGAAATCCTTGCTAAAGTGTTTTTGTTTACCTCCTAATAAAGACACAATCATGATACATTTATTAATAAAACAACCTCAATCAAGGATTATTATCCTAATATACAAAAGATCATAAAAATACTACCTAATTCAATTAGCATTTTTATTCCAACCCAACGATTCCATTAAATGATTATAACTATTGTTCATGATATAGATAAGAATCCCCTAAGAATCCTTTAAACTTAGCCTTTCATACACAAATTTAACTCGTGAAGAATAAGATCTATATTAAACTTCAACATCCTCTTTTTCAGAAAACATAGAAACAATATTTTATTCTTAAAATAATAGAAATAGAATTTAATCAACATACAATCATAGGATAATGTAATGTCTTATTTAAAATATTTGAACTTCAAGTTATTAGTTAGTGATATTTATATCTAAGAAATAAAAGATATATCGTTAACATATGAAAATGTTAAAATTTATTTTCTTCATTCCATCACAACCCAGTTCACTTCTTACATCACTTGATTTATTAACCAAGCTTGTAATTATGCATGCAGCTACGTACCAGTTTATTACTTTTCCATACATTAAAAAAAAAACATTGATGTTCATTATAATATTGAGAATACAAAATAGGTAGTCCAGTTTGCACAACGTTACCAATAATATACTAATTACCTCCTTATCCAAGATACAACATACTCATTATAGCCTACACAAAATCATACAAGGATTGCACCCACTTTTACTCATTCCTAGATTCATAAAATAATAGTGTCTAATTCCTAATGTTGTTATCGATTTAATAAAAACAACAAAAATATACGCTTAAGATTTCTTTGCATAGTCCTGCTTTCAGTTATATTGATTTGCAATACAAAGAAAACAAACACAATAAACTTGACCCAGAGTAAAATAACTTCGCTCATTTTGGTTAAATGTAAATACCCATTATATTTTATTCCCAAGTTTGCAAGAACTAAAATAAATCAAAATTAAAATAAAGTTCCTCTATAATCTAACCCCACTTGAATTATCTTTCTAACAATTAAGAAGAAATAAACAATACACAGCTTAACATATATTAAATCAATCATAAATCACTTAAGATAACTTCACACTTATTACACAAACTCCTCAAGACTTATCAAAATTCATATTTCAAGATAATCAAGGTACAACAAAAATCCCCAACTCTCATTCTTGATATACAACTGTAATATACTCCATACAATGAATACAATAACAATATACCCATAATATTTCTAGTAGACAAACCCACTAATTCAAAAATGCCAATACCAAATCATAGAAACAAAATACAAAGAGAGAAAGAGATCATGCCTAGGTTATACTTGTTTTTTCCAAACTCCCTTATCTTCCTTCAAATCTTCTCTTTCAATTGAAAACAACAATATAGGAGATGAAACCCTCTTCTTTTCCACAAAATAACTCCATATTCGAGCTTACAATCATGTTTTCAATTGAAAAATATGCATATTGGTGGAGAGATTCCATTCTCCCCATTACCCAAAAAAATAACAGAGTGGTCAAAACAAATGAAACCAAGCTAAGAAGAGGGATGCAAGTAACAATTAAATTAAATTTGGCTTCTTGGGGAAGCTAACTGCTCCTGAGGAGTTGGGCCTCATTAATGGCCATTAATCCCATAAATTTGTGACCTCCTTTCCAATTTTCTGCCAACATTCCTTTCTTACCTTACATGCCATGTAGCCACATTTCGTTTTTTACTTTGGATAAGTTAATATCAATCTACATCCAGCTCGTAGGGTGTCCACCTAAGTCTAGGTGTATATTCCTTTGTCCTAATTAATAACCTTTTCTATTTAGATTTTCACTAATCGACATTGTCTATATTTATTTGCAATTATTAAGATCATATATACTAATAAATAATACCCATTAATATGTTCATGTTCATGCTTCCATGCCTTAAGGTTAGCTTATGTCTTACTAACTATAATTAGTTTACGATTCACTCCAAATCATGAATTTTATATACCTTTCATGAGAATTCGTAGCTTTTAAAAATTATATTCCTCAAACTTCCAATGCAAATGGTGTTCAAGTTTAAATGACCTCTTATCCAAACGCTTATCCACACAACATAAGTAATCGAAAGTATTATAGATTATAAGAACTTTAATATAAGCAATGATTTCTAAAGAGATCAATCAACTTTTATGATTTCTATTCGACGGTGATTCCAATTATTAACAGATTGGTTAATGCGAGCTAAGACTCATGGTTAAAGATATAATAAATTTGGACATGGTCAATTGACCACTAGGCAAATTTTCGAAGTTAAAATAGTAGGATGTTACAATAACTACTATGATATTTTGTTGAATTTTGAACATTATAATGTCTTGTGTCACTATTTTGATGATACATAATGTTTATATGTTAATATTATTTGAAATAATAGATATGGTTTCTAATATTGACATTTTTTCTCATACACTTGATATGACCACCACTTTATTTTTTGAGATTTGTGGTCCCTTATGAATGTCCTCATCTCAAAATGATGTCGATTGTGCAATTATTTTAACAAATTCATGTATATTATAAATAAATTTCTTCATTTAACACCATATGATAAAATTCATTTACTTTTATCAAACATATTGAAAATATTTGAACAAATTGCTTTATGACATTTATGTGATATTATAACTTATATAAAGGTCACAAATTAATTGGCCCCAAGGAATGCTCAAATGTACACATTTTATCTGCATGGTAGGCTCAAATAAACACATTGGCTATGTGGAAGTCTCAAATATACCTAGGATGGATACATGAAAGTCCTAAATTCATATAGGGTAGCGTTGTGATAGGGTCAATTGCACACAACTTAAATCTCGTAGCAGACTCAATTGCTATAGTGGTTTCTGGTAGGCTTGATTTCAAAATTATATTACATCCCAAGTTTTAATCATTTACATTTAACAATGGGGGCATGTACAAGTGTAAATTATACGTTTCATGATTTTAATTTAGTTGATGTTATTTTACAAAATTTTATAAGCATCCTTAATAAGCATCCTTACTAAGCATTTATACACATTTTGAATATGCAATGCATGTTCACATCTATGGGAAAATAAGTACCGACAAAAACATTTCAATCTCATGCATACTTTGTCCTTTTATGATGTTTTAATTTAAAGTTCTTAAGTTATATTTTTATCCAACGATTTTCAACTACTAGATTAAAATGGGGAAAACATAGTACCCTAAATTTGGACTAAGGAAATTTGGAAATAATAATTTTCAATTTATATCATCACAAATGTCTAAAATTTGCACTTAATGGAATTTAATATTGACTTTTAAATAATAAAGTTAATGTAATTTATTATTTACTATTAATAATAAAGTTCCAAAATATGAATTAAAACGTTTTCTCCATAGATTGAATATATATATATAAAGTACAAGCTAATTGTATAAAAAGTAAGTGGAAGAATCACACCTTGAGAGTAACATTGATATAATCGAGAAATTTAAATTCAAACTCAACAAATTAAACAAGAAGCAAGAAACTAAAAAACATTATGCAATGAGAACCATAACCAACATAGAATATGATGGAGGAGAATCATCCTAACCACCCATAGGTGGAGGTTTGAGGATAAAGCGTCAAATAAAAATAAAAATTTCATTGGGATTTCATTTTGATGGGGATCATAATCTATGAAAATTATGTAAAATCTTTTTTGTAAGACTCAAAAATAATTTTCTTTATTTTGAGTGTTCAAAATCTGTAGGCCCAACTTCTCTTTGAGAAATTGGGTTTATTGTTGACAAGAATAGATCTTCAAACTAATTTCCTTTCTCCCTCACCTATAACAAATTTGATAGATTTTACACAATTGACTTGTGTGGCAATTCTTAGATTCAAACTTTGCATCATGAAGTAGTTATCATTTTCTTTCAGTGAACACTTACCAAAACTAAATAAATCTTTTTGTTGTTACATAAGTTTTGCCACTCACACTAATATCTCGCGGAAGAAAAAAAGAGAGACATCACACATATAAGTCCCTTCAAATTCTTATTACTCTTTATTTTACAAATACATATTTTTAAAATATTTTATTAATATGTCATATAACTCTACACCCCTTCTATTATAAATAGTGTTTATTCTTCTCTTTTAACATATTCAAATCTATTTTTTATGTATTAAAAAATCATTAGCCACTTTAATTATTACACTGAAGGAATTTTCACAAGTGGAAACCATGGGGACCTTCTGATGTCCATAGTGATGCACATTCATCCTCACCATTCATTTTGTATATCGTATTTGTTAGACTAAATTTCTCTATTTCCTATTCAAGTTAATGAGCCAAGAATAAAGGAAATAAATCAACTCAAAGATGCAAGGGTTTAAGGTACATTGGGATAAGATGATGGTGGAAATACGGGTGCAAAGTGGATCTCCTCACTTTACAATCTTGATGAAATTTCACAACAAAAATAACTAGAAAGAAAATGGATTGGATAGTAGATGAGGGGTTGTGAGATGAAGTTGGTTCCAAGCG
This sequence comes from Taxus wallichiana var. yunnanensis, assembly GCA_018340775.1. Classification (NCBI taxonomy): domain Eukaryota; kingdom Viridiplantae; phylum Streptophyta; class Pinopsida; order Cupressales; family Taxaceae; genus Taxus; species Taxus wallichiana. The sequence goes on along the minus strand of CM031241.1, from coordinate 121,733,642 downwards.
CGCAACATCCTTATGCGGATGTCAACCCCGTGTATAATAAAAGATGATAAAACTAATGAAAGGATTGATTAACATGTAGGGACCGAAGCTAAAAGGAACGTGAAAATTACAAGAAAGGATGAAGAGTGCAAATCTAATCTAGACAATCACAAAATAAATTATACCTGGTTGGGCGAATGGAGACCCGGGTTGTGGAGGATAGGTTGACGACAACCTGAGTAGATAAATTTGGAAAGAAAGATAGAATTGCATATATAAATACAAACAAGATGATCATAGAAGCACGAGAATACCGACAAGAACTTGTTGAGGGAGATCTAAGAAAGAGAAAAAAAGGGATGAAAGAAATAAGGGATTAGGATGGATTGGATAGAAACTAGATTTGGGTCGATGACGATTGGGTCAATAAGTTAGCGGTAACTAGAGGTAGACACAAAAAATTTGGAGTAATAAAGAAGTAGAACGGAAGATCCGAGAACTGGAAATAAGAACAGAGCAAAAACACACAATGAAGAGGTTTTGGAAATAGAATGGATGATGGTAAAGGGATAGTTTGACGACGAAGTGGGCAGATTTGAAAGATTTTGTGAGAATAGTATCGAAAACTATGCACCACGATGAATTTACACTCTAAAGGAAACGTAATAGCTCCAGTGTAATCAAAAGGAGGAATCGATTAATCAATGGAAGAACTTGCATAATAGAAAAAATCTTGTACATAGAAAAATACAATGGAGTGTCTTGGCATACTCATAAATGTCAAATGAAGGGATACATATAGGGTGTTGAGTAACCCTAGTGCATAAATCACAAGCAAACCCTAAACCTAACCCATGTGAGATGACCCTCCATATGTGAGTGGAGGACATATAGGATCCCACACACCAACACACCCCCTTCATCAAAGCTGGGGTAGTGGGTAGGATGAGTCAAAAAAAACAAGAAGATACTCCTAAACAACTAAGAAATATGTGTCAATGGAGCCCGACAACTAAAGGCCTAATAAGGTGCTCATGTACAAACAACATATTCCTAGAAGAAGAAGAAGAAGAGAAGGACTATATAGTCCGAAGAAGATGAGCAACTGCATAAGACCTCACCCTAAGAAGAGACCATAAGTGAAGAAACTTCACCTCAGTGAAGGGCTTGGTGAATATATCTACAATCTGATTAGCTATCTGAATGTACTGAATGTCAATGATACCATCATGAATAAGCTCTCGTATGAAGTGCATATGGATCTCAATGTGCTTCGTCTCACTTTGATGTTGAAATGCATTTCTACAAATTGAGATAGTGCTCATGTTATCACAATAGATAATGGTAGGCTACCGAAAGTGGATTCAAAACTTTGTCAAAATACCCTGTAGCCAAATAGCCTTTGTGGCGTTGTTAATCGCTCCTCTCAGTATTATTCCTCTTTCTAATATATTACAATTTCATTCTACTTATTGCTAGACCAAATAATAGGACCCGAACCAAGAGAGAAATTGTAGCCAGAGGTAGATTTCCAATGATCTAAGTCACTGGCCCAATCAAAATCTGTGAACCCAATCAAGTCAATATCCACCCCTCCAAAATATTGAATTCCATCATTATAGGTGCCACAAACATAATGAAGGATCCACTTAGCTGCTTTTTGATGCGGTTCATGTGGCTCCGATGAATCTAGATATGATCCCAACAACATAAAATAAATCTAGTCGAGTTTGAGTCAAGTAAATCAATATCCCCACCAATTTTTGATAAAGGGTACCATCAACCAAGGGAGTAGAGCAATCAGAAACCAACTTAACCCCGGAAAGAAAAGGAGTAGGAGAAGACTTGCAATCGAACATATGAAAATGAGAAAGCAAGTCAAGAGCATACTTAGGCTGCGAAATCAAAATTCCCGAGTCAGATTTTGAAAAATCTTGATCCCAAGAAAGTAATGAAGCAGACCTAAGTTAGTCATGGAAAACCTGTTGGCCAAGGTGATCTTCACAGAATCAATGATAGAGGAAGAGCTTCTTATGATCAACAAGTCATCAACATAGAGAACAAGAATGAGTATGGAGTCATCTTGCCATAAAATATGAACATTTGGTTCGAGTGACACCTAGTAAACCCTAATATAAGTAAAAAGGAGTCCATCTTGGCATACCAATCCCAAGAGGCTTATTTAAGGCCATAAAGAGACTTATTTAACTTATAAACAAGGGAGGTATCATGGACATAACCCAGATGTTGTTCCATGTACATCTCTTCCTCTAGGTCACCATGAAGGAAGGTGCTCTTAACGTCCATTTGATGCACTTTCCATCTGTTTATCATGCATTGCAAGGGTCAATCGAATATAAGTCATATTTGCAAACTAGAGAAAAGGTTTCAAAGATAATCAACTCCATCTATCTGGGGAAACCCTTAGCTACTAATCGCGCTTTAAACTTTTCGATGTCTCCATCTACTCCATACTTTGTTCAGAACACCCACTTACACCGAATGATTTTTCTTCCTTTCGGAAGAGGGGTGAGATCCCAAGTATCATTCTTCATGAGAGAGGAATACTCCTCATTCATGGTAGAATCCCACTCGGAATACCAAAAGCCTCCCAGAAAGACTATGGATCAGAGGTAGAGGTGAAGAAAAAGTGGGGTCTAATGAAATCTGAGTGATTATGTCTCATATCTAGAGTATCTCCAACTAAATATCCAACACTTTGCAAAGTTTTCCTAGCCCAAAGAGGACCAGAGGATCAGGCTCTGAGTCGGAAGATTCGTCACTCAAGTGAGAAGGGACATAGTCCTCATCATCACTACTATCAGAATCAGAAGACTCAAGGGTCTGATGGTTGGGAGGATCAGGAAGAGGAGCACGCTCAACAACATCATCATTTGATGAGTCAGAATCCAAATCAGCAAGCTGAAGAACCTCAATAGGTAGAGAAGTAGAATTCAAAGAAGACTCATCAAACTTAACACTTATCTCAATATAAAGCTCATGAGAAGTAGGATTCAACAATCGATATCCCTTCATGCCATCAAGATACCCTATAAAGATATAAGGTTTGGATTATGGTTCTAATGCCTTGCATTTCTTCTTGGGAATCTAAGCCATAACCTTGGATCCGAAGACTTGAAAGTGCCCAACATCGACATGCATCCAAACCATGCTTTAAAGGGTGTCATCCCTCTTATTACCTTATGTGGAACACAATTCTAAATGTAATTAGCACAATTCACTGCTTCAATCCAATACTGCGGAGGAAGAGACTTTGAATTAATCATACAAGTGGCCATCTCTTTAAGAGCATGGTTCTTTCTTTCTGCTACTACATTCTACGAAGGGCTATAAGCAACTATATGCTGTAAGGAGATTCCTTCAGAAGTATATAAATCCATGAACCTATTGTTTACATATTCACCTCCATTGTCAGTTCAAAGAAGCTTAATAGACCATTCCACCTGTTTCTCAACAAGATCCTTAAAGTCCTGAAAATGTTCAAAGACTTCAGACTTAAGCTTAAGATAATATACCCAAGTATATCACGAATAGTCATCAATGAAGGTGAGAACATAAAGAGCTCTATTAAAAGAAGGAGACGGAAATGGACTAGAAATATTCTTTGTGAACAAGATCCAAAGGATGAGTAGCTCTCCAAGATTTTCCTTTGTCAAAGTTCTTTTCAGGATGCTTTCTAAGGGTACAACCCTCATAAAGAGCCTTAGAAAACTTGACGTGGGGTAACCCGTTGACCATTTCATTTTGTCTTAATTGTTCAAGGTAGTGATAATTTATATGTACAAAATGCTCATGCCATAGATTACTAACCTCATTTGCATGAGTGAGCAATGCAATGGGTGTAGAATCATAAGTAAAGTGGGAAAAGGTATACAACCATGAACGGTGATCCGCCTTTCCCTCATCCACTGTAGTGTCATCATTAAGCTCATGAATAATCACCAAGTTGTGACCAAATTCCACTCACATTCCTTCACCAAGGTGAGTAGCTTGTAAACCGATAGAGATTGGTAGAGAGATCAGGAACACTCAACAATTGGTTGAATGCTCCCCCATCCATCTCTATTGATCCACTACTAGAAATTGACACTATTGTGTCATTACCCATCGTGATTTAAGACATACCACAAGGCTCAATGTTGGAGAAATCAACATGCAAAGAAGCCATATGGTGCGAAGCACTGGAATCTATAATCCATGTCGATGAAGGAGTAACTTTGGCTACAAGGGCCTTTCTTTTCTTGTTATCAGATTTAGAACCTTTTGTAGTAGAAGACTCGACCTTCAGAGCATTTTGTTTGATAGACTTAGGAACACCTATTTGATTTATCTCAACTAAACGAGTAAGGTGATCAATTTGTTTTCTCATACACATATTCTCTTTATGACCATGCTTCTTACAATAGGAACACAAATTTTAATCTTTATATGCTCTAGGCTCGTAAGTCGAACCGTTTGTGTTAAATTTATTTTTGGTCTTGGTTTCTTTCTTTCTTATTTTCCTTACTAGTAATCGCTACAAGGGAATGTGACTTTGAATTGAGAGACCCCATTTGAATGAGTTTGTCCTGTTCTCGAATGAGTTGGGATGATAAATAGTCAAAGGAGCACATATTCTAATCCTTGCCCAAGGAAGCTTTTGTAGCGTAAAAAGTTGACACAAAGACAAAATATTCGGACCTAAATTAGAGAGAATTGACAAGATCAATTGAGAATATTTCTTATCTACTTGACATTCCTTTAACAACAATCTAGTGTAGACAAACTTAGAGACAAATGCTTGTAGTTTTTCAAAATCACTAAGATTTAACACTAGTAGTTCATTTTCTAACTCATGCACTCTCATGTAATCTTGTTTTCCAAACATTTCATCTAACGCTTTTCCATGCATAATTAAGTGTTTCGATTTACTCAATGTGGAAGAGAAAGTCGGAGAAACAGGACATGCAAAGAATACCTAAAGCTTCATCACTACGGTTTAACCACTTAGAATTTTCGTGGTCGTTGTCTCGTTCAAGATTAATTCCCATGGTGATGCAAAATAATCCTTTACCCCATAGTTTCATAATCATTTTTGATCTCCATTCAAGAAGCTAAACAACGTAAGACAATGAATTGAAAGTGCATCCATAGTGAAGAGAGAGAAAGAATGCAAAAAAGAAACACAAGAATCATAACCACCTAAGACAATATAATAAACCCCTACTTTCAGCACTTTATAGTTTAGTGCGTTGAATACAATCGGTCCGAGCATGCATCTTGAAACACTTGGTAACTCGCCTTGCAATTAGTATAATAACGCACAAGAGAGGAGACCACAATTGTGTTTCGTGGAGCGCAACAAAGTGACACCGTATACAAGCAAAAATTGCAAAAACTAGGAAGGAGGTGAAATCAAATCCTAGTTGTGAGAAAAAGTGTCTCATGTCGCAAAGGATACCCCCTTGCTGCAAACTGTGGCGGATGCACTCACTAGTTGCAAGCAATAATAAGGGTAAAATACAATGTTTTAAACGAACTCAAGAGGAGTCCGAGAGATCATCAGAATGCCAGAAAAGAACGCGGAAGACAAATAGGAGCTCAGAGTGTTATCTCACACTTGAGCGCACAATTAGTAATAAAAATTGACAATAATGCTTAAAAAATTATCGTTTTGAAACACCTAATTTAGCTAATTTTAACGTTGTGGGAGTTGAAAACTGATAATTAATGTTAATTTAAAGGACAATTTTAAATAATACTAATCATAAATGAAGGTCAATTTAGAGTCGTAATTAATAGAAATAGATTTAATATAATTAAATCTAGTTAATTACGAAATTAATAATTAAGATCTAATACAAATTAAATCCTAATTAATATTTAAATATACTTGCCTTTCTTAAAAATTCAAATTTAAAATGTTTCCCACTACAATTTAAAATACAGTTTAGATCTATTAAAGGAAACTTAATAAAATCTATTAAGATCTATCAAATTTAAATGAAACTAATTTTAAAAAAGCTTATGGTTATTTGAAATAAATAAATTTTAACAACCTTACCAATTTGGAAACTTTCCCAAAAAAAGGATATGGTTTTGAATGAAATAAATAAAATTTAAATTGACTTACCCAAAAAACTTACCGAAAATAAGAAAGAGTTTTGTGCAGTTATGGAGGGAAAGCTGAGTTTTTGTGGAGCCATTTGGTGTGCTTTGTGGAGGTAGTTCGGCAAGCATTATGGAGGTGTTGGAGTGAACCGTTGGGAGCAGGGTGTGAGAGCTCGGAAAAAGCTCGCAAGTGAAAGAGACTCATGACGAACACAGACCATGACCACGTAGACCACGAAAGACCACAACAGACCATAGCAGGGAGAATGATAGCTCGGCCATAAAGAAACGGTAAATAGGAAACCAGAGGATTCGGCTAGCAAACAACAAACCTCACGACACTACAGTTTGAAGACGAAAAAGGAGCTCAAATTGAGATAGAAAAAGAGCCACCCACACGCAAGTAGAAACTCACGACAATGTAGAGAAGGAGCAGAGAGAAACTCGAGAGAAGAAACCATGAGTAGAGAGCTGGAAAGGTTGAAGGTTGTCCAACCAAATGTAGAGACCCCGAAATGACGCAGTCAAAGATCCACCAAAGAAACTCGAAAGAAAAACACGTTGATTTATAGTCGATGTAGGTCAAGTGAGCAATGATTGAGCCCAGTAGCATGCAAACATAGAAAGGACCAAAACCAGCCGAAGTCTACAAAAATCACTTCCAATAAACAAGATTAAAAAACCAGAAGAGAAATGACCTTTGTTTTTAGTTGATCTGCTAGATTTAGCTACAACTAGCTAAATGTAGCTATAAAACCCCTGAAAAATCAAAGAGATCTGAACATGCATGAAGAACACAACAAAATCGAAAACTTTCTAAGAACATCTTGTTAAGAATGTTACCAATAAATGTCCAGAGTCTCATGATCAAAAACTTGCACGAGGAGTAAAAAAATTAAACCAAGAGTAATCACAACTCAAATGACGAATGCATGTTTACCCGATCTTAGCTCTGATACCATGAAAGTGTTTTTGAGAATCATATTGAAAAATGTGCACCACGATTAATTTTCACTCTAAAGGACACATAATAGCTCCAAGTGTAATCACAAGGAGGAATCGATCAATCAATGGAAGAATTTGTATAACGAGTAAAAGCTTGTACATAGAGAAAGACAACAGAGTGTCTTGGCATACTCATAAATGTTAAATGAAGGGATACATATAGGGTGTTGAGTAACCCTAGTTCATGACACACAATCAAACCCTAAACCTAACCCATGTGAGATGACCCTCCATATGTGAGTGGAGGAAATATAAGATCCCACACACCAACAAGAGAGATGACGACACAGGAAGTGCAAGACAAATCCATAGGTAGATGAGTTGGATGGGGTACCTACGAATTGAATGGCTAGAAGAGCAAGATAAAAGAGAACATCCGATGACATCTCAACCTGAAAAATGTTAGTCCCTAAAAGATAATAGAAATGATAACATGTGATAGCATAAATAAACACAAAATCAAAGTAAACCTCCCATAGTCTCCACAATTTATGTAAGACAAGCTCAAATGGATTTCAAGAAGGTTGACACATCTGCAAGGATGCTTAGGCTTGAAGATAAGTTCTCACATTTCCGTAAAAACTTTGATTATGTCTCTTATCGATGGGGGAAGACTAGACGGTGACTCGGATGGGTATCCATCAAATTTGGGAACCATCCATTTGGGTGGTGGAATTATGCCTAATTCAAGGCATCACACCTTTTGGTAGTAAGATTAGGGTTATGAAGGGCTTAGGTGGGCTATGGTTGTGTAGGGAATAGAAATGGGTAGGTGAGAGGTTAGAAGGAGTAAATAAAGGCTTAGGTAAGCCTAGGGATAATCAACTAGGTGATTAGGGATGATAAACAACCTAGGGAGGAGGATCAAAAGCTAATTATTGATAATTAACTAATGAGATGAGGTTTAGAAGAAAATTAATAGAGATTAACAATAAGTGGAAATAGATAGAATAATAGATGGGAATGACGGGAATATTAGTGAAAATATAAGTTAACGATTAAAAGGGTTTAGGAAAGAAACCATGATGAAAATATGAAAATGTGTGGTGATACCAAATTTTGATGTCTACATTTGCCCCTTTTTGGTCGTGTGGTTTGTGAAAGAAATCCGCAAGACAAAAATGATGAGAGATAAGAAGTTAGATAAAGAACGATGAATGATAGATGATGAGCTCCCCATTTAACAAGGGATCAATGATACAAAGGGGAATCAATAATTTTTTTGAAAGAGATAGATGAAGAAGGGCGGGTGGAAAGAAAAGAATATGTAAAGGATGAGATGAGGGAAGATTCCCCAATCAAGAAGGAATTAAAGAAAACATGGAAAATATGGTGGTGATCTAAGGAGCCACATCGGTAGGAGACAACCAAAGATGGTCTTCAGGGAGACAATGATAATTTCCTATGGATCTATGAGTGGGAGAAAATCACAGCGAAATGGAGGGAATCCAATGGGAAACCTCTCAATATGGGTGTAATCCATGAGCACCAATGGATGATAGGCACACATCAAAATTATGCACAACCAAATGCAAAAATAATGTGAAATACTTCATACATGAGGAATGATCAAAAGGTATGTGTTCATGAAGGATGAGGATAAAAATACTAATGTCCTAAAGACGGGGTACAAATATGGCCAACAAGGAAAAAAATGAAAATATTTATTATCCGAAATTTCCCAATGGGGATGGGGAATAAATATGGCCACAAAAGTGCACTTACATCGTAAAGATGGTGAGAAGATGTCAAAAAATGAAGGAGGGCAGCCGGGTTGACAACGCCCAAAGTAGGTCGACATCGACTAGGGTCAAGTGGCAGGGACCCAAAGGGGTCAGCGAGCATGTGGTCAGTGGCTATGTAAGTCTCAAATTCAGCCGACAATGCTCATTTTCACTCTTGCAAGTGATAGTTTAGAGCTGAGAGCTATACAAAGATATCGAGTGATGGAGGTTGGAGGAGCAGCCAGGAAATGTCAAAGGGTGCGCAAGATGGTGAATAATGAAAACCAACACTTGTTTTTTTATTTATTTTATGTTTTATTTAATTTTTATGAATTTTTTGAGAAACTTGGATGATGCCGAGGGCATTTACCGGTTAATCGAAAGGGTTACCGCTCGACCCATTTCGATCGACCCATGTACACATCAACCCAACTTGGGTCGGTGTAAACAAAGGTTAGATTTGACAAGTTTATGGAATGATGATGAAAAAATGATGTTTTCTTGGTTTTGGGTGATCGCAAGCCACAAACACCTTGTATTTGAGAGATCAAGTCCCTTCACTATATGAGCAGATCATAGGGGATGTGACCAATGTTGAGTGGGATCCCTTAGTAGCCATTGGATTAGGAGGATTCAAACATTATAAGAGGATCCCACATGATGTGGGATTGATGATTACATTAGTGGAGAGATGGGACATGCATACATGCACTTTTTGGTTCAGGATGGGTGAGATGATGATCACCTTGGAGGATGTGCACCGCATCATTAGATTTCCATTATGGGGGATAATATAGTAATCATCACGTCTGATAGTAGATTGGTAGTATTAACATGGTTGTTTGGATCCACTACACCACATATCAATTTTGCTTCAAGTACATTTTCTTACAAGATGAGATATGAGCGTAGGGTACCAAAAAGTAGATTGATTTGTATGATCATGATAACAACTACGTGTTACACATTTCTTGACTCGGGGGATCCATATTCAAATGGACACCACCACATGTCGTGGCAGATATAGTGGACCACCAGACAATGTTCTCATTCAGTACAACTATGCTACCCTAGGTTTATCATGAGATTTCCATGTACAAGGCTGGGAGGACGACCAGATTAGACGTATGCTTCCTCCTACATTTCTAGGCCTATGAAAATATAGTAGATATCAAGCCACCACCATGGGTCATAGGGGACCACATTGAGTTGGATGTCAGTTTCTTGAGATGGAGAGCCGATAAGGAATTTAGAGACAGAGGGGATAGAGATGCCGAGTAGTACAAGGATAGATTTGTAGAGCTTGAGGGTGATAAGATTAGATGATGTCCCTACAAATATTTCCATGCGTGGCCAGGAGTAAATATCGATCTATATGGCATGAGGAGGACTCATTGGGTATAGAGCTACAGAAATAAGATGATTGAGGAATTTCAATTTGATAGCGTCGATGACAGTTTGGTTTCATGTAGACGGTTCTTGGGAGCCTATCTCCTATAGGTGAGAGGAGATTTATAGGGAGATGTTGAGTCCCGATATGTCTGACCCTATGGAGGAGGCACAAAATCCATGGGAGGATGACATTAATGTAGGAGTGGGAGTTGGAATTTTTGATTGGATGACCACAATATGGGTAGTATGAGTGAGTGGAGATGAGCAAGAGGAGGAGGATGAGATGGAGGTTTAGGTCAAGGTATCCATTGGACGTGGTGGAGATGAAGATGGAGAGGAGGCTACATATATGGCACGACTACATGTAGAGTTAGATAAGACTCAAGTGGAGAGGGACACGGTGAGATGGGAGAGATGTTTCATCACTCGGGAGAGGGACCGAGTCATCCGGGATAGGTATCGGTACCATCATCAGTGAGAGGCATACATGGCCCGATTTAGAGACTTAGCCACCATACTTTCCAGGGAGTCAGTGAGTGTTGCGCCAATGACATCGTAGGGGGAAAGATAGATAACACCTCTTGGTATAGTTCCCATGAGCCTATTTATAGCAGTGGCGGCATAGGCCAAATATTATGAGAGGATAGTGACGCATAGGATGTCGATGGTTTTGAGGTATGTGGAATACCTAGAGACACGTTGAGATAGAGGAGGGAGTTCCATACATTCGGGGAGCACTATGAGTGTGACCCGGTTGTTAAGTAGAGGGAGGCCATGAGGGAGGTGATGATACTAAGGGACCAGATATAGTGCCACCCCGGAGGGGAGGGCCTGAGATTATCATATTTACATTTTACTAATTTTGATAACATCTCTACCTTGAGAGAGGGCCATTAGAGGCCAATGATGATGTATTTGAGACACTTGATTTTGATATATATGATATATGATTGTTTGTGTTTTGGAATATGTTTCTTGTATGATGTTAATTTATGTTGATGTTGATATGGATGCGAGTGATGATATTAATGTGTTTTCTTTAATTATTTGATGATGATGGTTAAAATATATGTGATATATTGGATATGATTTACATGTTAGGATGATGAATGTGATAGATGTGAATAGAAAGTAGATAAGATAGATTAATAAAGATGATAATGAGATTGAATAGAACATAACTCGATGATGAGATACCTATATGTATGAATGATTTTACGTCATATAAAAGAACATTCATGGACACGATGCCTTCAATCACATTGGAGGTAAACAAGAAGGGGATCCAAGTAACATAATGCACATGCAACCATAAGACATGTTAACATATAACCAAAATACCATGGAGGAAATATGGATGAAATGAAGCTCATAAACCTCACGTCGACCGAAAAATGGGTTTAGTATGTAGCTAGTATGTGGGAAGAGGGTTCTCCATAAGTGGGTTTCCCTAATTCTATGCCCCAACTCTGGGAAGGGGGAAGAGAGAAAACTAATCAATGCGGGAAGTCTACTAAAAGAAAATTGATCAATGTAGGAAGCTTTCTTAGGATGCTAATATAATAGAAGGCCGATCAAGGAGAGAATTATTCACTTCCATGATAAGAGAGAGTAACCATCCTTTGAGGGTATGGTATACTTTATACACATAGATATAAATGGAAAGAACAATATACATGATAGCCGTCCTTTGAGGGATAGGTCTATTTATTTGACTGGATTTCGTTTTTTTTTTTTTAACATGAAAAGATGTCCTTCAAGAGAGCAGTACATTTTCTTGATAAATTTGAATTTTGATGGGAACATCCATGAATTTTGACTTTATACATGGGGAAGAACTAGGAATAGCTAGGTAGACCAAGTAGAAGGGGATGATGAATGTATGAGTGACACCTTAGGACCCTTAGCGTGGTTCAAATAGGTAAATGGGATGGTGATGGATGTAATGATCCTATAGTTCTCACCAAAGAGGGAGAACCTATCCATAAGGAAAATGCTATAGACAGATCTGTGGTGCCCATATTTAAGGTCATGTCTAAGAGGATGACGGTGAGACCGCATAGTTCCAAATCATTACAATGATAGGTGGAAGAGGATAATTATGGAGGAATGATCTAAGGATATGAAGAAGTACTCACCAAAGAGGGCATGCTAATAATAGAATGATCATAAGTGCAATGCAAGACAAGGTTCCACTTCTATTTTACTATCAAGGGAGATTAAATGATAGGCTTTGGACCCATACTTATGTGTGATAATGTAAGGTTCAATCTAGTTGGGGGAAACTTTCCACGTTGGATCTTTCTAGAGTAGTAACATTATGGTTTTATTTAAGGACCGGGTCCCAAACATTGGACTCACATTATTTGATGTGCTTGTTATAAGCATGCACTCTTGATAAACATGATGGTACTAAAGAGAAATGAGGTGATGATCATATACCAATTTGATCTTTCATGCTACGTGCTACATGGTAAAGATCTCGATGAACTAGAATCAACAAGGTTGATGCGAGGTAAATATTGAGATCATTTATCATGATGATGAATGAAAATAGAAATCTTGGATTCTTCTATTGTCATGGGATGAGAGATGTAAAAGAATCCATTGCATCATTGAAACGATTGGATGATCGAGGAATGGCATGAATAGTGTAAGAATTGAAGGCCTGGAGAAGGAGGAGCATAATGTCTCTATACTTTTGAAGAGTGTCATTTTTACATTGATACTCACTTGTGACTTGTTTGATGATAAGTTCAAAATCCCCATATATCTCAAGGATTTGAACACCTAAGAAGGCAACGGTTTTGAGACCTAAGATAAGGGCTTAATACTTTACCATGTTTTTTTACAATTGAAATCAAGATTTTCAAAGTGACAAGAATGGGAGTATCCCAAGGAGGAACGATAATGATGCCAGTGCCTCCCCCTTGCTGACATTTATATCCATCAAAGAAGAGGGTTATCTTAAGAGTACCATACTCATAATGTACGTGATTTATAGTTTTTTCCGTAAACCGATCGTGATGGAGATGGGAAATAGGTAGAGGGCTTCAAATAATTGATCTAGGATAGCTTAGACCTTGATGGAATTTTGAGCTATAAACTAGAGGTCAAATACGGTCATGAGAATGAGCCACTGAGTGATGAAATCATTATGATATGGCTTAGAATGCACTATTTTAAGAATATGGAAGCCAATGATAACATAAGTCTTATGATTGAGAAGATAATGTTGAATATTAGAGGTGGCAAAGAAGAGATCACAACACAACTTCTCAGCTTTAGTGTAGCGAGTCTCACATTCATGAAGGGTGTAAATGAGATAATAAACAACCTTCTCATGACCTTGGTTTCCATGATGTGCTAACATGGCCCCTAAAGCGTGATTAGTGGAAAAGACATATATATAGAATGGCTCCCCCTCACGTGGGGGTGTAAGCATAAGTGGGGACAAGAGACACTTCTTAATATCATCAAATGCATTTTGGAAGTTGTCGTCCCAGCTTAAATTATGTGTCTTTATGAAGAAGATGATGGAATAGTTTGTAATGATCTAAAAGTTGCGAGATTAAGCAACGAATTGATTGAAGTCTCCCTTGGAGACCATGAATTTTCTTGAGATTAGAAGGAGGAGGCATCTCAATGATAACCTTAACCTTGGTAGGGTCAACTTCAATACCCCTGATAGATATGATAAAGTGGAGAATTTTTCTATTTAATACTCCAAATAAGAACTTAGTTGGATTTAGGTGGAGGAATAAATGAATGAGACACTCAAAAATAACCTCAAGAATGGTGAGATGATCATGTCGATGTTTAGATTTACCCAAGAGATCATTGACATAGTCCTCAATTTTCTTATGGATGAGATTGTGTAAGATATAGGTCATGGCCCTTTGATAAGTTACTTTGGTGTTTTTCAAAATGAAGGGCATGACGCGATAACAAAAGGTACCTGAAGGGCTCATGATGGAGGTCTTATGTTGGTATTATGGTGTGATAAGAATCTGATTATAACCAGAGAAACCATCCATAAGAGAAATCATCTCATGACTTGCAGTGAGATCCACAAGTTGATCAATGTTGGGAAGGGAAAAGTAGTCTTTAGGGTAAGCAAGGTTGAGATCTTGAAAATTAGTGCATATGCGAAGCTTTCCAGACACTTTAGTGATGAGGACGATGTTAAAAACCCATCGGGGATTGTCAACGTGGATGATTAAATTAAAAGAAATAAGAAGTTGTAACTCCTCTTTGACAAGGAGGGAAACCCGAGGATGCATGCGGCGAAGCTTTTACTTTACCAGGTTTAACATTTGGAAAGGTGACAATATTATGAATGATGATATATGGATCGAGGCCTGACATGTTAGAATATGACCATGTGAAATCTTGACTATGATAAGAAAGGAACACAAGGTGAAGGATTTGAGCTCCTGTGGGTTAAGGGATTGACCCACTTTGAGAATGTGGGGCTCCTGATGGGTCCCTATATTGATATTGATGGTGGATTTGTTAAGAAGCATGGGTGAATATGATGGAAAGGTCTTATGAAGATAAAAATATTATTCCTCTAGGTAGGAAACAATATGGTGGTCATCATCGCAATCGAGAACATTGATAATAGGAGAGTCTTCTTCTATCATTTCAGGGTGACAAAGAGGAAGGGACCTAGTCTTATTTACACACTGATAAGTGACCGATCCCAAGGTGAAGGTGGAGAATAAAAAATATTCATAAGCAATAGACATGGTATCATCCATATCTATAACTTCCTGAGATGAAGAAGATGGAGAAGGCATGTCCATGCACATCTCATACAGTGGGGTGGGATCGGTGGGTTATTCTTGATAACCTAATCCAAATTTGTGATGAGGTTTATGACATTGATCAATGATAAGGGCATATGTTCCATGCTCATAACATCCCATTCCAAATCCTTTCTATGCACAATGATAGAGATAGGTGTGGATGAAGGTTTTCTTAACAAGGAAACCATAACCATAAGTGTACGGTTTGGTGTGGAAATGTTGAATGATGTGAGAAGAAGGAGAATCGACACCACCATAGATGAGATTGGTGCAGAGATGAGGTGGGCCAAAAGGAATGATTTCCTTGACATTAGGTTGATACATCATAGCTTTTTCAGTCTACCAAGATGATGAGGTGTGGGAAAGGTGTTAAGCATAAGAAGGTGATACTCCCCTAGTGTTAATTTGACCATAAAATTTTCTAGGAAGTCATCGATGGGAAGTTTGGATGAGGAAATAGATGAGCAAGTAGATGGTTGAGATGAATCATCTTTAGGATCAAGGACATCATTGGGTTGATATGTCATTTTACATGTTTGGAATGGAGGAGAATCCCTAGGGAGCATCAATATTTTCCCTTATGCTCATATTTAAGACAACGATGAAGCATGGAGGGGACAGAGAGCATGGCACAAATCCAAGGTCTTCCAAGGAGAACATTGGATTGAAACTCTCCTTCTATGATATAAAATACCTCGTGGAGGATTTTCTCACCAATGTGGATGGTTAGGATAACCATTCCTAAGGAGGGAGTGATCACATCGTTGAATGCATAGAGAACCATGGGTGTTTGGGTGAGGGTAGATTTGGGAATATCGAGTTGATAAAATGTATGTGATGGAATGATATTGATGATTTCCTCATTTTAAATCATGGATCCCTGGATAAACGTGTCATTAATCCTAACCGTGATGAAAAGTGGAAGGTTGTGTTCCTAAAGGGGAATGTCTTCAATCTCTATGATAGAAGTAGAAGATGTGAGGGATCCAACTAAATATGAAAAGGGGAAAGCCTCATCACTATATGTTGAGAAGCATTTTAAATCTTCGGTGAGGGCCTCCCTATGATCCGGGAGCTTTAGATAAGCTCGTAAAGAGACATCTTAACCAGGGCCTGATGAATTTTTTTAACGATACTTTGTTCAATCATCGGAGTGGTGGCTAAGATAGAGACCTTGGGCCTTGATAATGATGCGGGTGATGAAGAAGTGGGCTCGTTAAAAGGAGTAGTAATCACAACCTTAGGTTTTGAAGATGGCAACGTAGATGAGGTAAACTCCTTCAAAAGAGGGATGGTGATAAAGATCATTCATTTTTGATTGAGGTGTATATTTAGTCATGTTGACCTGATCAAGTGGCTATTATAGTGAAATTGATGAATAAAGGGGGACCATCCTTAGAAGTTGTTGACAATTTTTGCACTTGTGCAAAAATGGGAAACTCCAAACTTTGTTACGATGGATAGAATTGGTGAAGTATACCTAAGCTAGGGAGTTTCTTTCGGAGAATATATGTTACTTTGTTGAATTAATTAATGATTACATGAAATCTGCAGCTATGTGTGTTGTTACAAAAAACATAATAGATCACATAGTCTGTAATTTCATGATTATCTTCAACAAAAGAACACAAGGCCCCGAAGGAAAACTGTGTTGTCTTGATGAAGACATCCAATTACAGAATAGATGAAATGCTAAGTTTTGGAACAACAAACATAAATGCAGATTGCAGAAATTAGATTTCATTATTGGATGTTACAGGTATTCTTTAATGTTCTTTCCTTCATGATTAAGACATTCAATTATATTACTAAGTTGTTTAGTTCATCATACAATCCATATAGAAATCTGAAATGCAGAAAGAAATACACAACTTATTTTCAGAATTCAATGTTTTATTTATAAGGAATTTCAAATGTTCCCACAAAACCATGCGATGTAGTTGAAAAGTAAAGTATAACTACAAAAAAGAGGTACGCATGCATGAAATAGATAATAAAGGAGTATGAGTGAAACTATAATTTCCTTGGGTCTCTAATTTGGTTGATGCATCTTCATCTTCACCTTAATCCTCACCACTAGAAGAATTGTTCCTAAGAAGAAGAAAAGAGGAAAATCATCGATTACTGAAGCTCAGGATCAATCCATATTCCTATATTGTCCTAATTCATGCATATGAATCTCTTAACAACAAGAGATATAGTGTACTTGAAGATCAAACTGCATCCATGTTTTAATCACTCAGAAAGAAGGAGGGAGAAGAAGAGAAAAAAAACCATGGAAATAAGAGAGGCCAAAAGCCTAAATATTTTCTAACTATTTTCTTAAGTGTGCAGGTACAAGTTACAGCCAAGAAGAAATAAATAAAGTCTTTAAACAAAGATTGTAGATTTAAATGAATTCTATCCTATAAAGCATGAAGCGAGATAATTCGTAAGCACATGCTTTGAGTGAAGGAAGAATGCGACTCAAGGTTCAAGAATCGTCCTACAAATAAGAATAAGCTATAGTACAAAAATAACATGATGATTCAACAGATAGAGGTACATGTTTCCATCATTGTAACTAAATAAGAAGAATCAGATTTTAAGAAGCAAAAGGCAACAAGAAAGAAAAGATTATAGATGAAGCGGAGTGAGAAAGAGGATTCCAAAAGAAAAAAATTTGACAAGGATTTTTCATGAAAAAAAATCAACATTTCAAATTTTCCAACGATGCCAAAAATACTACTATCAAAGAAATAAAGCATCTAAGTAAAAGAAACAAGATTACAATATTTCAACAAAGCAACATAATCAACTACAGAATCAAAGAATGCAACTGCAAGTTACAAGGAGTTCAAATCACAAGGATGTCAATATGAGAATTATACAAGATTTTGAACTCACTCGCTTAAGTCTCAACAAAAACTACATTCACCGATTGTAAATCAAAGAAGTAAAAAATAATGCAGAAGCCAAATTTGGGGAAGAACAAAAGTCACAAATCTACAATTTTCACAACGAATTTTACATAGAACTTTTAAGCAAGTTTTTGGTCGCAAAAAGCATCAATAGAATCAAATACAGGTGTACCGAGAGAAGGTTGAAGGAAATTATCTTAGGGCATTCATAGCTCCCGGCCAAGTTCCCAGAACTCAAACAGAAGCTAACATATAGCTCTAAAAGCACACTCATGGTGGCCACGTTTCCCAGATTTCCAACAGAGAGGCTCTCAAATGAGCAATATCTAAAAATATGCCATAGAAAGGAGATACCAGAAGTATTCACGTTCTACAAAAATCTCCAGAGAAGTACAAGCAACTTAATTGAAAGAGCAAAGAAAGATAGAAATTATTTTATTCTTTTAGAGTAACAAGATGACAGATCTAAAAATCAACGCATAACGAGCTCAAAATTTCAGAGTGAGATTTCAGTACCAATTTCTTACTCCAAGTCAGATGATAATGACGGTGTGAAATGAAGAAATACCTAGTTGAAATGCGTTTCAGATTTATAGACAGACCCGAGATTGGAAAGGGTTTTACTTTTATGATGAGCACCTTTCAAATCAAAGTTAAATCAGAGGAAGAAGCACTTTCAAGAAATCCAAACAGAGATACATGCCCTTAACGAGCTAAAACACGAAAATCAACCTTAATCTTTCTAAACGACCTAGGGTGCCGAATAATCCTTCAAAAATATGAGTTCAGAGTTCAAGTAGGCCATGTGTGGCATAACAATGATCTACATAAAATATTTTCAAGCCTAAACCTAAATAATAGTATATGTCTCATGAAAGCAAGAATACCCAGGGCTTCACATTTTTAAACTCAAAAGGGAAAATAAACGTAAAGAAACTTACCAGTTGGGGTCGAGGTGAGCAACACCTTAAAATCCTCAAAATGATGACACCCAAAAGTTTATTTTAGCTCAGAGGCCAAGGTTGTGCCAGAAATCACAAGAAAACAAGGATTTCAAAGTATCAGTACTGATAAAGCCAAAAATGTTAGAGGAATAGTTATAGTTTTATGAGACAAGTAAATCACCTTGATGACACCAATGATCGAGAATCATAGAACCACAGTGAAGCCATAAACTACATACACACGGATTCACAATCTACTGAGTTCTTAGAGCAAAATAACTAATAATGGTGACCGCCTCGAGGAGAATCAAGAAGGCAAAACAACAATGGCGACCAGATCTCGCAAGGAAAGCCAAGTACATAGATCTCCAAGTTGAAGATAATGGTGGAAAATACCCACAACTACTTCCTCGAAAAACTCAAACAGAGTAGAGCCATAAAAGATACAAGTGCAACCAAGCTCAGAAACCATTTATGCAGAAGGGCCAAGCTCAAGGAGAAAACAACAATGACATCAACAAAAAATTTAATAGGGCTTCACCCGCAAACTAGAGGTAAAAATGAAAAAATAATGGGTTTCAGTTTGATTTAACACACCCACCTTGGCCATGGCTTAGCCTAACTCAACCACAGTCGAAAGATCAATGGCTACAAAATCAAAAGAACAACAGATCGATGTCTCTAGATTAATCTCCAAAATCAAAGCAAACCATCATGGTTAGCCACATTCAATGTAGGGTTAAAAACCCTAACCACGAGTTAAAGATCAACGATCAGAAATCCAACAGTACATGAAATCATGGTCTACATCAAATACCTAACTCAACCTGAGTTATACAAGCCACCGAAAAAACATGCCAAGGGTTGAGTCATCGTCACGAGGGGGCCAACCATATTATTTGAAAATTATTTACAATTTTGACTTACTCACTATAGTCCAAACTTCAAATAATGCGAAGCCGACCATACATGCCAAGTATGATCACCGAAAAGGTGAAATTTAAACCAAGTGTTATTCAAATTCCAAAATCGACAAGTGATTGCATGGTCATGTTTAATCAAAAGGTGGCAGACCTTATCATAGCATGTGTTACAAAGGTGGCCGAGTATGACATGGTGGCCTTTTACAAAGTGACCCCCATATACATCTAAAACACAACAATGTGCTAAGTCTACAAAGGTGGCCAAACCAAATGGAGATCACTGATCAAGTGCAAGGGTGGCCCCACAGACTACAGAGGAAAATTTGAGCATGTACACATGGAGGTGGTCCCCATCAAATGGATGTGTGGATGGATTTTTTTTTCAAACATTGCAAGTATTGTAATTTTTTCTCACAAATAGGGAGTTAATTTTTGCATGCCTTCATAAGAGGATGGAAAAAACAAGAAGATGAATTCACATGCACAAGGAAAGAGACTTTCCCAACAAGAAAGCTTATTATTAGAAAATTATTCACCATTTTTTTTTAAAAATAGAACAATCAACTTCAGTTTGACTGAGATGTAATCAAAGGCTATTAATACCTATTTGTAATTGCATGTTCTATTTTTATTCCTTTATTTATTAATAGATGAAGGATAAAAATAGGATGCATGGGCGAGTACAAGCCTTAGTCTATTTTTAGGAAGGGGGAAAATCAAATTTGCTATATATTATGTGCTTTGGCAAAGCACAAAGAGGAATTTTTAGATACAGAGTGTTGAAGCAATTTTTGGCCAGTTTTTGCCTTCGAATGTGAAGTTATTTTCTACCTTTCCAATTATTTGCAGTCTTTTGTATGTTTCCATTAATATTGTGAACACAAATTCCCTGGTTAATTATCTTACCCTATTGCAAATTCAGTAATTTCTGCATGATATTAATTTACATGTTTAGCTTAGCAGTATTGTTGTGATACTTTCCCTCAATACCTCGAAGTGTTTTTACCTTAACATTCTGCAGAAAATTGTTAGTTCATGTATCAAGAATCATTTCATAAATTAGTTTTGCATATACTCAGTCAAAATCCATTATATAAATTTGGTGTATCATCTCAGTTTTAATCATTTTATAGTCATCTTTTACCCTTAACCTCAGAAAAAATAGTCTAGGATAAATCAATAAAGAACCGGCCTTGATACGGAGACTCACCTCAAAATAGGTATACCCACAGACCTGAGGTGTTTCCATTGTATCTACGAAAGAGAGAGATAAAATTTGCAAGCTTAGAACACCTGCAACCATCTCTCTACAGGGTGCACTTTCGAGAGATAACAGTTTTTGGCACGCCCAATGGTGAGACATGAATCAGATCTGCATGCAAGTTACAGATATTTACAGCAGATCTACAACAGATCTTACATAAGATAAAAGTTACTTTTAGACAATGAAGCTGCAACAATCTATTTTAAAGACTTAAAGATCTATTTGGCACTCGTATGGCTGATTTTAGACTAGTATTGCAGCATGTTCCATGCCTAAAGTGACTACAAGATCATCGGTAAGAGGAATTCCTCTTGAGTTTGTTTCTTTACCTTTGAATTCTGCAAGAAGGAGAAGATTTGGTAATACTTTACCTTATAATAGGCCTAGTTTTGATAACCCTCCTCCTAATATTCCTTCACCATGTGTCAATATTTTTGTTCAAATCCCAAATTTCAAATGGCTTTTTCAACCAAGGAATTTTGTGACCTTTACTAATGGCAGCCCATTAGTAATCCCAGTTTACCATGACATCCCTAATGCTGCCATGAAAAGTTTTCCATCATTCACTTGGTGAAAATCAGGTTACACCTACAGAGCACATTAAAGATGTCACAACCTTATGTGCATTTCATAATATTACTCATGAGGATGTAGCTTTGAGACTTTTAGTTGCATCTCTTAAAGGACAAGCCTTGCAATGGTATAGAAATTTAGAGATTGGATGCATAAGAACTTGGGATGACTTAGGTGATAAATTGCTGAAACAATTTCAAGATAATTCAATCATTTATCTCTTATAGAACAATTGTCTACCATTAAAAGAGCTCCCAATGAATTTATGTCAAGTTTCAACATCCTTTTTCCGAACTTGGGAATAATTATAGAAGTCTCAAGCCTCAAGCTGATCATGCTTTTCTTTATTATCTTAGGGCATTAAATAGTGATATTTCAACTATGATTCAGTCTATGGGAGGAGAGACACTCCCGAAGCCTATGATATCGCCATCCGAGCTGAAAATAGTCTTATTCAAGATGGAAAATTAGCACCAAGGCCTTCAATGCCTTTTTGGTATATTTAGCACCTATTCCTCAGCCTATCACAATTATAGAACGTATTGTTTCCACACCCCATCAGATGATGAATTTAAAGCTTTGCAGACTATGGGAAACAAGATGAATTCAATTGAGAATAGGCTTACATTACCTAGTAGACCTTATCAAGCTCCTTATCAGCAAAATCAGCAAAATTAGCAAAATAGGTAGCCTTACCAATATAATCAAAATTATAGGCAGCCTTATCAGCAAAGGCAATTTGACCCAAAGGCTCCTAGTTCATCTAATGCTTTAGTTCCAGTTAATATGGCTACAGAAGAATGGTGTCAACCTTGTAATCAACCTCATTCAGCTACAAGTTTCCCAAATGCTTTTCTGAACATAAGTCTTGTTGCACAACCTCAATCTGAGACATTGTTCATGCCTCAAATGGAGGGTGGGCATAAAGATACTCGGGTTCGTAAGGGCCCCAAAAAAATTTAGTCAGTTTTAGTGAGAAGATGATTTCATTACAATTACTACTAGGGCTCAGAAAAGGTATCAAAGAGTAAAAACAACAAAATAGACCTGTTCTACCTACTATCACTGATAAAATAGTAAGCATAAGCCCAAAACCAGCCAACAATGCATCTGTTTCTCAAAAAAACAAACAACGATGTTACAACTAGTAAAGAACAACAAAAATAGCTTTACAACCTCCGATCCAAGAAGGTTATACCTTAGATATCAAAAGCAACTGAAGCAAAATCAATTTTTGCTAAAGCCTATGCTAAAACATTAGAATCTATTTCTAAAATTGTTGCTTCTTTTAACATTGTTGATGTAATGAAAAAGCATAATGTTAACATCTCAATGTGGGATGCTCTAAGTATTCTAGGACATCAAGATTTACTTTCTTATGAACTAGCTAAGCTGCAGATTTCTTCTAAAACAACAGAAAAGGAAGTCTAGAAGGCAGACATGGTCTTTGGAACAATGGAATAAGACCGCATCAAAGAAGTTAAATGGATGATTTAGAAAGTCTTAACTGCTCATGACATTAAAAATCCACCACTGTTTTATCTCTCACTGATTATTGGAGAACATTTTGTTCATAAATGTATGGTGGAAAACGGTACAAGTAGCATAGCTATGCTAAAAGCAATTGTAGAAAAATTGGGTCTATAAGTATGATCTTACGAGAAAAGAGTCTCTTATAGCTTGATGGAACTACAACTAATACAATTGGTGTCATCAGAAATCTAGAGGTAACATTAAATGCTTGGCCAAATGTTTCTATTCTACAATATGTCACTATTGTAGATTTACCTCCTTACTTTGCATTATGCTTATCTAGAGATTTCACAACAAAGATAGGAGGTTATCTCTCTTCAGATTGGTCTTTCTTATTTTTCACTACTCATTATGGGACTAAGGTTACTATCAATTTAGAATCGTTGGCTAGATTTCACATTGAGCCTCACGCTTCTAATGCAATAACTAATTATTTAGCTTTAGACCAGTTTGATTTTGATAATATAGCTCATGTTTCAGCATTAGATAGTGTTTCTAACCAATTTATGGATTAAAAGACACATGAAGAACATGATGATGATCCTTTTAAAGAAGTTAAGACCACTTGTTTGGTGTGTATTTCTTGCATGAAGAAAACACACCACTTCCCTTGTTGTCCAAAACATAAAATTCAACAAAAGGGATTTGGAAGATTCATTTTGATGGAGCTAAGAACAAGAAAGGACAGGGACTAGGTTTGATGCTCACTTCCCCAATGAATGAAATTTACTTCTAAGTTTTGAGTCTCAAATTTTCATGCACTTGCAACGTAGCTGAATATGAAGCATTGATTCATGGTTTAATTTGGGCCAGAAAGAAAGGTATTAGCATGTTACATATTTTTGGTGATTCTGAGTTGGTTATCAATCAAGTAAGAAATTTCAATGTTTGTAAGAACCCGTTAATGAATTCTTACAAACATAGAGTTTCAGAATTAATGTAAGATTTCAAAGCTATTAACATTCAATCCATTCTAGAATAGAAAATAAGCATGTAGATAGACTTGCAGCAATTGGTGCTAGTTTTGAAGTGCTTTGGAATAGATAGAGAACAAAAAAATTCAGCCTCATATAAAGCTAATTGTCAAGCCTTCGATACCTAATAATGATTTGAATTGGAAAGTTTTTGAAAGTGATGATCAAATCTAG
The DNA here is from genome assembly GCA_018340775.1 of Taxus wallichiana var. yunnanensis. Classification (NCBI taxonomy): domain Eukaryota; kingdom Viridiplantae; phylum Streptophyta; class Pinopsida; order Cupressales; family Taxaceae; genus Taxus; species Taxus wallichiana. The sequence goes on along the minus strand of CM031241.1, from coordinate 121,709,335 downwards.
GTTTTTGTAGCAAGAAGCTGAGTTTTCCATAGTGAATCAAGATAAATTACAACACTTATATGGTGACTAGATTGTTCAGTTAAAGACAAATAAACTACCTCGAGGTCTTGTCACATTAGAAGACATCTTCAACACTGATGATTAGTTAAGAAAAGATAAAACTAAGATATCAACACATGTTGATAACTATGAGGAGATCTCAGTTGATGAAGGGAAAAATTTGTTTCTTGAAAGGTATGTTCCTCAGCTGAAAAGCATTCATTTATTGATCTTTGTAAAGAATTTAAATATGTTTTCACTTGGAGATACCAAGACTTGAAAGGATTTGATCCCAATTTAGCACAACTTACTATTGAATTAGAACCAAATTCTAAACCAGCTTAGGCAATAATGAGAGCTTTTGAATCCTAAAATAGAGTCTCTAACGAGGAAATAATTATCTAAGTTGAATGAATCGGGTATTATCTTTCGAGTTAAGCATTCAAGTTGGGTAGCAAATATTGTTCTGTTAGGAAGAAGAATACAAAAATAAGATTATGTGTGGATTTCAGAGATCTTAATAAAGCTTCATTAAAAGATCATTACGCACTCCCAATTATGGATCAGATTTTAAGAACAACTTTTGGTTCGGATAGACTATCTCTTCTAGATGATTACAGTGAATACAATCAAATTATAGTTCAAGAAGAAGATAGGTACAAAATAGATTTTACCACCAGGTGGGGTACTTATGCTTACAAAAGAATGCCTTTTGGCCTTTCAAATGCTGGTGTAACATTTCAACATGAAATGGACTTGGCTTTTCATAGCTTGTTAAATAAATGCATCCTTGTTTATTTAGATGATGTTATTGTATTTTCAAAATATTCTGATGAACATATAATGCATCTAAGTCAGACTTTTCAGTTATGCAGGTAGTTTGTAATATCTTTGAATCCTAAAAACTCTATCTTTTCAGTACATCAAGGTAAACTACTTGGTCATATTGTTTCTAAGCAAAGATTAGCAATTGATCCTTTTAGAATAGAAACCATATCCCAGTATCATTGCCTCATCATAAAAAGGCATTACAAAGTATTCTAGGAAAAATCAACCTTTTCGAAGATTTGTTCCACATTTTGCAACATGGTTAAACCATTAAAAACTATGTTAAAGAAAGGGAAAAATTTCTCTTGGACCAATGAAGGGAGAGAAGGGTTTGAAGCAATCAAAACAGCCATCTCTCAGGCTCCTACTCTTGCAAATCCAAATTTTGATAAAATTTTTACAATGTATGCACTTGTAGGAGCTAAAACAATCTCAACCATATTAACTTAGGTTAATGATGAAAATATTGAGCAGCCTATTGCTTTCTTTGGACAGAGCTTGCATGATTACGAAACAAGGTACACATTTCTTGAAAAACAAGTACTTTTGGTAGTTAGAGGGCTAAAGAATTTCAAGTACATGCTTTCAAAAAATAAAACTCATGTTTTAGTTTCTCATCCAAGTGTGAAATATTTCTTGTTAAATAAAGAATTGAATGAGAAAAGAGCAGGATGGATAATGAAAGTTATGGAATATGATGTTGATATCCGGGTTGCTAAGACAATTTGATGAAAATGTTTATGTGAGCACCTAATTGCTGATATGGAAAAATGAAAAACTGCAGAACACGAAGATTCAAAACATCATACTGAAATTACGTATCAACAATCAAACATTATGTTTCAACAAGAAAAACAGCAACTTGAACTTGCTCAAGAAGTCCAAGAATTAAGATGGATGACTAATATAGTTAACTACCTACAACATGGCATCTATCTGGAAGGTATGGACAAGAATAAATGAAGGTATTTCAAATTACAAGTTATACTCTATGTTTTCATTGATGGTGTACTATTAAAAAGGGATATAAATGGAATCTTGCTGCGATGTGTTGACTATAACAAAATTTAGCAATTATTATCGAAATTCCATCAAGGACTGCATGAGTTCGATTCTCAACACGTACCACAACCTTAAAAATTATGAAATATGGTTACTATTGGCCCAACATATTCAAGGACTGTTTTGAAAGGATTTTAAAGTGTAAGAAATGTGCCTTCTTTGTTGGAAAAGAACATTTAGATTTTCTCCCTTTAGAGCCTATTTCAGTTGATCAGTCTTTTATACAGTGTGGCCTTGATTTTATTGGCATGATAAACCCACCTTCATCACAAGGACACAAGTGGATTTTGACTACTACAAATTACTTTACACGTTGGACTAAAGTAATAGACTTGAAAGATGCTAATGAAACTTTGATACTATCCTTGTATGAAGGTATAGTTTAGTGATTTGGTGTTCTAGCTTTAAACACTAAAATTAGGTCACACTCCCTTTAGTCCCTCAACGAATAAACACCCTTCATTACATTCACCTAGTCATGCCCCCTTCACCCCACTACTATTAATTTAATTAATTTAATTTAATTAATTCATTATCCTCACTATATCTATTATTTAAATATCTTATTTTAAATAATATCCACACATCTGATTCACTTAGACACCTCACCAATCCAACTCAACCTAAGACCTATTCTTAGCAAGTTGTCATAACTAAGACTTACCCAAACCCTAAAAATCAATGCCTACATTCCCTCTAATCACATTCCCAAATGCTTACATGAGGATCTGAGTCTAATTTGCAGGTTAATGACAAGAAATATGATGAAATCAAGAGGATCTCCCTAGTTTAGTAAACCTAGGAAATCCCACCTTGACCAACGCCGGTTACCCCTAACCGTTATTGGTTAAGCTGAAATTGCCATCGGTTCCCGTTTTAACCCCAAAACAACCTTATTCTCAAGGTTGGAAGTTGGAAAAAAATAAGGTTGGAAGAAAAAATAAGGAGGTTGGTGAGAAAAAACACATCTCATAGAGATAACACATCTTCAGAGAGTGAATTCCAGTGAGAATCTACATGCAAGGAAGGAGATCAAGCATCTTTTCCTGCACAACCATCCCAGCCATGATTTGATCTAACCAAGCAAAGAGGAATGTACATGCAGCCCATACAAAAGATTTCCTTCAGTTGGTGATCACTTACACCTTCAAACACCTCATCAGCACCTCCATCCCTCACTCACAGGCATTCAGGACCGAAATTCAAGTAAGTATAACGTCATACTTTTCTGGTTTATTTCATTTCATCATCATTTTATCATCTATTGTTTACCTAGCCACCTATTGACCTTCTCCAACATTTCCACCTCCATATACCCATTAAAACCTCGCCAAAGCCTACCCCAGTCACCCAATACCTCATCCCGACCAACCAAAGTCCTTTGTATAATCACAAAGGAGACCCAAAGCTTGTTCTGTGGCATTTCCAAATTTCCACAATGAATCAGCACTAGTTACACTTATCACATGTCATCGGTTACCCTTAACTGGCATCGGTCTCTATATTTTCCCATACAGCCCATAACAGAGACCTACCCACCAAATTTCATCTCACCCTCATCCACCTGTGATATACCCGAGACCTCTGTCACAAACTCAGTAAAGACCCGGAACCAACTACTTGACCTTTGGATTCTATTCTAGCTTAGCCTATTAGATTAGATCTATTTCTTATTGTATTTTAAGTGAGATACCTAAATCATTTCAAATTACAATAGGATTTACTTTCTTTACAACATTAAATTGTTTAAAATAGTGGATTGACAGTCATCTAGGAAGTATCACACTTCTTGGATCTAGCATACGATAGGCAGTTCACTACCCATATGGTTTAATTCCTTCTGGTGGTCTTGCTTTGCATTACAGGTAGTTCCTCCTAGCCAAATGGAATCTCTCATGATCGGTTGTGGATTCGGTGCTTATCGTTTATCTTCTCTTGAGGGTAAACCCAAACCTAAGCCCCTTAACGCCTTGCATCTTTGACCATTATACTGTTGACTCGTCATCCTACCTCACCCTTTGTCTCTCTCCGGCTCATCCCTTGAGTGCTACCCACTCCATAAACCTCCTTAATAATTAAATAAGAATCATTTGAGTACCCGTCACTTGTTATCTTCTCTTGAATTTGTGAATCACAACAGCTGCATATGCATAATTCTCATGGATACTTTTTCTCTACCCTTAGATGAGATCCCATGGTCATTTCACCTTTCCTTTTGAACAAGAGTCCTATCCTTCACCTTGGTCTTGCCTATGACTCGCAAATACCTTTCATGGGACCAAACTCCTTGAGTCAAACTTCTAATAAAAAGATGACTCCCTCAAAATTACATCTTCGTCTCAACCAATTTTTTCTATAAATAGACTGCTCCTCGAAGGAAAGCTATGTAAAGCTCTTAAAAAATGAGAGCAACCGAAGCTTCCCACATCGATCAGCTTCACGAAGACCTCAAGGAGTTCAATTTTTTCCCATATAGACTTCTCGCATCGATCAATCTATCAAAACAAAAACTTTTTAGTCATGGACTTGCCCATTGTGACCTAGGACCTCTTTCCCGAAGGGCTTGTTACTTATACTGTATAAAATTAACTACCTTTCACCCTTCTTACCATTCCCACTCTCATTTCCTCATTGCCTCAAGGGACATCTTAGAATTTAGACATTTGGTGATCCTGTGACTACTTTTCATTATAGAATAGTCAATCGTGCAATGTCTTTAGGGTCTTATGTTCATCACCTCCTCCAAGGTATGATCTACTCAGTATGATCCTACCCAATCAGGTGGCTTTATTGTCCCCTCTTATCTTTTAACCATCTTTGTTTATGTTTTGATTATCTTATACAGGACTTGGTCCTTGACACTTACTTTTGGGGTAATCTTCTTCTTTTTCTAGAATCAATCCCACCTACATCATTTTTCCTATAATCCACCCACACCTAACAAACCTAAACCCACCACATGCCTAAAAACTTGCCAACTCATTTTCACACCTCATTTTCTTCCCTAGCTTATGGGAGAACTACATCGGCCTGAGGTCCCTTTTTACTGGGACTATGTAGGCAGCACTCTGAGGACACATGGCTCTTGGAGGTTAGCTCGGCCATTATCTACCCTAAAAAAATCATCTTCCATGGTACGCACCATTTACACCACATCTCACTTAGTTTCTCTTTTATATACAAAATTTGAAATCAAGCCACATACATAACAAGTTGCTTCATATTTTATACATTTATTACACCTACCATTTCTCTATCATCACTATGCATAGATTATACCACATCTCACATATGACCCATAGTATCATTCATTGCAAAAAATAATGAATCATAACTTCACCTACTTTCAACACAACCATGCCTACCGACCTAACTCAACCATACCTAACTCAACCATGCCTAGCCAATCTGACTCAATCCATGCCTATAACTTGATTTGATCCATGCCTATAACCTGACTCAATCCATGTCTAAATCAACTTGACTCGATCCATGCCTAAACCAACCTGACTCGATTCATGCCTATACCAACCTAACTCCATCATGCCTAACTCACCTAATTTCCATCCATATCAACACAAAAATACCATATATCTCATCATATAAATAAATCAATTTGTATCTCAAATATACATGCTATCTCATCATGTCCATCGTCTAAAACTCGTTGGCGCACGAGCCGATATACAATAAAAATGTCATCGGCAAGCAAATCAGTCTCATATATACAATAAAATAATGAATAATACAAAATCTCTTTAGCGTGTAGGCCGGTATATGCTCGAAATATATAAAAATATCTCATACATCCTCACTGTCATCAGCACACAGGCCGGTATGTGATCAAAACTATAAATATCTCTCGGCATGTAGGCTGGTATATATCACACAAAAACTATCATACATCAAAAACTAGGTGACCGCATATCAGGCATCTTGCCAGATGTCCTCCATCTCTGTGTCACCTATACCCTCGAGTCTCATGTGTCCCTACTGGCACCTCACCTAGAGCTGGTTTCCATGCACTAGTGACCTCTCCCCCGATCGGGCCTCGAGATCTCATTAACCTCTTGTGCTCTACACACTATGAGTATAGGATCTCTTCTTCTCACTAGACACCTACTATACCCTGTACTCGACATAGGATATGAAATCTATCCCAGCCACCATAAGATGGTCCTGATAGTATCTCGCCTCACCTAGGGCATCCCATAACCTAGATACAGACATGGTCTGTGGTGGTCCCATAGGTCTCGGCCCCTATACCTACCCTACAGCAACCTTCCCTACGCCTTCCTGTGAACTGCAACCTACTCCCGGTGCCTGTGGTGGTGCCCTCGCCTCAGGCTTGTAAGGCCCCAATCTGTGCCTGGGTTGTGGCCAACTAGCCCTGTAAACCTACCACATGAGCCTATAAGGCTACCACCTGACCATCCCCTCTTGACCATCTCCATCTCCTCCATCTCCTCCATCTGCCATATGGGCCTGAAAACTAGCCACCTGTACGTGTAGCTCTACTACCTCTACCTCCGAACCCTCTAGCTATGTCTATAGTATACCCAACTGGGTAATCAATGTAGCTACTTTCCCCTGTAGGGTGTCTCTCTCGCACCGTAATGGTAGCTAGTTCGCTGCCCTGGGTCTCGGTCGTAAGGCTCGTAATCGAGCTGCCCACCACCGCTGTACCTATTTGTACATCCAAAGCATCATCTATCCATTGATCCACCGGCTGCTCCTCCTCTCCCGTGGACACCGTGTAGGCTATGGTAGAGGTAGGGGCCTCTCCACGTCATCTCTCCGATACTATGGGAAGGGCGGAGGAATGTCCTGTAAGAGCCTGAACTGCCGTCAGACTCTATCTATCGGGATCATCTCATCCTCCCCGGCACGGTGACCCTATATCCACCTCTCTAGCTAGAGCTCAACTAGCTCCTCATGCATATGCCTATTTGAGGGGAATCCCACATATGGCCTCCAGAAATGTCCACTCCGGACAATCCCTCTAGTAACTACCAAAAATGGGCCACATCATGTATCGGCCTATCCAATCTCTGCTCTCTAGTCACCGACTCCATCTCATGTACCCCCACTCGCACAAATCTAAGTGGGAATGCATCTGCTTGGGCATCCCTATAGGTCGCATGAACACTATGTGCTTATATGCCCAACAATGTAGTATAAATGTACAACACAAGCTAAACCTGTGCAACTGCCCATATGCCCATAGCTCTCTGTATAGCTACACCAAGAATGCTGGTGCCCAGGAAAAGCATGTCTCATGCACCATCATATCATGGAGTACCCCCATCAGTGATCGGGAAAGCATCCACCCTCTGCATCTAGTAGTGCATAGCAGCACACTGCCTCCATCAACAAAACCGCTAGCCTCAACTCATTCAGACGGGCTAGGTACATCTCTCCATAGCTCAAACTGGTGCTATGGAATCTCAAATTAGCGCCCCCTCACAAAAAATCTGTCCCAATCAGCTCCTCTGAGGCCTCGGAGGAGATAGAGTAAACTTGGGCACCCAATATGGGTAACCATAAAATCTGGAACACATCCTCCAGGGTGATAGTCATCTCACCCGTCGGCAGGTGGAACGTGTTGGTCACGGATCCCATCTATCGATGAGCACGACCATCAAGTTGGGCTGCCGAACAACATGTCTGTAGTGACGAACCCCACTCAATCCCACCGCTTTGCCACATGCTACAGCTCAAATGGGGTCATTACACAGCACACGGTCACCAAGATGGCAGCGGTAGAACCTTGTCCCGCATAGGTAACTACAATCTCCCCTACATCAAATATAAGCATAACATTAATTTACCAGTATCAATCCCTATTCACTAATTATCATTTCCCTACACCCTATTTTCACCCTACCCATCTCAACTACCTAGCCCACATCACTTTTGCACCCTTGTGCCTAAAAGCTTGACCGGTGCCGGTTCATCCTAACCGACTCCGGTCACCCTTAAACCGGCATTGGTCACTTATTTGGTGACCGATACCAGTTAACCCTTACCGACCATGGTTACCCCCTTAATTGACATCGGTCACTGTTTAGTGATCGATAGTTCCACACAACCGACGCTGGACCACACTTGACCGACGCCGGTCACTATCGCGAAAAACCCACGACTTCCCAAAACCCCCTTTTCTAAAAACCTCCCCCTGCCCCTTTTACCCCACCTACAATGACCTAAACTACCCTTGGACCTCTACCCACCCCACCTATACAATTTACTACCCTCCCCCTTCCTCTTTTTTCCCGTTATTCCCCCATACCCAAATTTAATTTTTACCCACCCACAAAAAACCTACAAATAACAATAATCTACTCCTCTAATCTATCAAATCCACAATGTAGAGTAGGGCACTTACCTCATCATGCTACCGCCATCTCGGTGGCACGTCTGGCCGTTGTACCGGTGGCCCGCCTAATCCCTCTTCGGCCTCTTCCATCACCGAATAGCTACCCGCAACCTCCGATCAATCAAATCTCTCACCCTGATCCCGTGGACCCGCTGCTCACTAACCAAACCCTCATCAAATCACACTGCTAGCTCACTATCCCATTTCCTCCGACACTTTTCTCTCTTTTCTCTCTTTTTTTTTTCATTTTCTCACTTCACAAATAACAAATGAATAACAAAAAAAACATGGATTTTTTATTTTTATAACCAACCCGACCTAACCGACGTCAGTTACCCTTGACTAGCATCGGTCGTGTGCCCTACCTAACCATCGTCGGTTGCCCTATACCGACATCGGTTATCCATGACCGGCATCGGTCACCCTCACCTACACATTGCCTTCCCTTTTTCCCTTTTACCCCACCCTTCACCCTGATCCTTTACCCAACCCCATCTTTACCCAACCCATTTACCTTACCTTTCCTGACCACATCATTTCCTACCTCCCTTTGTCCTCCTTTGGGGACTCATTATTTTACCCCTACCTTGGCCTTACCCATGCCGTGACCTAGCTATTTGAACCTGGACCATCGCTAGTGACCTTTGACCTCATGTGTTCACTATACCTTGTGGCACCAAGTTACTCGTGTTGTTGACCTAATGACCTTACGTAGCCTATTGTTGTGACCATTTATCCTAAACCTACATTTGATGTCCCGAAATGAACCTTAACATTCCTCGCACTAACCTATGTTGTGTTTCCCGACTATATCCTATACCTTGGATACTGGAATCACTTTAACCTTGTTTAGATAAACCTATTGACCTTAGGACGATGTAGATTTTACCTACTCTTCAACCCGGTAGATGTTGCAGCTTTATACGTGTGTGTGCATTTGAATGTTGCTACCTTTGACCAAGACCCATTACCCTGAATTGCCTAAGTATACCTTTCAAACTTTTTACCCCCATGCCCACCCGCCTTTTCCTCACATTCACCTTTTTATCAAACAACTCACCGATCTCGCCTTCACCTTGTCCATGCCTAGTTTGAGGGGGATCATCTTCACCCACACATGGGGCAACCAAATCTTATTTTTGTTAGTGTCACTTACCAATAAAAGCTACGCAAAAAAAGGGGGAAAAATGTAGACACTAAAATTAGGTCACACTCCCCTTTGGTCCCTCGACGAATAAACACCCTTCATTACATTCACCTAGCCATGGCCCCCTTTACCCCACTAATATTAATTTAATTAAATTAATTCATTATCTTCACTATATCTATTATTTAAATATCTTATTTTAAATAATATCCATGCATACAGTCACTTAGATACCTCACCAAGCCAACTCAACCTAAGACCTATTCTTAGCAAGTTGCCATAACAAGCTAAGACTTACCCAAACCCTAAAAATCAATGCCTACATTCCCTCTAACCACATTCCCGCATGATTACAATAGGCTCTGATTTTAATCAGTGGTTTAACAACACGAAATCTGAGAAAATCAAGAGGATCTCCCTAGTTTAGTAAACCTAGGAAATCCTACCTTGACCGATGTCGATTACCCCTAACCATCGCTGGTTAAGCTGGAACCGATGTCGGTTCCCCTTTTAACCCCAAAACAACCTTATTCTCAAGGTTAGAAGTTGGAAAAAAGAAGGTTGGAAGCAAAAAGTAGGAGATTGGCGAGAAAAAAAAATCTCAAAGAGATAACACATCTTCAGAGAGTGAATTCCAGTGAGAATCTGCATGCAAGGAAGGAGATCAAGCATCTTTTCCTGCATAGCCATCCCAACCATGATTTGATCTAACCAAGAAAAGAGGAATGTATATACAGACCATGTAGAATCTTTCCTTCAGTTGATGATCACTTGCATCCTTCAACAACCCTCATCAAGCACCTCCATCCCTCACTCATAGGCATTCGGACCGGAATCCAAGTAAGTATAATGTCATATTTTTCTGGTTTGTTTCATTTTATCATCTATCATTTACCTATCCACCTATTGACCTTCTCCAACATTTCCACCTGCATATACCCATTAAGACCTCACCAAATCCTACCCCAGTCACCCCATACCTCATCTCGACTAACGAAAGTCCTTTGTCACAATCACAAAGGAGACCAAAAGCTTGTTCTCGTGGCATTTCCAGTAATCGGCACTAGTTACACACGACCGCCATCGCTACCCTTAACCGACATCGCCTTTGTATTTTCCCATACACCCGAACAAAGACCTACCCACCAAATTTTATCTCACCCTCATCCACCCGTGATATACCCGAGACCTTTGTTAAACCTGCAGAGACCCAGAACCAGCTTACTTGACCTTTGGATTCTATTCTAGCTTAGCTTGTTAGATTATCTATCTATTTCTTATTGTGTTTTAAGAGAGATACCTAAATCATTTCAAATTAAAATAGGATTTACTCTCTTTACAACATTAACTTGTTTAAAATAGTGGACTAATAGCCATCTAGGAAGTATCACACTTCCCAAATTTAGCATATGCTAGGCAGTTCACTACCCATATGGTTTAATTCCGTCTGGTGGTCTTGCTTTGCATTAAAGGCAGTTCCTCCTAGCCAAAAGGAAGCTCTCATGATCAGTTATGGATTTGGAAGTCATACGCACGCAACAACCCATCAACCAACATTTGAACATGTATTCCTCCTATGCCCGTTACCCTATCTATTTCATCAACACTTCAAAGAAATGATCTAAGAATTAGGTGAAACATTAGTGACTATCATATCGTATAATTCTTTAGCATTTCTCGGTGAAAAGGTAACATATTGGGTTGTTAATCATGGAATTTATGTAAGTTTTTCATCTAATTATTACCCACAAGGTAATGGGTTAGCTAAAAGTACTAATAAGAATCTTTTAAGGATCATCAGAAGAACACTCAAAGATAACTAGAGAGCTTGGCATCTAATGTTGAATTCAACACTTTGGGCTGATAGAGTGACTCCTAAAAGATCGATTAAGTAATCCACCATACAAGCTTGTTTACGGAAGAGAAACAAGAATGCCTATTTCAGTTGAGTTACCCGCATTAGATTTGCTAGATCAGATGGAGCTACTTGAGAATAAACCATTTCAGGTTCGTAATGCAGAATTAATGGAGTTACAAGAGTTAAGAGATCAAGCTCATTTAAACATGGAGAAGAATCAGAAACAAATGAAGAATACATTTGATAAGAAAGAAAAATTCAGAATCTTTAATGAAGGAGATATTGTGTTAAAGTGGTATGTTGATCGCACAAAGCCGGAAGACACATGAAGTTTGATACAATTTAGAGTGGTCCTTACATGATTATAGCTTGCAAAGAACACAATGCTTTTTTCAGCTCTCAAGGTGAATGGAGAGGAACTTCCCATTCCATGTTAATGGTATGTTTCTCAAACATTGTTATTGAAAAACCTACGATGTAATCATTTAGAGTAGGATTTCCCTTCAATAAGTGTACTTCCTACACATTACTGCAATGTTTTTCAATTCAATAAGTGCATTTTTACATGTGATCCGGTTTACTGATCCTTTCCCAGCTTTTAGTTCATTGTGGAAGGGTTGGACCTTCAGGGAAGGCAGATTTTGGTTACATACTTTAGACTCCATGCCCAATGGACAAGAGCAAGGCATTGGTTTACAAGCTAGCAGAAGATTTCCCTGCAAGATCGCTTGAAATGTTAACAATATTTGCACTTGTGCAAAAATGGGCAACTCAAAACTTCATTACAATGGATAACATTGCTGAAGTATACCTAAGCTAGGGATTTTATTTCAAAGAATATGGTTATTGTTGAATTAATTAATGATTACATGAAATCTGCAGCTATGTGTGTTGTTACAAAATATAACAGATCACATAATCTGTAATTTCATGATTATCTTCAGCAAAAGAACACAAGGCCCCGAAGGACAACCATGTGTTTTCTTGATGAATACATCCAATTGCATAATAGATGAAATGCTAAGTTTTGGAACAAAAAACACAAATGATGATTGCAAAAATCGAGTTCATTACTGGATGTTATAGGTATTATTTAATGTTCTTTCCTTCATGTTTAAGATATTCAATTATATTACTTGAGTTGTTTAGTTCATCATATAATCCATACATAAAGTTGAAATGTAGAAAAGAAATACACAACTCATTTGAGAATTCAATGTTTTATTCATAAGGAATTTCAAATGTTCCCACACAAGTCATGGGATGTAACTTAAAATTAAAGTACAACTACTAAAATAATAGGTACGCATGCATGAAAGAGAAAATCAACGAGTATGAGTGAACCCATCATCGCCTTGGGTCTTCTCCTTTGGTTGATGTATCTTAATCTTCAACTTAATCCTCACCACTAGAAGAACTATTCCTGAAAAGAAGAAAAGAGGAAAATCATCAGTTATGAGCTCAGGGATCAATCCATATTCCTATATTGTCCTAATTCATGCATATGAATCTCTTAACAACATGAGATATAGTTTACTTGAAGATCAAACTGCATCCATGTTTTACTCACTCAGAAAGAAGGAAAAAGAAGAAAAGAAAAACCATGGACATAAGAGAGGCCAAAAAGCCTAAATATTTTCTAACTGGTTTCTTAAGTGTGTAGGTATAGGTCAGAAATAAGAAGAAATAAATAAAGTCTTTAAACAAAGATTGCAGATTTCAATGAATTCTATCTTACGACATAAAGTAGATAAGTCGTACGCACATGTTGAAATGAAGGAAGAATGCGACTTAACATTCAGTAATTGTCCTACAAATAGAAGAAGCTACAGTATAGAAAAAATATTGGAAAATAGAAGTACATGTTTCGGATTGCAACTAAATAAGAAGAATCAGATTTCAAGAAGTTGAAGTTAACTAGAAAGAAAGGATTACATCTGAAGTAGAATGATAAAAAGGATTTTGGGAAAATTTTGACAGGGCTTCACCATGAAACATCAACATTTCAAATTTTCCAACATGCCATAAATACTACTATCAAATAAATAAAGCATCTAAGTAAAAGAAATAAGATTATAGTATTTTAACAAAGCAACAGAATCAACTGCAGAATCAAAGGATATAACTACAGGTTACAAGGAGTTCAAATCACAAGGATGTCAATATGAGAATTATACAGTATTTCAGAACTCATTGCTTAAGTCTCAACAAACAACTACAGTCACCGATTCAAAATCAAAGAAGTCAAAAATAATGCAGAAGCTAGATTTGGGGAAGAACAAAAGTCACAGATCTACAATTTTCACAACAAATTTTGCACATAACTTTTAAGAAAGTTTTCACTCACAAAAAGCATCAACATAATTAAATACATGTGTACCGAGAGAAGGTTGAAGGAAATTATCTCAAGGAATTCATAGCTCCTGGGCCAAGTTCCTAGAACTGAAACAAAAGCTAACAGATAGCTCTAAAAGCACACTCATGGTGGCCATGTTCCCAGATTTCAAAAAGAGAGGCTCTCAAATGAGCAATATCTAAAAATATGCCACACATAAGGAGATACCAGAAGTATTCACGTTCTACAGAAAGCTCCAGAGAAGTACAAGCAACTTAATTGAAAGAGAAAAGCAAGATAGAAATTCTTTTATTCTTTCAGAGTAACAAGATGACAGATCTAAAAATCAACGCATAACGAGCTCAAAATTTCAGAGTGAGATTTCAGTACCAATTTCTTACTCCAAGTTAGATGATAATGACAGCATGGAAATGAAGAAATACCCAGTTGAAATGTGTTTCAGATTTATAGACGAACTGAGATTGGAAAGGGTTTTAATTTTATGATGAGCACCTTTCAAATCAAAGTTAAATCAGAGGAAGAAGCACTTTCAAGAAATCCAAATAGATATACATGCCCTCGGCGAGCTAAAATGTGGAAATCGACCTTAATCTTTCTAAACGACCTAGGGTGCTGAATAATCCTTCACAAATACGAGTTCAGAGTTCAAGCAGGCCATGTGTGGCATAACAATGATCTACATAAAATATTTTCAAGCCTGAACCTAAATAATAGTATCCGGTCATGAAAGCAAGAATACCCAGGGCTTCGCATTTTAAACTCAAAAGGGAAAATAAACATAGAGAAACTTACCAGTTGGGGTCGAGGTGAGTAACACCTTAAAATACTCAAAATGATGACACCTAGAAGTTTATTTTAGCTCAAAGGCCAAGGTTGTGCTAGAAATCACAAGAAAACAAGGATTTTGAAGTATCAGTATTGATAAAGCCAAAAATGTTAGAGGAACAGTTATAGTTTTATGAGACAAGTAAATCACCTTAATGACACCAATCAAGAGAATCGTAGAACTGCACAGTGAAGCCATAAACTACATACACATGGATTCACAATCTATTGAGTTCTAAGAGCTCAAAATAACTAATAATGGTGACCTCCTCGAGGAGAATCAAGAAGGCAAAATAGCAATGGAAACCAGATCTTGTAAGGAAAGATAAGTACACAGATCTCCAAGTTGAAGATAATGGTGGAAAATACCCATAACTACTTCCTCAAAAAAACTCAAATAAAGCAGAGCCATAAAAGATACAAGTGTAACCAAGCTCAGAAACCATTTATGCAGAAGGTTCGAGCTCAAGGAGAAAATAACAATGACGTTAACAAATTTTTTTCCATGGCTTCACCTGCAAACTAGAGGCAAAAATGATAAAAGAATGGGTTTCAGTTTGATTTAACACACCCACTTTGGTTGTGGCTTAGCCTTACTCACCCACAGTTGAAAGATCAATGGCCATGAATCAAAATAAAAATATATTGACGTCTCTAGATTAATCTCCAAAATTGAAGCAAACCATCATGGTTAGCCACATTCAATGCAGGTTAAAAACCCTAACCACGAGTTAAAGATCAACGATCAAAAATCCAATAGTACAGAAATCGACAGTCTGCATCAAATACCTAACTCAACCTGAGTTATACAAGCCACCGACAAAACATGCCAAGGGTTGAGTCATCATCGCGAGGGGGCCGGCCATATTATTTGAAAATTATTTGTAATTTTGACTTACTCACTATAGTCCAAACTTCAAATAATGTGAATCAGACCATACATGCCAAGTATGATCACCAAAAAGGTGAAATTTAAACAAAGTGTTATTCAAATTCCAAAATTTGACAAGTGATTACATGGTCGTGTTTAATCAAAAGGTGGAAGACCTTATCATAGCATGTGTTACAAAGGTGGCTGAGTATGACATGGTGGCCTTTTACAAAGTGACCCCCATATACATCTAAAACACAACAATGTGCTAAGTCTACAAAGGTGGCCAAACCGAATGGAGATTATTGATCAAGTGCAAGGGTGGCCCCACATTGCAGAGGAAAAGTTGAGCATGTACACATGGAGGTGGTCCCCATCAAATGGATGTGTGGATGGATATTTTTTTGCAAACATTGTAAGTATTGTAATTGTTTTTCTCACAAATAGGAGTTAATTTTTGCATGCCTTCACAAGAGGACGAAACAGACAAGAAGATGAATTCACATGCACAAGGAAAGAGACTTGCCCAACAAGCAAGCTTATTATTAGAAAATTATTCACCATTCTTTTCTTAAAAATAGAACAATCAACTTCAGTTTGACTGAGATGTAATCAAAGGCTATTAATGCCTATTTGTAATTGCATGTTCTATTTTTATTCCTTTATTTATTAATAGATGAAGGATAAAAATAGGATGCATGGGTGAGTACAAGCCTTAGTCTATTTTTAGGAAGGGGGAAAATCAAATTTGCTATATATTGTGTGCTTTGGCAAAGCACAAAGAGGACTTTTTAGATACAGGAGTGCTGAAGAAATTTTTGCCGTTTTTCCCTCTAAATGTGAAGTATTTTCTGCCTTTCCAATTATTTGCAGTCTTGTGTATGTTTCCATTAATCTTGTGAACACAAATTCCCTAGTTAATTATCTTACCCTGTTGCAAATTCAGTAATTTCTGCATGATATTAATGTGCATGTTTAGCTTAGTAGTATTGTTGTGATACTTTCCCTCAATACCTCAAAGTGTTTTTCCCTTAACATTTTGCAAAAAACTGTTGGTTCGTGCATCAAGAATCCTTTCATATATTAGTTGTACATATACTCAGGTCAAAATCCCTTATATTAATTTGGTGTATTACCTCGCTTTTAATCATTTTACAGTCATCTTTTACCCTTAACCTCAAAAGAATCATTCTAGGATACATCAATAAGGAACCAACCTTGATATCGAGAGACTCACCTCAAAATAGGTATACCCACAGACCTGAGGTGTTTCCATTGTATCTATGAAATATAGAGATAAAATTTGCAAGATTATAACACATGTAGCCATCTCTCTACAAGGTGCACTTTTGAGAGATAATAGAAGTATCTTCCTTGATGAAGGGATGGGAACATGAGTTCGTGGTGATTAAGAATATTGGTATATTGATGATGTAGAAGAAGTGGTGGAAGGAGAGGATTGACCAATATTAAGAAGAAACTCATCCTCTTTGATAATGTTATGGACAATAGTTTGGAGTGCTTTTCAATTTTGGTGTTATGTTCGAGGGTGCGATGATAAGCGCAAATGAGGATTTACTCAAACCATGAAGACTTTATGATGTTGGGGTCAAAAGCCTTAATGGGAGGAAGTGTGATAGATTTTTTTGAATTAAATGTTGAAGGACATCTACAGATCCGGAAGAAGTAGAAATTTTACTCGTAGATTCCCTTTTGTATGAGGATAACATTCATGTTATGAGTGAATTCGGTGTAAAGGGTCTCTTGGTAATGCAAGAATTTCCTATCATGAATCTTAGAATAAATAGCTAGGTGAGGATCATTTAAAGTGTAACCATCACCATAATCTAATGTGCAGAATCCACTTCACAAGAGTCAACTATGGTATCAAGTCAGACCACATGCTCTAGTGGGTGATGCAGTGCACATGAGATGATTGTTGCGAGCTTAAAGGCTCCTCCTTACAAGAATGAAGCCACAAGGAAGGAAGAATTTAGGATATGATAAGCTCAAGAATATGGGAATTATTGATTCTAAGCATGACCTCATGATGATTGTTTTTATCTGAATCCAAGATATATGGATGCATGCACCGGACCCATTCAGGATGATTGTTATTATCGCAAAGAGTATCTATAGGATACTTAAAATTTTTATATACTTGGAAGGTGATATGAGACAATTCGTATAGTTTTGGTAACTTGTATGTCCCCTTTTATTGAAGTGTATCATAGTTCCAAGGATTAGAGTCTCCTAAATCTTATAAATAGTTCCTTGGTGATAAAACTTGAAACATTGACATGTGAAAGAAGTGATGACATGTATACGATGAGTCTAAGGTCATCTAAGAGAATATTATAAGATAGAGGAAAGTTTTAGACCATGAATTTTATGAGGAAAATCCTAGAATGAACAATGATGGGTAACCAAATACACCCCATAGGAGGCATCTATTGACAATCATAACCTTTACAAGTGATACGGTTAGATTTCAAGTTATCTATAGAATAACCAAGAGCCTTAATGAAATCTAATGAGGCCAAACATGTTCCTTCTCCTTCATCAATAAGAGCATGCTTGACCATAGTGTGACCAACCTGAACTGAAATGAAAAGAGGTGGATCATCTAAGAAGAGAAATACTTAATCTGGGATCATAGAGGATATAGGAAAATGAATGTAAGAACGATCATTCATGGTGAGATTAGTATGAATGAAGAGAACCTCACATTGACAGTGAATGGTTTCCTCTGAGCCATGTAATGTGAGGCTATGCACCAAATAGGGAGGAAATGGAATGTTCATATCTAACAATGCTCTCATGAGATGCTCACAATGGTGAGGCAATGTATGCATGAGTTCTAAGAAGGGTGTTTGGTTGGGAAGTTGGGAAAATGGTTCAAGAGGATCCCACTTGTCATGACTGGAATTTGCAATAGGTTGCATGAGTGTAAGGAGTTATTAGAAACATAACTAGAAGAAGCGGAGTGAATATGGATACTTATGAAATTTTTTTTTTTCTCATATCTTACACCATCATCTATGCAAGTTTTATTTCCATAGGGGTCAATATTTTTTATGGCCAAAGAAAAAAATCTAAAAACCATAGGCCTTGTAGAAGAATTTCCATAGGGGTTGATGGCATCTAGAGGAGGTAGATTTTTACCTTGAGAAGCATGGTTTTGAAGTAAAGAGGGATATATAAACTTGTGAGTCAATGGATAGAATGCTACAAGATACCGGTTCTATAAAAGCTATGAAAATTTTTACATCATTAATTACAACCGTATTTTCAGGAGTATAATCCATGTCGACTACATTAGCCATATCATTTTCTTTCTTCTTATAACTCTTAGTAACATTTTAATTGGGAATAAAATAAGAGAAAATCTTAAGCTTCCCATTGGCTTGGTTGATAGCTTTATGATGATCCTTTTGTTGAGCTGAATCATGGGATTTAATCGATTTGGCTAAACAATCTCAAGTGATTTCATCATAGTCAAATGGGGGACCTCGAAATAAATTGATGGCATCCATTCATAGTGCATGAAAATTTTCATGAGAGTGACCCCAATTAGCATGCCACCAAAAAAAATTACTTTCATCATGCCAATGAGGAATAGGTCGAGAAGGATCCAAGATCATAGTAAACGGCTTAGGTAAGTGACGTTTCAAATCTTCCTTACTCAATGGTTGATGATAATTAGGCTGAATCTTGTTGCTATTAGGTTGTTGATCAATGTTAAAAATAGTCCTATTTGAAGAAGTGACAAGAGGAAGAGTATCAAAGACTCCTTCGTCTATCATGTTCTTGTTCTTAGAATGTTAGAGGATTTGGACTTACTTGTTGGGTTATGTCTTAGGAGGATATTTCTTAAACTCCATCATGGTATAATATTTTCTTTTAGATTTTTCAAAGGGTTCTTCTAGGGAAGTGGGATAAAATGACCTCACCTTTTATTGAAGGAGAGGTTCAAGCACTCTTAAGAAAATATGGAAGAGGATATCATTAAGCATATATAATTTTGATCATGTGGATTGAGTCTTCCAATGCTTGATGAAATCTTGTGTTGACTCATTTTTAGATTGTTGGAAATTGATGAAAGCATTGATATTGTTCTCAGGTAGGTCATGATATTGAAATTCATTCACCAAGGAAAATTCATTCACCAAGGCTGTCACTAAGGACTCTAGATCAACTATGGATTTAGGAGGTAATTACACCAGAAAAATCTCTAGTGAGAGTCTTAGCTAGGAGTTTGGTTATAGCATATGAATTGGTTCTGATCCACTCATTGCAAAATATTATTAAAATTATTGATGTGAAGGGTAGGATCAGTGGACCTGTCATATGAGATAGAAGGAAAAATGCCACCGATATCCATGCTAGCAATGTAAGGTGTTAGAGACTCTTGTTGGAATACTCTCAAGAATTTTCTTTTGATAGGGGATTAGCTAATGGGCACCCAATTAGGCCCATTTGGAAAAGGAGAGGGTGTGGTGCCCAATGATCCCATTGTAGGGAGGATAACTATGTGAGCCATGATGGCTTCCATTTAAATGAATCCAGCCATAGTAGCATATTGTTGTTGGATCATCTTATTAATAATTTGGAGAATGATATTGGTAGGGTAAAAATTAGAGGCATTCTCAGATGAACCTACTTCAGACCTTTCACTTTTTCTACCCTATTGTGAATTTTTTCTTAAATTAATTCAAGAAGATGCTTGCTAAGAATTTCTTCCAATCCATTTTTGTATCGGGAAACCAAGATAAAAACTTCTAAATATCAGGCATCGATGATAAAATGTATCATCATTTTGGGTATCTTCTTCTTCATCCTTAGGTGGGCCATTGTGGCGGGTAAAAGGATTCTTTCTAGGTGCTCCTATAACACAACAATCCATAAAAAAGGGGAACTTAGCTTTAGGATGATAGGTTTTAGAAAATTTCTAGGCAATAGAATCGAATACCCTAGACCCAAATACTCCATAATAGAATGATGATCTTGCTAAGATAAATTCCTAAAACTAGGTTCACAGACACAATTGGCCATGGAGAAAAGTTTACACAAGGGCCAATGACATCTAGGAATAGATTTGAAGGAATGGAAGGGATTATTTTTGAAGTAGGTATACACAAGGATCGATGGCATTTAAAAATAAGTGTGCTTTGAATGCAAAAATATCACCCCTAGGTAATGGTGTCTATGGAAACAGTTGTTGAGGTACTTCTGATTTTTAGAGGTTTGAGATGAGATTAATATATAAGATGGATGATTTTAACAAAGTGTTCTTGATTAGAGGTCCAGTAGGATTCACATTAGGTTTACCATAAATGTATGGCAAGCCAAGAATGTGTCTCAATAGATTGCACTCCTAATGTTTTTGTTCTATAAGGGTATTGAGGTAACAGTAAGAGACACACATAGATTGACACATAGTGGATAAATTTAAAGGGGTTATAGTGAGCGTTAGGGCCGTGTATCCAGAGGTTACTAATCCCTACACTTGGTCAACATAGGTTTTCCAAGGCCCATGCTTAAGATAGAGGAGAGTACACTCTTATGATATTGGTGAATGGGGAGAGATATGAATTAATGGGGATGAAAAAATCATCACAAACTATACTACAAAGAATGAAAGTAAAATGAAAGAAAGGAAATATAAGAAGTTGACTAATTAAGAGAACTATGTTAACTAGTATCAATATTCATATAAAACTAAGATAACATAAATAAATGTGGAAGGGAAACAAACTAATCTATGTAAAATGACAAAGAGAGTTATATCACTTACTTGTGCAGTGGTCATTGATGCATTTATATCTCAAGAGAAAATCACACCGAGAGGGAATCACTATTAGGTGGAGAAGGGAAACACCGTACCTATCCTAGACTCATTATAGATGACCCAATAGTGCAAGTAACCCAAGAAATAAGAATATTTTCCAATCCAATCCAATCCAAGTGCAATATAAACTAAGAGTCAAGTGAGCAGATGTGAAGTTGGTGCAAAAGAAAAGAGTAGTTTGTAGCTCCTAAGATTCATGCTTCCTTCTTTCATAAATGTCAATATGTAGTGAGCATATATAAGATGCCATCACCCATGGGATATGTCATCAACTAGGGACAAACCTAACATCAAAATCATCACCCGCGGGTGATGACATCATCTAAGGATGATAACATGAGGTAATGTGTCATGAAAAGTGAAAATAGTTGTCATAGATCAAGCAAATGGATGAACAAGGTGTCAAGGTGAAATACAAGCAAGGTGTCAGGAGTGCAATGTATATGAGACATAAAGGGAAAAGGATAACTAATACAAGGAAAACTAAGGTCAGGGAAAAATAGTGATAACCTCTTTATGTGATGTCTCTAACCCATAATGATTACATGAATAATCATACCCGATTCCCATAAGGCCCATTAAGGAACCCGCTCAAGAAATAGATGCATCAGTGACCCTTATATGCACAAAGGAAATTGTTAGTAACATGAATGAAATAAAATAATAATTAAGTTATGAAAGATAATATTGAATTTAAAACCCTAATACTAGAAAGGAATGGATGATTGTGAGTAGAAAGCAGAAAGGGAATAATTATCCCCTTAAAACGTACTTAAGATCTCATCGGAAGGGTCTTAGGGATGAGCCTGGTTTTTACTATTAGATGGGTTGTGCTGCTATTTTGGATATGTTGTTTTTGGTTTCTTTATTCCACTAGTAGAGGCTGCCTCATTTGTTCCTCATTGCTACATATTTTTCTTCACTTATTGTACAGGGTAGGGTTCCTTAACCCATTTTTACCTATAAAAAAACAAGTATGAAAGATGAAAAGTGAAAAATTAGGTGTATACATTGGTTTGGAACAAAAACTTCATGTTGTTGAGATTTTAATAGGAATTACTTATAGAAAAATTCTATTTGATTCTTTATTGTGAAGTACTTTAAGATCCTCGAGATTCCTCTATATATCTTCTACACAATATAAGACATATATGTTAATGTTGGGGTGTCAATTTAAATTTTTATTTTTCAATTAACGAAATTTATATCTTCTTAAGCATAGCCATCTATTCATCTCCATATGTAAGAAAATCATAAATATGAAGACATGGAAAAGGAAATGCCATGATATTATCACTAGGACATGAATTATCAACAATATATTCTCCACCAAATGTGTCTTCTAATGATTCTTTGTTGGATGAAAATATTTTACCGGTACTTTCCTTACCTATAGATTCTTCCCAGAGTTAATTTGGTATCTCTCTTGTCTGCAACAACCTCTATCTCTTTTTCATTTCTTTTGTCAAGTACTTCAATTTTTTTATCATCAATAAGTTTAATCCTTGTTCTTCCGTCTTTTTGGAAACACTTATTTTGAATTTCTCTCATAGGGTTTGACTACATGATCATTGGATGCAGAAATATCATTTACTATGACTTTAATGTTCTTCAACATATGCATCTTCTTGTTTTCTTCTTCTACAACTTGAATGGGGATGTCAACAACTTTGTTTCTTATTTTTGGTACATCAATTTTTTTCAATGATGATCCATTTTTTTCAATGCAAATATTTTCTCAAATTTTTGGTTCATCATGGTTGTAAGAAAATGAGAAAATATTATTCCTTTCATCTTTTTCAATATTTTTAAATTTTTGAACCAAAATAGGATATAGTATTACTAATTGGGTTTTCATACCTCCATAAAATTCATTCAAAAAAATAACTTTCCCAAGATCATAAGGAACTTATTTTTCTTGAAAGAGAAGATCATTTTCATCTTCATCGTTATCACTATCATCCATTAGCATAGAGTACCTATTTTCTATATTCATTTTTCCAAGAAAGATATCATTTCTAGTTACCTTGTTGAGTCATCAACCTCCATTCAAAGGGAGTTTCCTTAATTTAGAAATCCAATTACTAAAGAACTTGATCCCAACGAAGTCACTAAAAATAGTTGGTAGAAATTTCTATTGTTGTGCATGATTTTGGTAAATTTAACAAATTTCCCAATAGAAGCGACATGATAAAACCTACAACATTTCGGGAGATTACCATTCACAAGGTGATATTATTTCGCATTTGAGAGGGTAAATATTACATTGTATGATGGGATTATCGAGATTTTCGGTACTTTTAACCAAAAGTACAAAAAGGCAACAAAAGTGAAGGAATTTGGAAAGGGATTGAAACAAGATAAGAGAGAGAAACCCCAACAAAGTAAAATTTGAGCACTACCTAAATAACTCAAGGTAACAAAAAAATCCACAAAATCTCTTTCTCTTGAATGAGCAGGGATATGAGCTACAATGTGTGAAAGACGATATCTTAGACGCAACACAAAGTACCAAGATACACAACATAATGTTACCTTCTCAAGGGATAATATACAATGAATAAATTGATTTATTAATGGACCTTTGATGTTGAACATAAAAAGAAAATATCACAATCAAAAGGTATTAAAACCCATGTGATGAAAATCATCTTACGTGTTTGCATTCATAATATTCATGAAATTGGAAAATAAAATATACTAAAAATTTTGCAACAAATTTTCTCTAGAGATGAGAGAAACATCGTCCATTTTATAATTTATTTCAAACTAACTACCTTAAACATGACCTACCTCTTGACTTCAAGTTGATTTAGCTTGAGTTACATAATTTATCTTACACAATTATTACAATATATATCCAAAAAAATTCATGTAAAATTTGTCATATTTAGGGCCCAAAACCGTTAAAATAGTGTTCCTTGTTAGAATATATTTACATTCCTTTGAATGGGACCAAAATCAAATTTTGTATGCAAATGTTGTCTCTAGAACAAGGAGTTGTTTCCCAGGGGTGGGATAGGAATATTTCTTTTAAAGGGAAAAAATATCAGAATCTCAAAAAATATATTCAGTCAAAGTTCATCCTCATTGCAAAAGCTTTATAATAATTCAAATGACACCTAAATTAGAGTCCGTATGTGAAAGTTATGGACAAAACAATATTACGATTTTTTGTCATAGCCCAAGGCATGCTTGGTGCCCTTTTGAGGAATTGTTCTAAGTGTTTCTCCTAGGGGTATTATAGGTTTATTTTCTCACAAAGGTTGAAATAAAATTGTAAAGTGTTTATGATTAAATATTATCCTTGTTGCAAGAGATTTTCAACTCTTCAAATGGGACTGAAATTGGAGTATGTATGTGAAAGTTATGGTTGTAAAAAATAACTTAAGTGTTCCTCTTAAGCATGCCATGGGCACTTTTTCTCATAAAGGGTCCAAAGACTCAAAAAAATGGAAATTGTTTATAATCAAAGTACATCCTTGTGGAAAAAATATCCCAATGCTAAGAACAACACCTAAAAGAGATTCCATTTGTAAATTTTATAATAGAAACAAATAACTATTCTCATAAAGGGCCCAATTTTTTTATTTCACTGCATATTTATATATTAGTCACTACTGTCAACCCTCCCCTGATGGTTTTGCTACCCCACACAATTTATTACACCATGGATTATTTTTCCATATCATTTCATTTTACTACTCTATGAATTTTTGTGTTATGTACTATGATTGCTTGTGATATTGACTTATTTGAATATTATGTGAACTTGTGCATTAAATTATAATGTTAAATGTTTATATTGATTTATTTTGATTCTCTATGCACTTTGTTAATTACATACTCTAATTATTGTGTGATATTTATTCATTGGATTGTTATGTACACTTGTGTGGTTATAGGATTTGACTCCTATGAGATAATTTCACTTTTAATTTTTATTTGAACTTGTATAAATTTTGATACTTGATTTTCTAATTCATATGTGTACTTTTATGTTATATGATATGTTTTATTCATACAATTGTATGTTATATGTTTTCTTTACTTTGTACACCTATATTCTATGTTGTGTTTTATCTATGCACTTGTATTCTTTAGGATCTATTTTCTCTTTTCACTTGTATTATCGATGTTGTATTTTCTGATATTATTTTTGTCAACACATTATATTTCACTACTTGTGTTATGGTCATTCTCATCGGGTAACGATAACCCCGTTGACATTTTTCACACCCCGTGCAAAAAGGTCAACTCGAAACTTTTAAGTTTCTCAGAATGGTCAAGTTAGAAGTTTGACTATGTTTTGGGAAGCCATCTCGGAAAGGGATATATTTTTTTAATTGTTTGGTTTTGGACAAAATAAGAATGCCATGCATTAAATTAGCAGCTGAAAGTGTTTCCCCAGAAGGAAACACTTTGCGTATACCACCTCTCTGATGTATCATCTTCAAAGAAGATAATGCAGTAGCCTAGGAAGACTGCTGCAAGGCCTTGGTGAAGGTGGGAAAGATGGCATATGTAGGGTTTTACATTCTAAAGTAGTAGTCTCAGTTGTATGTTTGAAGCATGGAAAAGGTAGTTTTACAAGTAGTTTGCATTTTCAATGAGCATAAAAAAGGTACACTTGATTTAAATTTATTCCTATGATTACGTGAATTATTTAAGTTTTCTAAGTTGTATAAGTTCATTTATTATCCATACAAATGAAGAAGGTATAGAAATGAAAATACATACATCTCATTACATGAAAACCATTCATTTATTCATGAGGAATAATAGTACAGTAAGCCCACACAAGCCGTGGGAGTAACTCTGAAAACAAGAACATAAATGAAAGTACATATGCGTAAAGTTGTGAACAAAGAAAGGATGAAATCCATCATTTCCTGGATTTCCATCAAGTTTGGTGTGAATTGTTTTCCCCACCGCTCCTTCTTCACTATCTTATCTAATTGTTACATTGTACCTGAAAGGGAAAAGAGATTTCATCGAGCTTAGGATTTCATGCTTGTTATATTCACAATGTTAAGTAGATGGAATTTCAAGAAAATTAACTTGATATCAGACAATATAAATGAATAAAAGGTCAGAATGTCTTTTACAGAGTCACTACAACAAAGTGAAATTACTACATCTCAAACATACAATCTATATAAAGGACAAGAATATTATATTCAACATCAAAGCATGAAAGAAATGCATACAAATTATATTCAATCACAAACTTAAGCAAATATAGATTTCCAAAAATACATTTAGTGAAGGGAACGATAACCAAATCGTACCAAGCCAAGAACACAGATGCTAATCAAACACCACGATCTATAAGATGAAAGCAATTCATTAGAATAACTTTACATAAAAACTTTGCAAATAAATGAGAAGCAATATCATATATTATTATGGAACTCAATGCAATACAATGAGAATGGGCCTTTCTTAAATAGGCAAGGAATAACAATCTAAGAACCAATCAAGGTCATAGATCAAGCCATAAATCAAGGAAATAACTAGTCATCAAATAACTAGTCAAGACCATAGATGTAGGAGAGAACTAAACATCAAGGATCTAGTCAATACCATAGATCAAGGAAAGAAATATACCTAACAACTAGATAATATCTCCTAATATCTAAATAAGATAAAAGAAATATCCACATACATAAGTGGGTGAGAATAAATACAATAAAGGTAAATAAAGTACCTAGGTGAACATGAGCTAAGGTAAATACCTATTCTAATAGTTAGAAGATGATATCATCATCTACATTGAAGGAATAAAAATGCTCATCAATAGATAAATTATCAAATGTTCATGTCAGCAATAGGATTCCTGTGAACAACTTATAAGCACAATCAGAAAATGACAGAGTAGGATGAAATCATTTCCATTAGAATGGAGCTATTGATCAATATAAAAGGGAAAACCATATTGATACAAGTTGGAACATTATCACAATAAGGATACAGATACAAGAATAGAACAAATTCTGATGAAAAGAGCAATGATACAAGTACAACTCTTGTAAAACCAATGAACATCCAAAATAACAGGTACAGGAAGTAATGTAAGAGAAGGTGAGGTTCATCCCACTACTTCAAGATCTTCCATATCCTTCAAGGTTTATAACAGTCCTTGTTATTGCAAAACACAAAGGTAGAGTACCAGTTGAAGCAAACAAAAAGTCAATAAGGTCATTGAAGCTATCAAAAATCAATAAGGAAATCATATTACCATAGCTCCAATTACCATCCATGGCAGTGGTCTCAAGGTTAAGGTCCACGGTGAGCTATTTTACAACATAACCGAGCAAAACACGACCCACAAGGTGATAATTAAAGTTAAAAATGGTAAAATAGTGGCCATTACAAGATTGAAATGGAACCCAAATCACAATGTGATGGAGTGAAACGATAGCTAAGCTACAAAATTCTGATGCAAATTTCAAAAAAATCACGGTCTCACAACAAAGAATGGAAGTCTGATTTTTTCCTTTTCAAAATGACACAGAATAGTTGCCATACAGTTTTCCACCTTCAAAAATCTCAAACTTAGACAACTGGAATATATGGTGCCAAACCATTGACCACACAGGAAGAACAAGTCTTCACGGTTTTGGAACTTAAATGCATCAAGCATCAACTGAAATAGGAAAAGAATGATGTCCAGGGCCAAAAGACACAGAGTAACCAGACAACACCGAGGAGCCAAGCTTGAAGCAAAAAGGAACTTAAATGCAAAGCTCAAAGTTTCAGTGAATACAACAAGAAAACAACTTACACATTTTGCAGTGTACAACTAATGAACCTTTGCACTCCACAACGTGAGCAAATCTGCTCATAAAATACTAAACCCTCGAATGCAAATAGCTCTATAGTTAACAGAAATCTCGGCATGAACATAAAGTCAATAATCTAGCTCATATTCATGAAAATCCATCTCCACTCAGAAGGGGAGGTTCAATGGTCAATTTCAAATAATAGAAAAATCAAATATAGAGTTGGGTTGGGATTAATTTACCAAAAATGAATTGTGGCTCAATAGTTGAGATAGGTACGGTTTTACAAAATAGATTGAAATATCCCTCCATTCATGGTGACGAGAATTTACAATAGACCCACCCAGTTAATCGAAAGGAATTATAAACTGAAACCCCAATTCATTTTTTCAAAATACATTCAGATGAAAGCCGAACAGATCTAAAAGGCACGGTTAAGCTTTTCCTCAACACTAGAAAGTTCAAAGAAGGTAAAGCATTATGAATACAAATACACATCTCGAGGCTTCAAAACATAATCATGCAAACTTCAATATCCGAAAGCGAGATAAAGTGGCGAAACAAATATACAAATACCCATAAATCAAGAGTACTAAACTAGTATACCCTCTGAGCAAGGCAATAAGCAAATACCTAGTTCACGAATGCTTTCAAAGACAATATGAGAGCAATAACTCACCTTGATACCCATGGAGTTACAGTCACAGAGGCAGAAAATCCATGACAAAGTAATTTACATTGATCCATACACTTCGTTAAAAACGTCATGTCCAATTTCATAGCGGAGAAACCAAAAATCATGCACATGAAGCCCCAAATGATCACACAGATGTAGAAGGAGCCTCTATCAGAACTCACAAACCAACTTTCATGGCCACCTGGGAGAATTTCTCTAAGGCTTCACCAAGCTAGAAAATCTTCAAGTGAAAAGACCAAATGAGCTCGAGATCATTTAACACACTCACCGAGTTAATTTAACTCATATCGATGCAATGTACAAATATTCATGGTGCTTAGCAAACCCTAAAACTCAACCAAAGCCAATATTTGTGCACATGTCATCTACATCATGAAGCCCCCAACCAAGTTGGGCTAGTCTCAAACAAAGAGTCGCCAACAAAGCTCGAGGGTTGGTCCATCATGGAGAAGGGATCTTCCTCAACTAATGATTATGTTTGTTGACTATAGTTTGCTCCATAATAAATCAAATCCAATAATCATTTCTCAACCTTAGTCCACACCAATGATTTTGAGGGGTCCAAATATTATTCATGCCATGTTCAAAAGGAGTTAAATCTTGATTAATATATGCCACATGATGATAAGGGCCAGGAACCTTAATACTTCACTATGATTAGTCAAAAAGTGTCCCATTATTATTCAAATCAAGTATTCATGTCATGTAAATTCAAAGGGGCAAGGTGGATCACCTAGTACACGGAGATCAAGGCCAAGAGATAATGATTACGCAAAGTATTTATTACCTTAATCTTTCCAAAGGTCCCATACCAAAGGGAGTTAAAGTTAAAAGAAAGAAAAGTTGAACATGTGCATGTGGTCCCCACAGTGGGGTGGAGTTTTTCTATTTTGTTAAGTGTTAGAGAAGAAAAACATTATTTTATATAGGGGTAGGTTTCATGTCACCCATTAGAATACATAAAAATAAAAGACAGAGGTGAAGTATGTGTACAGATGTCAACATCATAGCCTGCAGGTGGTCCCCACACATTGGGTGAATTTTGTAAAGTGTTAAAGACACAAGAATTATTTTTTCTCACACAGAGAGATTAATTTTTGCATGTGCATCCAAGGGGACAAAATTAAAAATGTCAAATTTATCATTGCAAGTGGATCAAATTGTAAGTGTCACATCAAGCACTAGAAGATAGATATTGCATGCACATTGGAGGAGACTTACACAACAAGCAAGGGATATTATTAGCCAAATTATTCATCTAACTTTATTAAAAATAGATCAGTCAACCACAGTTTGACTAAATGTATTTTTGTAATCAAGGCTATTAATGCCTCATTGTATTAGCATGTCTATTTTTATTCCTTTATTTATTCATGATAAAGGGGTAAAATTAGCATGCATGGGCGAGTAAAAATTTTATCCTATTTTTAGGATGGGATGGGTGAATAATTTTGCTATATATTGTGTGTAATTGCAAGGCACATAGGAGGACTTTTGGACATAGGAGTGCTTTGAAGAATTTTTTTCTAATTTTGCCCCCTTTAATGAGAATTGATTTCTGCCTTTCCAATTATTTGCAGTAATGTGTATATCTCATTAATTCTTATAAATTTAAAATTCTCTGATTAATCATCTGACCTTGCTGTAAATTTAATATTTTTGCATAATATTAGTGTGCATGTTATCTTATTGTATTGTTGTGACTCATTCCCTCAATACACCAAGTGTTTTGCCTTAATATTCTGTTGAAAACTATTGGTTTGTGCATCCATGTTTCATTCTCAAATTGATTGTGCATATACTCAGTCAAAGCCCTCAACAAGTTTGGTGTATCACCCCATTTTTCAATTCAGTTACAATCATCTTTTTACCCTCAAAACCCCTAAAAATTAGTTTAGGATACATCAAAAAGGAACTGGCCTTGATACTAGAGACTCACCTCAACAATAGGTATACCCACAAACCTAAGGTGTTTCCATTGTATCTATGAAAGAGAGAGATCTAGAGAAAGATTAGAACACCTATAATCATCTCTCTATAGGGTGTACTTTTGAGAGATAACAAACCACTCATATTTTCTAGACACATTAGTTGTTATATGTCTAGATGTGAACTAATATACTACAAAATGTTACTTTCTATATCTTTTGACAAGGAAAAACATCCTATGGAATATTTCCTATATCACTTGAGTTAATGCCATTAGATAAAAATTATCTATGTCATATGTTTCTTATGACATAAATTGATATGAAACACATTGTTTATGGTACACATTATTTATAACACATGGATTATTGACTACTTCCTAGCACACATTTCTTGATTGCAACGATACCGAATTTGAGAACCACTAACACATAAAAATCAAAGCGACCCAAATGGATATAAACAATCAAAACATGTAAAACTAGGAAATCTAATAAATTTTATAAAAATCTTATGGTTCAAAAAAGGAAACAAAGCAGATGTCAAAAGGTTTGTGTTAGGACGATACAAAACGAACATTGATTATAGTCCACATAGCCCGAATTGATAGAAACAATAAAAATATGTTAAAACTAGGAAAATAGACTAACTTTATAAAAATCTCATGGGTAAAAAATGAAATAGAGCAAATGTCAAAGGTCAACTTTGGGATCAAAGGATCCTGCAAATAGGGATATGTAAGTCATGAAAGGGTTTCTTGCAACTATGAGTAAGTGGTTATGTATTCTTGGAAGCATATGGAGGCTTTCTTGCCACAGTGAAAACTCAACGGAAAAGTGCCACCCAAAAACACGAGAGCTTATTAAGAAACACAAACACTCGTCGACCAAACTCTTCTCACAATCAAATGCCTTCCGGCATCATTAATGACTCTAAATTAGATTTTTTTCATATATTTGTTGTCTTTAATTTGAATGATATTTTTTCAACATTCCGCTTTGTTCAATTATCTATTGACCCTTCAAAACATTTATAGATAATCGATTACGCTAAATGAACATGTAAATTTAAGACTCCATCAATAAAAATTCAACATTGAACATAATATTTAACAAATTCACAAATAGAAGTGCTTGAAATATATTGACTATCACAATTTTAAAAAAATATTTATTCAATTAAAAATGCCTCGGCAAATTTGCAAATTTCTAACTATATTTTAGTTATATATGCTTGAGCAAATTTGCAAATTTGTAACTATATTTTAGTTTATGTTTATAATGCTTTTTCTTTGCGTGAGGAATGTTTTGTTTTTTTAATTTCAAACTTGCACTTAACATTTCGCAAATAAAATATCTCACTGAAGAAAATTCTAACATAAGGTGTGAGGGCAACGTACAGTTTCACCGTTGGGGCAATGACAAAATCTAGTTGACATTTTGAAACAATATACATAAACACCATACAACTCTATTATATAAATTCCTCACCGTTCTGTAATAAATTGGACGTAAACAAATTGCATTATTTTATTTAACCGTAAATTGAAGGGTTCTAAACTTTGGAAATATATTGTATACCTTGCACGAATACAGCCATTTATCGTTTGCTCACACACTAAATACAAAATATGCATTAATTTCTTGATCTATCGATGGCACCAGTTTTTCTAGTCGACCACAAATTTCTTGATGACTTGCAACACAAACTCTAAAACCCGCTCAGGCGTGGGAAGGATTTTCTTGACGCTCTCCCTTTCCATACATTTTTTATGCCATGCATAGAGCAGAGGAAATCGAGTCTCGAATGGTACCTTAAAGTTTCCAATAGTCTCATAAGTATGGAACCAGGGCATAAATGCTACGAAGGCAATATCCAGGAACCCAAACTCCTCTCCACCGAAATAAGGCCCTCCTTTTGACATCTCCTTCAGCGCCCCTTCTAAATATTCCAGATTCTCCAACAGGTCGCGCTTGGCCTCTTCAAGAGCATCCCCTTTGGATCTCATGATACGAAATCCTGGCTCAAATATCTGAAACCAGAAAGCATCTTGCACATTCATTCAGCCAAGACAAACAGAAATCTCTAAGCCATTACATAAATACAACCTCTGGCTTACCTTCTTGTCTACAAAGTCGGCCCAGAATAGGGAAAGCGCACGGTCGTATGGCTCCGAGGGCAGAAATTGCTTGGATGCTGGCCAGGCCTCGTCAATGTATTGAAGAATTATGAGAGACTCGCAGATGGGTTTGCCGTTGTGAATGAGTACTGGTATTTTCTTGTGCACTGGATTCATTCGCAAAAGCAGGTCGCTTTTGTTGACTGTAATATTTTCTTCTTGGAATTCGTATTTGACGCCTTTCTCTTCCAATCCAATCTGAACGCGCATGCCGAATGGACTCGGCCAAAAGCTCAGCACTTTCACTTCCCCCATCTTAAATTATTCGGAATTCCAAACGAGCACACAGTATAGATCTTGACCTATTCCACAAAGCGAAGGAATGCAGGGATACCTATATAGAAAAATACAGAGAGTCGCCAACTGTGGACCATTTACTAGTTTTGTAGAGGCAACTGTGGACCATTAACATAATGACGGTGAAAGAATGCCGATGCATACAAATTCGGGAGGCTGCACTGTCGGGTCTGGAATACCGCCAATCCTAATACTGGCGTAGGCACTTACGTAAGATGTGCAGGACGTACTAAGGTGGTGAATAAGTAGCAGGAAAAAGGTATGGACCAGAGCATACGGCAACCGACCATTATATAAATTGATGACTGGAATAACGAGCAATGGATAATAGGTGTCCATGCTACCAGACACCCAAACCTGCCATTAATGTAAGGCTGTGCCTTGTGGTAAGAAAGTGTAACACGACAATAGGAAGGCGGTGCGTTGCGGTTGATCGGTCACAGTTAATATGAATGTAAAGTTCAGATTTGACGTTTGTGGTGGACGTTTTCTAGCATTAACGTTTCCCACATTTCCTTCCGGGAACAGGCACAACTCGTTTGGTATCTTATGTTTAATGACCTTTTGCTCTAAAGTTTTTTCTTACACGTCACAAATTTTGTAGAGATTTTTAAAAAGTGGGGAAGCCACCTTGGCACCATGTCAATCGCCATGTGGCAGACTTACTAAACCAAAAATTATTAAAAAAAAATTAAATTTACATAGTGAACTGAATAACATTTTTTCTTGCGCGAAAAATTGTTTGTAACCAAGTGGCAAGTAGACAAATTTACTTCTATTTCCAAAAAAATCGCATTCAATTCACTTCACAACATCCCCTACCACTGCGTTAGCCTCCACCGATAGTGAGTTCATTTGCGCTAGTAACGCATTCAATGCAGTCATTAACTGCATGGCATTGCATTTGGCAAGGTGAATGCGAGGGACGAGAAGTTGAACATTCTCGCCCCTTCAAATCCTACAATAGAGCCGAAGACCGATCCCTATCACCAACCGCCCGACCGTTTCTACCCAGCTGACAGAGCCGAAGACCCTTCTAAATCTGCTTGTAATCACCATGTGGGTCACGAGGTGAGCATGTTTCCATAGTTGTTTGGATCTTTTCTCTTCGAGTTTCATGCAATGAGCACATTGGCAAACAATACCAATTTTACAAATGTATATTCATTCTATATTGAGTTGTTTATGTGCATGTTCTTGTTTAATCAAGCATTACCAATTTTACAAATGTATATTCATTTTATATTGAGTTGTTTATGTGCATGTTCTTGTTTAATCTTCCATTCAAAGACAAAACCTATTGATTCATCATATTTTGGCCATTAGTATGTATTTCTATGTAGGGTTATTTAGTAACGGGTTCCGTTATCACATGTTTTTAAGCATGCACTCTGAACTATTATTTTTCAATATAATTCATTTATTTTAATGCATTATGGTTTTTCCTCCATTCACCACTAACTCTATTAATACGGAGTAGAAATTGTCCAAAATATAAGGTTTTTTCACCCATGAGTCTTATAGCTTCAAAATATAGTGTTGTTATTGAGTAATGGGTTTCATTCTACCCTATTTATTTTTTCAAGCATGCATGTTGAACTATGGTATTTTCAATGTATATTCTTTTATTTACGTGCGGTTTGTTTATTCCTCAATTTTCCACAAACTTTGCTAACACGATGTAGAAATTGTCAAGAAACCATGGTTTTTTCACCCATGCATCTTAGAGTTTCAAAATACACTGTTGTTATTGACAATACATTGCTATTATTGAGTAATGGGTCTCGTTTAGACCCTTTTTTTTAGGCATGCATGCTAAATTATTAATTTTTAGTGTATATTTATTTATTTCAGTGCATTTTTCTTATTCCTCTGTTTTCCACAAACTCTACTAATATGACATAGAAATTGTCCAAAAAACAAGGTTTTTTCACCCATGTGTCTTACAGTTTCAAAATACAATGTTGTTATTCACTATACACTGATGTTATTGAGTAATGGGTTCCATTATGGCCATTATGTTTTCAAGCATGCACGATAAACTATTTTTAGTGCATATTCATTTATTTTAGTATATTTTGTTTATTCCTTTATTCTCGATAAACTTTGTCAATACTACGTAGGGGAAGAATCCAAGTAAGGGTGGATGTAATGGATGACAAGGTGATGGGCGTAGGTGATAATGTTGGATTTTGGTCTATGGTATGGTATTAATTGTATGGGAATTAGGTTCATGTGATGTGGGGGTGGAGTTTGATTGTTAGGCGGATGATTAGGAAAGGGTTATTTGAAGATGTCAAGAGGTTGATTAGGTGGTGCATTTAGGATTGTTCACTTGGAGGTTGCAGTTAATGAGTTTTTAGACGACTTCTTTAAAGGAGCGACACTTCTCAATGTCATGGCCATGAACTTGATGATATTTGCAGCAATGTTTCTCACGATACAATGCAAGTTTGGGTCTTGATTCGTCAAAGGGTTGGATAGGAGGAGGACGAATGAGATGAACCACCATTAACATGTCAAATATTGAACTATAGTACTCCCCAAGAGGGGTATAGTTAAGCGACGGTCTAGGAGCTCTTTGTGGAGGCTACATATGACAAGTAGATGCAT
Organism: Taxus wallichiana var. yunnanensis; assembly: GCA_018340775.1. Lineage (NCBI taxonomy): Eukaryota > Viridiplantae > Streptophyta > Pinopsida > Cupressales > Taxaceae > Taxus > Taxus wallichiana. The sequence continues at coordinate 121,673,619 of CM031241.1, read as the reverse complement.
ATGATGATTTAACCACGATGGTATTAGCGGCGTTCTTAGGTTTTTCACTATGCATGGAGGATTTAGTGAACTTGGATATGGGCTTGTTTGATTGGAGTTTAAGATGGCCTTTCTCAAGGAACGAAGTTCGAGTTTGTGAGCCATGGTAAATGCCTCTTCAAAGCTTTTAAATGATTGGATTTGAAGAGTGGAAGATATATACTTTGCACAAGAACGTGAGAAGAGTTCAATAAGCTCATTTTTGGAAGCATGAATGATAGTTAATTGATGATGCCACATCATTGTGCAACAAAATCCACAAAAGATTCATCATCATAGTGTCAATGGAATAGAGGTCGATGATTGTGATCTTAAGCACAATATTGATTGAGAAATGTTCTAGGAATAATTGGGCAAGTTGGGTGAATGAGAATTATGAATGTTGTGGGATATTGTTATACCAATCCAATGTAGATATGGCTAACGACATGGGGAATGTGTGAAGCATGAGGTCTTGATTGTGAGAGATAACATATAACGAATGTCTAAACGTGAGAAGATGTTGTTGAGGGTTGGCGTTACTTATTGAACTTAGAAAATTTTGGTAATTCCCAATGAGGAGGATAAGGTTTCACGGGAACAGATGAATTGATTGGTTCATTACAGATTTGTTCATACAATAACATGGTTTTGGACCCCAAGGTAGCATCTTAGAGATTATCCATTCTACTCAATAATGCTTGCAAGGTATCATTAGATGGATGAGGTTGTGATTTTGAAAGGTGAGGTTGTGATTTTGAAAGGCGAGATTGTGATGCATAAGAGGTGGATGGGTTATGTTGTTGATAATTTTTATGTACGTTTGAGGATGAGTTGGTGTTTGTGGAAGCAATTGATAAAGGGGGATGTAATTGAAGGGTTGCGATTGGATGGGTTGTGATAAAGGTTGTAGGGAAATGGGGATATGGTAATATTGGTTTGATTGAGTTGGATGTTGAGAGATGGGGATATTTGATTGGTTTGTTATGGGATGAGTTGGAATATAAGTAATGGGTGGTTGAGATACTTGAGTTGGTTGAGTGGGAAGTATGTAGTGATAAGCACCTTGAGGAGGTGGTTGATGGGTTTGCATTGATTTAGATGGATGGGGCTATGAAGTGATCACATTGGCATGAACATGGGAAGTGGAGATAAGAGGTAATGTTGAATTATGTTGTTCGGATATGGGAGGAAGTAAGTGTGATTCTTGAGATGATTGAATGGGGGCATAAGTGACCATAGTAGATGATGAGGTGATGGGGATAGAAGAAGTGATAGTAGTATTGACATGAGGCAAGTTAGGGGATGGGGACCACTAATTGAGTGGTTTGGTGATTGTGAGGGATTGAAGAAGAAGGTTTATTAGGATCAAGCTCATGTTGGGCCATGATAAGCTCATTCATATCTCTAGGAAATAAAATGACAAGTTGTGATGTGAGGACTTGTGTAGATTCAGGATTGGAATGATAAGCATAAATTTGTTGCAAAGGAGGTCCATCAATGGGGAGGTTGGTGGTATTACGAAGGAGATAGTCATGAAGATAAACTGAATTACCATTTAGAATCTCTTGAAACTCCGTACAACCTCATGCGGAATGAGAGGAGGCCTCAAGTGTCGATAGAGGTGGTAGAAGGGGGTGTTGCTGGTCTAGATGGAATGGATTGATGAACAAGGAAGGGATTAGTTTCAACATGAGTGTTAGGTTGGAGTAATTAAGTTTCTCAAAGAATAGGAGTGGAAATGATGGGTTGAATAACAATGGAAGAGACGACCAATGGGGTGGTGGTAAGAAAAGAAAGTGTAGAAGTTTACTGGGAGGTGATGGTGTAAATAATAATGTTGTTTGACGACATGTTTTGTTCCATTTTTTTACTTGGGATCTTGTAATAACTAACATGAAATAAACAATAAACAAAACTATGCTGATTTTTAATTAAAGAAAGCATATCAAGCAATAATGTTTTGATTATCTTGATAATTAAAGATGTGAAAATAAATGAAAAAATGGGCTTGAAGGGAACCTAGGAAATGGAAATCTATGGATGGTTTCAGGTAGTTTTGGTGGGAGTCCTTGATATACCCGAAGGTACATGAGGCAAAAAAATTTGAGGACTACGTCTACAGGGATTGGTATTGGTGCCTACCCCCTCACTTCACGGTCCTATAATGATAAGGGAGTCAGGTGGTTAGCCAATATACCCATAGTCAAAAAAATTATAACGCGTTCAAAACGTCGTGGCAAGTATCCTATTGGGTGATGAAATCACGATAGTTCTTCCCAGGGAGGAAGTGTTTTTAGATGTGATGATTGATGTGTGTGTGATGAAGTGTATGCAAAGTGTTAAACCCCTAGTTAAACTAGATTTCCAAGAAAGTATGAAGGGTTATTTTTAGATCCAAAATGAAATGTGTAGATTCGATGAGAGTAGCAGACAAGTGATGCAATGCAAATAAAAGAAAGAGATGGGGAATAAAAATAAGGAATACCTGGATAATACTTTTCCTTTTTATCTAAATTTTTTTTTTAAGAAAGCAAGAAAAATCCAATCAAGTGACATGATCCAACACATGCAAGAAAGCGGGAAACATTCATTCTTACGAGGTTATTAGAAGAAAAAGAGAAGAAAATGAAGATAAAAGACAAAAATAAAAGACTCACCAAAGAAGGGTGCATCCCACTAAGTGTGCTTAGAATGTTGACCAAATTCCATTGTTCGTCTAAGATTAGTGAACTAGTAGTAAAGAAAATAAGTAACTCTAAATATGTGAGGGATTAAGGTACCTTGAAATGTGATGACAATGAATACAAGCGCAAAATGAGTTATCCTTTTATGTAGCGAGTTAAGTGACCTACAAATTAAGTGTACTCAACATGAAAAGATTAGATTAGTAGATAGATGGGTGGGTTTCTGATGAAATTAGTCCTGAGAAGAGAAAACTTCGTAGGATGGATTTCAACCCACATTTTGATAAAGATAAATAAAATTAGATATTGCTAAACTAGATGTAGCAGAATTTGAACCCAAATAGAAACTAAAATGCTAGATGTAAGATAAAGATGCATATCTCATATAAATGCATGAAAAGTAAATCAAATATGGGTGGGTCGACGATGACTGAGGTTGTAGAGCACGGTCGATGGTGACCGGGGTAGGATGAGAAGATGTAGAAAGATAGGCCTGCAAGACCTCATGTAGGCTGATCTCAAGTTGATCTATACTAAAGGCGAGAATAGGATGGATCTATATCTAATTGAAAAGATGCATAAAATTTATGAAAACTAATGATTAATGCAATGAGGATAGATCCAATCGATGATGACCAGATTGAATCGGCGGCAAGAATCGGGATTGAGAGTAGATCAGAAATGGAAGAAAGGGTAGAATGACATGATCTTAGGGATAGAGGATGTATAAACAAACAATAGATGAATGGGGATCTTGACGGAAGAAAAAGAAACAAAATGGAGGTTGGGTCAACGGTGACCAAACTATGTTGATGACTTAAATGGGGTGGATCTAAGATTGGACAAAAATGAATGGGCTGAAATGAAGATCTAAAGATAAGAAATGAAGGCATGGGAATGAATGAAACAGAAAGCTCCTAATGACAACTGAACCTACATAAGATCTGATGATGATATGGTGATAAATTGCAACAATGGATCCAAACATACAAGAGAGAAAAATAGGCTTCAAATATCCCGAATATGGACACAAGATCTCCAAGAGAAATCCAAGAAGCCTATAACAGTTGTAGAGAAGGCAAAAAAATGAAAGAAAGATCACAAGAAGGCTTGAAGACTCCAAAATTACATCTTGAGAAAAAGAGGGGTAGGGTGGCTTTATAGGGTTGATAGTGACCTCTCCATTTGGGTGGTGAAAAGGTGGTGAGTTTGAGACAAAGAGCCCAATTGATGCAGGATTAGTGTTCAAAAGGATTATGAGGAAATAGGGTTTCTTAGGATGAGTAAATGGGTAGGTGGAGGGTGGAAATTATTAAATAAAGGCCATAGAGAGGTGAAATCATTAAATGATGGCATAGAAAGGATAAAATATAATATTTAGGGAGAGGAAATACATTAAATGGGTGATTAACGAGATGAATAATGATGGGAAATAATGATATGTTGGGATAAATAAAATTTAGAATGGAAGAAGGGAATTTGAAAGGGAAGAGAGGTATGCATGAAAAATATGATGGAGAGAAAACATGAGATAAAGAGTTGCGATACCAAAAATTGGTGTCTATATTTGCCCCTTTTTTCAAATGAGTTGTATTGCGCAAGATGTGAGAAAAAAACAAAGAGAGATGAAAATATGATTGATGAGGTTCTCCCCCTCAAATTAGGGATCAATGACATGAAGGAACTCAATCACGAGTTTGAAAGAGATAAATGAAGAAGGAAAAGGGAGGAAAAGATGAGTAAAAGAAAGTGATGAGATAAGATATCCCAGACGAGGATAAAAAAGTTGAAAAGTAATTAAAAATATGGTAGTGATTTTGGAATCACTTTAGTAGGGAACAAAGTACGTCTCAATAGTGATGATTCCAATGTCCTATAAAAATATGATTCGAAAAAACCACTACAAAATGAAGGGAATCCAATGGGAATCTACTCAAATGGATGTGCAAGCCATGGGACCAATGGGTCAAAGGAAGACATCAAATATATGTAAACAAATGTGAAAATGGTAGAGATAATGGTTGTGACAAAAGGATAGGGGTTGGGTGCATGCGATTTTTTTTCGACATGAGGAATAAAAATATTCATCCATCGAGGGGACAAAAAGAGGTAAAATAATAATGCCCCAAGATGGAACACGAAGATGGCCGTAATGGAAATATTATGAAGGATAAGATAATGGTGCCTCAAGAAGACCACGAGGATGGCCACAAAGGCATGCGAAATGTAAAATAAAGATGTAATAGATAAATGTGGCACCTGACGGACACACAATAAGGATGTGATATGAGGACCACTCAAGGAAAACATGGAAGAAAAGATAATGTGAAAGGAAGGATTGATAAAAAAATAGCTAATAGTAAGATTGATAAAAACACGGGGAGGTCGGGTCAACGGTGACTAGGTAGGGTCGGCGAAGACCAAGGATGAAGTGGTAGTAACCCAAGGAGGTCGACGAGCTAAATAAGCCCCTCGGTTGGCCGATTAGGCTCATTTACATTGTGTGAATTAAAGATCAAGATCTCTGAGTGTAAAAGAGAGTTGAGGTTGTGAGCAAGATGGAGGTTGGTGGAGCATTGAGGAAGTTGTAGAGGGCCCGTCGATTGAAAGTTCCTAAAACCTAGCTTGTTTTAAAGCATTTTTGATATATTTTTATTTTTTTTCACTATTTTAAATTTTAGGATCAGTCACGAGGGTGGTTACTTAGTGAATGGATGTGGTTTTTTGTTGACCAAGCCTAAAAGGGTGTCAACCCATTCTTGGAGGCATCGACCCAACTTGGGCCAACGTCGACCACTGTGGATAAAATGTGTGATTTTGGATTTTTAGATGATAAGGAATCTAATGTTTTTGTGTTTGATTAATTTTGTAGGTGCAAGAGACTTCAAATCTACTAGATAGATTCCTAACGTTGTTTGATCAAATCAGAGGGCATATCATAGATACTGAGTGGGATCACTTATCTACAGTCAAATTAGGTGGATTTCGTCACTACAAACAGATTCCACAAGATGTTGGGCTAATGATTGTATCGGTAGATAAATGGGATAGATGGACAAGAATATTATGATTTAGGAAGGGAGATATGACCATCACACTCGATGATGTATACCACATCTTGAGGCTACCTATACAAGGTGAGCCCATACAACCCATCACATCAGATAACAAATTAGGGCTTTTGACACTCTGTTTGAAGTTGATGCTCAACATATTACTTTCACATCTAGGGAATTTTCCTATGAGATGAGATATGAGCATGGAGTGGCACAAAGTAGACTGATTTAGGTGGTGGTGACGGTCGTTTCATGATATGCACTACTAGACTCGGGGGTTGCTACATTTCTATGGGTGTTATTAGGCATACTAGTAGATATTATGGATTACAAGGTGGTGTTTTCTTTTTGTTCTGCCTTACTAACATAGGTATATCATGAGTATGTATACCGAGAGGAGATGGACTAGATTGGATGTGAGGTTCCTTATCCAATACTACGCTTACGAGCATATCGTAGTAATTAGGACACCAGGGCTATCATAGGTGACAGGTGACCACATTGAGCTAGTCATGGGATTTTTGAGATAACGAGCTAACCATTATCATGGTGATAGAAGAGAGGGGGATCATAGTGGTATGTGGAGAGATTGACAGAACTTTATGTGGAGCAAAGCGGGTTAGATGGTAGCCATATTGTGAGTATCCTACAAGGCCTGTGGTTAATTTGTAGTTGATGGGGATGAGACAAACTAGATGTGTACAAGGGTGGAGGCCCAAGATGATAGAGGTGATCCATTTTGATAGGGTCAAGAAGTAATTTGGAGTGGTATAGAAAACTCCTAGAGAGCCTATTAGGTATTAGTGAGATGAGTTAGAGAGATATCTTCTAAGTCCTTATATGGACGACCCATTAGAGGAGGCGGGGGCACCATGGGACGATGATGCTGATGTAGGGGTTAGATATAGGTTTACAGATTGGATGACTACCACATGGGAAACTCATATAGCAAAAAATGGGGATGAAGGAGGCGATGAGGAGGATGAGGTTCCCATCGAGGAGGATGTGGCATCTAGAGGTGAGGTTAATGATTATGGAGGAACCATTGTAGAGATATCTCAAGTTACACGTAAAGCATGATCTATCATGCCTAGAGATGGACACGAAACTCCATGAGCAAGAGGTGGCACATTAGGAGGCCAAAATCCTACTCCATGAGAGGGACCAGGCCATTCAGTAGAGGGATCAATACAAGAGATACCAAGAGGCTTATGGTGCTAGGTTTGGATATCTCACACCAATATTCGTATTAAATTTAAGGAATGGTGCACCAATGGCATCACAGGGGAGCATGATAGATGACTCATCTAGGTTTTGTGCCCCTGGATCTATATAGAGCACTGGTAGCTTAGGTGTAATATTATGAGCAGATAGTGTCATTATGGCTACCAAAAACATAGAGATATACTACACATCTAGATGATCGGCGAGGAGTAGGAGGTGCAACATGAATAGCACCATCTAGGCGTACTAAGAGCATGACACAACCATAACGAGTTGTGGGCCATGGTGGAGGTGATGAGGCCCAAAGACTTATTCATGAACCTACCCCAAGGAGAAAAATTTGAGACTTTTTGATGCATATTTCACTTATTTTGATGATATATCTGGTTTGATACATGACCCTTAACGACCTATGATAAATGTATATGTGTACTTGGACTATGATGTGTGTGTGTGTGTGTGTGTGTGTGTTTTTGTTGTGATTTATAATGTGTCATGTGTTTTGATTCATGGTTTTGATGATGCATGTAGCTTTAGATGTGGATGTTTTATTATGATGTTATGGATTAGATGTAAATGTTATATCTTGTATGTAGATATTTTATTGAGATGTTATGGGTTGTAATATGATGAAATGATAGTGATTACTTTTTATAAATATAATATGATATGGATGTGATGTGATAATGATGGATAGTTTTTAGACATGATAAAATAATGGATAAATGGTGTGATGAATTTATAAATATGTTAGCTATGATTGATTTTATACTTAAAAGTACATATATAGGAATGAATTGAGTGGTTAAATTAAGAATAACATGCGTGATGCAAGAGAAAGGATGCGACTTCAATGACCAAAAGGAGATAAAAAAATTGAATCATAGTAAGGAGTTCAAGAAGAAACAATGCTTCGAATAGGATTGGAGGTAAATAAGAAATATAGCCAATCAAGGCAATGCACTTGCAACCAATATCAGTTGTTAACACAGAACCAACAATAGTTAGTAATCGCAAGGATCACGAGGGAAAGTATGGAAAATGGACTTATAAACCTAATATCGACATGACACAATGGGTTTTGATGAAACATGTATGTGGGAATATAGGTTCTCCATAGGTAGGCATTCCTAGGTCTATGCCCCAGCTCTGAGAACAATGGTGTAAACTGATCAATGCAAGACGTTTACTATGGAAGAGAAATTTGATCGATGTAGGCTACTTTCTTAGAGTTCTTTCTTTTAAAACTATATGATTTTGCTTTGAGTATATAAAAAGTTGATCAATGCAAGAAGCCTTCACTTCCATGATATGAGATGGTATCCATCCTTTGAGGGAGTGGTATATAATTTGCTTTATGATTTTGGATTTTGGCTTATTCTTTTATAAATGGAAGGATAAGATATGCATGATAGCTTTCCTTGAGGATCATTCTATATTTTTTGATATTTTTTCTTTTATGAACAATTTTCCTTTGAGGGAGAAGTCTATTTTTTTGGATAAGATATCTATTAGACGAGCATCCAAATATTTTTACTTTTGTATGGAAGAGTTGGGGATATCTAGGTAGATCACTTAGGAGGGGATGCAGAATGTACTAGTCACACCTGTAGACCCTTAACGTGGTTCCAATAGGTAGATAAGAGGGAATTGGATGTAATGATTATGGATTTATCACCAAGATGGAAAAACCTATACATAATGAATATGCTACGAGGAGAGTTGTGGTGCCCATATTCAAGGTCATAGATAGGAAAGTGATGGTAGACCACATAATTCTAAATCATTACGATGAAGGGTGAAAATTGTTAATGATGGATGGATGACCATTAAGATAACTAAGGGCACAATAGTAGGTATGTTAACAATAGAATGGCTGCAAGTGCAATGTGTTAAGTGGTTCCATTTCCACTATACCATCAAGAGAAGCCAAACGATAGGCTCCAGACCTATACATATGCATGATAATATAAGGTCCACTCTAGTTGGGAGAAAAATTTCAATGTTGGCTCCTTTCAAGAGTAGTGACATTCTAAATTTATTTGAGGACAAGGTCACCGATGTTAAATTCACATTCATTGAGGTGTTTTTTATAAGCACGTTTAATGCACTCTTGGTAGACATGATGATAGTCAAGAGCGAGAAAGCAAAGTTAGTCTAACAACTCAAGTTGTGCTAGATGCTCTTGGTGATAATTTTCATCCGATATGAAGTTGTGAAGAGAAACACAAAAGGATGGGATTTTGAATTCAAGAGGAAGAATAGATTCAAAGTTATAGACAAGAAAGAAAGGAGTAGTTCCCGTAGAGGTGCGGATGTTGGTCCGATAAGCCTAAAGAGCAAAGGGAACACAAAGATTCCAATTACGACTGGATTTTCAATAGTCTTGGCAAGGATGTTGTGAAGATTTTTGTTATTGGCTTTGGCTTAGTTGTTATCTTGAGGATAGTATGGAGAAGAGAAGTTGACCTTAATATTGAATGAGTCACAAATATTTTTGATATATTTATTTTTAAAGGACTTTTCATAGTAAGTGATGAGCTTATGAGGAACACCGAAGTGACAAATTATATGTTGATAGATGAAATTAATGATTTGATTAGCTTTGGTTGATGTGAGTGGAATGACTTACACCCATTTGGTGAAGTATTAAGTAGTAGTGATGATAGAGTGATGGTGTTGAGAGAAATGCAGATTGATGAGGCCAATGAGGTATAATCCCTATTATGAGAAAGGAAAAATGTCCTAAGCTGGCTGTAAGGCCTGACTAGGAATGAGGATTAGATTGAAATGTTTATGGTATTTGAAACATTTCTTAATGTATTCACAACATTTTTGATTGAGAGAGGGCCAATAATATCCTATGCGAAGAACACATTTGGTGATAGCCAAACCACGAAAATGGCCACCACAGATGCCATCATGGACTTTTAGGATAGCTCATGTGGATTCATGAGATTTGAGGAAACCAAGACATATGCCATTGAAGCCACATTTATAGAGGATGTCGAAAAGGATGACATAGTGGTCACCACATTGAAGAAATGACCTCATACTATTTTTAGATAGTTTGGAGGGGATGATGGATTTACTAATATAATCAAATATTTAAGAGTACCAAAGATCACAAGGATTAGATTTGATAAGGTTGAAAAAGGGAGCTCCGTAAGATGAGTTGATTTTTCAATGCGCTAAATGATAAAAAGATTTTAGAGTCTTTCGTAGACCAAGGGATAAGAGATGTGAGAGAAGCCATAGTGTCTGTAAGGCGATTAAATGACCGAGGGATGGTTTGAAGAGTGTATAAATCAAATTCCTCCAAAACTAATTCGACAATGTTATAATAATTTTAAAGGATCTCAATCTTACATTGATTGATTCCTTGGACTTGATAAATGATAAACCGAGAATCCCCATAGATATCAAGGATTTGGATGCCAAGTAAGATAGCATTTTGAAGGCCTAAGATGGGAGCTTCATATTAGACCATATTGTTGGTGCATTAGAAGTTAATTTTGGAAGCGATAGGAATAGGGGTGTCCCAAGGAGGAATGATAATAATTGTGGAATCTCCCCTTGTATAGATTCAAAGTTGTCAAAGAATAGGTTCATTTGAGAGGAGAATATTCATGTTTAAATTTTTCGATAGACTCATCCGGAAATTAATCGTGAGGAAGATGGTTATCGGGAAGGGGGCATTAGGTAATTTATTTGTGATATCTTGGCCCTTGATTAATTACTAAGAGATAAACTCTATGTCAAACTCTGTCATGAGTATGAGCCATCAAGTGATGTGATCACTGTGATAAGGCTTTATAGACTAAATAATGGTGTTAGTGTGAAAACTAGGAAATAAATTGATTTAAATCCTAAACTAACACTACTATTTTCTACCTCAGATCAAACAAGGATGGAAAGAGGGAGAATTATACCTGCACTTACCTTATAGCATTTAATTATAATTTTTTAATGGTGGATTTTCTTATGGATTGGAGGATTGATTGGGTTGAACTTGGATGCTTCAAATTTTGTTGTGGATGGGCTTGGACAACACCTCCCCTTTGATGATTGATTCTTGGATGCTTGGATGAAGACTATTGATGGCTTGATTGAGGCTTGAAGGATGAAGATGGATGATTGATGATCAAAAGATGAAGTAGCAAGATGATGGCCTCCCAAAACTAGCTCTCATGGAGGATGAGAGTGCAAATTTATAGTTTGTGAGTGGAAAATTGGAGGGTGAGGATTAATCCATGTTGGATTGAATCCAAGGGCTGAAAATTGATGAGAGGATTGGATTTGTGTAGATATTTGTAGAGAATTCTAGAATGGAGAATTCTAGATTCAAAAATTCAAATGGGAGAGGGAAATAATAGTTGGAAGATTAGAGAGGGTTCTAGAAATATAACCCTCTAGATTTAGAGGTGATTTCTGATGTGCACATGATTAGTTTAGATTAAATGATGTGATTACATGGAATAGCTAGTGGTAGGTGTAGGTGTAGACTAGGGTAGGTGAGGCATAGGAATATTAAATTCCTATAAATGTTAAGTGGGATTTAGATAGGATAATGTGATATAATAAAAGGGATTAAGGATGAAATGGGATAAAAGGATTAATGATATATAATAGATGTTATAAAAGGGATTTTTAATGGAATATTTAGATAAATGATGAAATATTAGAATAAATGGATTAATGATGAAATGAGATATTAGATGAATGATAAAAGGGAAAATGAATTAAAATGGATTGGTGGCAGATAAATGGTGATGAGGCTAAAATGTAGGATATGATTAATGTTAATTAGTCATGTAGACATTTTAGGTGTCTACATTTTCCCCCTCTTTGAAGTGTTATTGTGGAGCAATGACAATTCAAAGAAAAGAAGAGAATATGTTAGGATGGTGATATGATGCCCCCTCGATGGGTTAGGTGGGGAGGAACGAGGTGGGTAACCACTCGAAAAGAGGAGAGGCCCAAGTGAGTAGATGAGAGTATTGAGGATGAGAATATTTGAAGGTGTAGGATGAGACAATTTGAAGATGATTAGAATATTAGGAGAGGAAAGGAGGAGGTTAAAGGAGATTAGAAGAAGTAGAATATTAGAGTAGATATTGGATTTTGGATTTTGGATGCCTCGTCAAGGGGTTGATGTTTTGGATGTATGATGCCCCAGTGAAGGGGTAGAGTTTTTTGGATTCTTGTTGGATATTAAATGCTTTTGAGGATGTTTTGTTGTCCCTGTCCAAGGGGTAGAATTAGATAGGATGATGTTGTTGATGTTAGAGGTTGGATGTTGGATGTTGAATTTTGATGATTTGAATTTTGGATGCCCTCAAGGGGTTAGGATTTGGATTTTGGATGTTGGATGTAAAGATGTTTGGATGATAGGATTTGATAGGATTGATTGAAAATGTTGGATATATTGATTGGATAAAATTGATGTAAGGTTGGTTGGATACGGTGATGATGTAAAGGGTTGGTGTTATTGTGAAGTGCCCACAATGATCATCATTAGAAAGTTTATTAATATGTGGCATAGAGAAAGATGCACCAATGGTAAAAGGACCATGATATTTTAATTGCTAGGTACCCCTATACTCATACTATTAGACATATTAATAATATGAGAGTCATGTTATCCAAAATTCACCCCTGGGTAATTTTGATAACATGCATCAGAATATTCAAGTCCCAGGCACATTGATTGATTCAGAGCAAACATCATGTTTCTGAGGTTCCCTCAGATATTTTTCTAACTCCCCTGGCTGAAGAAGGAAGGAGCAAGCTCTGAGAAAATGTGAAAAAGTTGCAGAAAGGCAAGTAGGTTGATCCAGGAAAAATCGTGAAAATTGGCTAAGTCCTGCTCAAGGTCGCCTTTGGGACGTGTGGGACAGAAAGGCGCGGATCGGCCGAAAAGCCTCCAGGCGGCCCGCTAAGCAAAGTGGGACAAGTGGGACAAAAAGACCCGAACCGGCCGGTTCGGCCGAAATGGGAACAAACAGCCCACTAAGCATTTGGGACAAATGGAACAGAAGTACGCGGCGGGCGCGAGAAGCCGATCCGGCCGAAAGAGGGAGAAAATGACTAAGTGTTGCTCGGGACGTTTGGGACAAAAAGACCCGAACCAGCCAAAATGAGCACAAATAGTCCGGAAGCAATTGGGACATCTGGGCCGCGAGGACGCAAACCGGCCGAACCGGGCGAAAAGAGTCGAGGCAGTCCGGAAGCAACAGGGACATTTGGGACAAATGGACGCGAACCGGCCGGTTCGGCCGAAATCAGCACAAGGAGCACTGTGCCAAATGGGACAAAGGGACGCGCGGGACGCGGAGAGCCGAAAAGCCCGAAAACCAATGAGAAGCTGCCACGTGTCCTCACAAGAGAAAAGTCCAAAAGTCAAAGGGGCAAGGTTTGAAGCGCTGCCCGAGCCAATAGGAATTGGACACGTGTCCAATAGAGCAGGGAAGTGCGGAGCTCGGGGAGAAGTTAGAGAATTTGGCCGAGTTCCCAAAAAGGCTAAAAGTAAAGGAAGCCCTGCGCCCTGTCCTCCAACAAGATCATGCCACGTGTCATACAAGTGGCGGGGGCGCGGAAAAAAGGTGGAAAAGTCCCAAAATCATCAAAAGGTCAAAATTTCAAAAGAAAGCCCACCGAAAGGTGGAGGAGAGAGAATCACACGACCAATCGTAGCGTGCCACGTGGTAGAGCGCGGGAAAGATTTCAAAACATGTTTTCACCTATTTTGTGCCCTAAAACTTCAGACCTCCATAACTTTCGATCCAGAGCTCGAATTTGCACGTTCTTTATATCAACGGAAAGCTTATGAAATTCTCTACATGATTCTGGGATCAATCTCGAGTTTTGGTGCAATTTGAAGAGAGAAAATTGATAAACGGATTTGACGCGTGATAATGGCCAGAAGCGACGTTTCAACAACCTATTTTAATGCTAATGGGTCGCATTCTTCTTCAAAGACGGCGAGAAGTGACATTTCAGAGCCAAATTAATGCACATGGGTTGCATTCTCCTCCAAAATCACTCAAAGTGATATGGTATGGATTGTAAGATCCTCCATGCTGATTTAATACATCTGCAAATCAATGAGGAATGGGCTTGCATGTTTTCCCACGTTTCGTCCCCCGGCTCGACCCATGTAATGTAAAAAGCCGATTTGGCTGGGACATAAGAGTTGTTCATTCTTTCTGCTCCGCCTCCCTTCTTTTCTTCTCTAGGGTTGAAAATGGAGTTCGAGCCTCCTCCCTTGTTCTCAGTAATGGCGTTTTTCCTTTTACTAATGGAATGATGTTCTGCGAAACTTCGGAGCAACAAAAACGTGTTTTGTGATGCATCTTTCCATCCTTGCTCGTTCTTCACTTGTTTTCCTCTTGCCTCTCTTCATTTCGAGTATTTGTGCATGTTTGAATGTTCATTGCAGTCCGGAGCCGTGTTCATGGAGTTTTGGCACATTTTCTCGTGTGAAATCTATCCTTGGGCTGTGATGCATCTCGTCCATCCTTCCCATTGCTCACCTCTCTTTGTCCCATGGCGCTTTGATAGAGGTTCAACATTCTCCTTCTCTCGGTGTATCACCGTTTTAGTGTAGGCTTTTTCTGTTTTTCCCTTCTCACTCTCTCTTTGTCTCCTTGGCATGGTTAGATTAGGATTAGATTAGCTTGCACGCATTGGAATAGCTTGTGGCAGTAGTTTAGGAGCAGAACCAGCCTTCTCTGGAGATTCCTCTCTCGGTTTCACAAGTCCCATGCTTGGAGAGAGGTTTCCATGTTGTGCAATCACACTTTGGATGCCCGAACATCAACCTAGAAGTTTGATGTGCGTCTAGAAGTCTTTGTGATTTTGCACTAACAAGTCCTCATATCATCAAACCAAGGAAAGTAGCCTCATATTATTGGCCATGTAGAAAGAAATAAAAAATGCCCTCATATCATTGACCAAGTGCTAACAAAAAATAAAAAGTGGCCTCATATCATCGGCCAAAATACAAGAAAAATATAAACAAGCGAACATGCACACACACACAAATGCATAAAAAAGTGTCTTTTAAAATAGTTTAGATGTGATAGGGATACATGTTGCTGATTTTGATGTATTTTAAAGATTTTTTCGATTTTGTTAGATTTTTAAGATAGTTTAGATGTGATAGGGATGGGGGGTTGAAAGGAGGTGACTTTCACCTATAATTCCCAAGGTAGATGTGGATAGGGAGTAGGGGTAAAGGGATGATTTTGGGATAGGATAAGGGATGTGGGATAAAGGGATTGGTTGGATAAGATAAAGGAGGTTTGATAGGATGAGGGATGTGATGAGGTAGGATATGGGACTAGGTGATGACTTAGTCAATTGGATAAGGTAGGATGCGAGATGATTGGATAAGATAGGCCCCCAAGTAAAGGGTGGGATGATGGATGATAGTCTAGTTTGTGGTGCCCCCAAGTGTAAGGAAGAATAAAAGTAAGGGATGGTGCCCCTAGCGGATTATAAAGTTTCCCCTAGTCATAATGATGACGAGTAAAAGGGGGCGGATAGGATAAAGCAATAGGATCATTGATTTCCCATGGATGATGGATGCAAAAGGATGTAGATGTAAAGGACGGATGGTTTGAAATGGATGATGAACAAAATATGGGCTTAAAAGCACATGTTGTAAAATAAAAGTGGGACTAAAACAAGAGTGTGACCTAAGAAATGCTTGGCAACATACAAGTGCAATGTCTCTTTGAGATCAAATTGTGTGCAAAAGTGATAGTTAATTACCACTTGAAGTGAAGACTCAATGGGTAGGATGTAGAAAAAAGTATCCAAAGTATAGGGAGTGATTAAGACGAGTACTTAGATGGAAGGTGAATGAAAGGTTAAGTCATGCATTGCTCTTTTACCAATCAGGCATCCATAGCCCGACTAAGATACATCTAATTATTGTCACAACATTTCTCTACTTCCAGCCATGCATCCATAGCCCCTGTAGAGTTGTTGTAAACACCCCTAGAGAGAGTATTGAGGTGGATTTTATTTGATATTTTTAATTTTTATATGATTTTTTCTTTTTTATATTTGGATTTTTTAAAAATAGCTTATAATCTCTTGAAAAAACTCAAGGGGTTAAGAATCACCAATGGATTAATGGGGGTTGTATATGAGTGGGGTGATGACATTGGCTAGAGTGTCATAGAATTCACCCAAGGGTATTCACCACAAGTTAATTAAGATATATTATTTAAGTGATTGGATCTCTAAGATATGCTCATTCTTGGATGTTGAAAGTAAGGATAAACCAAGGTCACACAAGTGTAATAGGTACTAATGACTTACATCATGTACTATTAAGTTAATTGAGAATTTGTGAAGATGGATTGGATTGGAATGAGGATGGAGGGATGAGGAAATAACATCCATGTGTAAAGGACAACCAAAATTCTCAATCCGATTTTAGGTTTTTTGGATGTGTAGGAGGATTAGAGGATTGGGGATTAGTACATGGATTGATGGGATGATCAAGTGAATTGGTAGGATCAGGTTGTGATTGGGTATTGTTAGTGAGAGGTTTATATATTATGCCTGATTGTCCAAAGTTAGGAGGATGGGTGATGGGAGTAAGGATGCCTTGTTCATGGATACCTAAGCCTTTACCACGATGTTTGATGTTAGCAAGCATCTTTTTAGCTATATGGAAGGAAGTGGATATGGAAGAGGATGAAGTGATGTTGTCACCATTAGATTGGGGGATGTTTGTTTTCTCATCCGCTAAGAGGCCATACTTAACAAAATATGGGTCTTAGATTTGGATTTATTTGGATGTTTAGGTGGGGAAGTTTTGGATTTGTTGGATTTGTTTGTATTTGTGGATGGTTGGGATGGATTGAATTTGGATTTTTATGACGATAGGGTTTAAGAGAGGATGAGGATTTAGATAGGGGATCATTAGGTATAGGATGATGGTTAAAGAGGTACAAGGACACGAATTTTTTGGTTAAAGAGGTTTTGGACGTAAGATTGGAATTGTAGACATTGATTAAGTGAATGTCCATGGGTGTGGTGGAAGTCACAATAGTAATGATCCCTATACCAAGATGGATTAGGAATGTTAGAATAATGATGTTTTATGGGTGCGTGAATGATCATGTTAAAGTTTTAAGCCAATGGAATATGATAGTTAGGGTTTCACCTAAAGAGGCAAAAGCATTTGGGGTTGGTAAGAGAGATGGTGTGGGTAATAAGGGTGGGTTAGGTAGGGTAAGAGAAGATTGATTGGATTGATCTGATTTGAATGTAGGTTTAGTATTGGATTAAGATGGTTTGGATTCGTAGACACCCTAATTTCACATCTGTCCTAAATCAATTAATTCCCCTTCCTAATTTCCCACAAAAATACACTTCAAATTAATCAAATATAATTTGATTAATTGTCCATTTCAAAATCTAAAAGATAACCCAATCTTCATCACATGTCATTATTCTCCATGTTTTTCTACTATTGAAATAAAAATTCAAATTCAAATCCTCACCCACCCTTTGTGGTCCTTACTCACATAAAATCCTCCACTTATGAATTAAAATATAATTCAAATCCTCACCCATTCTTCGTGGCCCCCACTCATCTAATCTTGCCCATATTTTCAAACCACTCACCTAATCGCGCCCACATTTTCAAACCACTCACTTAATCTTGCCCACATTTTCAAACCGTGATTACTTAAATTACTCTAAGTTAATCACTCCCTAGGCTATAAATACAACCTTACCCCTCCCTTCTAAGGACACAGAGAATAAGATTGAATGCCATATCTAAGTTCTTGCATCCTTTGAGCAAAGAACATCCTTTTGCCTCATCCTAATGCCCAAATAGCCTCATAATCCTTTTTCCCATCTGGTGCAAAGTAAGAGGATCATTGTTGCAGGAAGGTCTTGCTCCATCTTAAAGAAAAGCACCTACATATCACACAATCAGGGCTCAATCCAAGTTTCCTAGCCCATTCCGAGGTTTGCTACGGAACGCGAAGGAGGAGGTATGATTATTGGTATTTTACTTCCTTGTTAGTAGTGTATTTTTCCTAGCTTACATTCTAGCATGCCCGGTTACTTTTGATCTATTTCCATTGATTTATCAATTAGTGGTGTTATCCATTCTTTGTTTATTATTGTTCGTTATTATCTCTTTTTCCGTACCTTATGGCCTTCTTTGGTTAACCTTCATGTTGTGGGTAGCGTTTCTGTTGTGCGGTATCTTGTGGTGTATCTTGCAGGTTATAGTAACAATGACATCACGATGCTCGTCCTATCTTTGATCTCCACAATGCTCGGTGTCTAGTAGAAAGAACATTCCCCCTACTCTAGCTACTCATGGGTCACCGTGGATGAAAACTTTTGGTATGGGAACCTGATCCGGAAAGTCATTTTGAAGTTGCCTCTGGTCAATTTAATTTGATACTCAAAATTTGTAGTGTATACTCTTATTATACGAATTTAATACTCCCTTTAGTTTTCTAATTTCTTTTACTTTAGTATGGTTTTCTTTGTCTAAAATCTCTACAAAAGAAAAATCAATATAATAAAAACATATATATATATATTTCATATTATTTATTAAGTAATAGCAAACTTCACATCTCCCAACTCCCCTGACCACTTGTCTGAGCCCTCACCACTCCCTGTCTTCTCCTCTCACCCATCCTAGATCACAATATCCTATCCTGACTCCTCTCTCCCCGATCCACTAGGCTCTCACTTCCCAATGCCGAACTCCCTCACAGCCTCTCCTCTCTGATCTGTCCACCACCCATCTTCCTTCCACGAGGACACCCAACTCCCTCCACATCCGTCACCCATTCTCCCTTTCTCCCATCTCCCAATTCATCCTCATCCCCGAGCTCCTAGTCGACTCCCCCATCAAAACCATCCCCATTCCCCTTCCACGTCCCAACGCCACCTCTATCCTAAACTCCCAACTACTCCTCCATCCTTCCCACGTCCCACGCCACCTCCATCCTCACTCCCTCCACTCGAACCCCTCCCTATCCCTTCACCCCATCATATCCTTCCACATTCCCCTCCATGTGGACTTTCCCCTCTTTTCCCATGGAGACCCCTCAACCTATCTACCCATCAACGTGTTGATCTCGAAAATCACGAGGGCGGATCTATGGATAGGACGAGCCAACAAAGTGTACATGGCATAAAGCACGTCTTTGAGAAAACAAAGTGAAACCGGTTTATTTCTATTCTACCACCAGGAATATGCGCAAGTCCTATAGTATTCTACCATCGTGGGTTTGGGATATCATCCCATTAGGGGCATTTCATTGTGAATAGAAACGCGAAGGAGGAAAGGAGATATGATACATCCAAAGGGAGAAAAGAAATGAATTCCAAAGCAGAAAGGTCAAAGGGTTTATGTTTCGGGCTGGTAGTAAACAGAGCCAAACCTACTTGCATAAACAAACAAAGCAATACTGATGAGCAAATGACAAAAAGTAGAGATAGATCTGACAGAAAAACAACATAGATCTAACTTAAGAAAGATCTAATACACATAACACATCCATTGAGCACAAAGTCTTAATTTCTGTATTAATATTTTCTGTTTAAAAAAGTACAAATCCTTTTCCTTCTCACTTCTATTTTTCATCTAAAAAATGTCCACCACCTAAATACAAAAATATCCAAGTATATATAGAAGGAGAAGGAGAAAGAAGGCAAAAAGGAACCAACAACTATTTACAAAATATCTAAAAGTCAACTATTGACTTTGGGGCAATTGGTGGATGACAACATCTCATGGTGCAACATGGATGATGTCATCATTTGTGCCAACAAACTTTTAAATAATTTACAAAAAAGGGAACATCCTAGGAGGAAGGAGCCTATTCATCGTCATCCCGTAGTTGGAAAGGAGTATCTTGCTTCTACTCAGGAGAGGAAATATGAAATTGAGCATGATACTCCAAGAATTTGCTAATCATCGGTTGAAGTTGATCCTGAGTAGGACCCTTGGTGTGATCGTCAATGAATTCACAAGTCTCCCACTCATCTCTGAGTCTCTTTGAGAGCTTGAAGTATTCATTACTGCCGCCTCACTGTATCCAACAAAATCACTTGTAGGCTGTAAGGTTGTTGATAGATTCTACATCAAAAGTGGCTTCTGACCCTAACCCTTGTGACGTGATCTCCTTAAAGAGCTGAATAGTGTCATCTGCCTTCCTCAAGGCATATGATGGGGTGAGAAAGCCCGAAGACATCCTTAGGATGATTTGCTCCATTTGATGCATTGCATCCAAGGCTTCCTCCTTGATTTTATCAATCTTCTCTAAGACAAATTCCATCTGGTCAACCCGATAGTCCAAAGCAGCAAGGACTTTGTTGGGTGCTCTTGGGTGGTCGAAGATGTCAAATTTCACTAAATCATCAACCGAGCAGTCGAGCATCTTCTGGAATGTCTCATGTTGTAACCTAGCATGGTCTAACTCTTCGGGGATAGGTCCTGCAATCGCCTGGAGTTCCTTATTAGCCTGATCAATATTGATATAGCTCTGTGAACTTTACAATTACTTCCTCACTATTCTTAAGGATCTGGTCTCTCCAGGCGGATACTGCCATACCTTGCTCGCCAATCTTAGCGTACTTGTTTATATTTTCTTGACTAAGGGCCTCAGGAGTTTCAGTGGTACTTGTAGGAGGTGCACTACCCATTTTCTACAGGGCTTGGAGAAGATGTATGTTCTGTTCTTTCAGTATCCTCTTCTCTTCCTTAGCCTCCTGAAGCTTTTTGCAAAGGGCATCCACTACAGATAAGGCCTCTCCTTGTAATATTTCTGAGGATGTTCCCATCGTGACTTGTGTCACTATATAATCTGTAGGAGATAGATCCTTTTTATTCTTTGTGGGATCAGGGTATAAAATCTCCATAACCCTTTCATCTGAAGCGCTCTGAGAGAAGCGGGTTATTGGATTTTACTTCTTAGCTCCTTTAGTTGGGATGGCGGAGAAGTCCATAGGTGTAATGGGGACTTTCCTCTTATGCTGGCTTAGGTACTTGGAGATCCATTATGGAATTAAGGGAGTGCGAGAAGAGGGAACGGAGGTAGAAGAAGGAGCAGATACAATGAACAAGTGGAAATGTGTCGAGACACTTGGTGGTGACATTGATAAAGAAGTCGAATCTCCAACACTCACAGCGGTAGGAGTCACTATATGAGAGAAAACCATGGGGGTGGAAGGGATATGAGAGATGAGGGAAGAAATACTGGGGCACAGATCTGCGAGGGAAGAGAAGACGGAGGAAGAGGAAGGGGTAACAGTTGAAGATATGGGAGAAGACACAACTAGAGGAGTGGTTGCTTGAGTGACGTGAGGAGGGGAAGGAGGAGCAGGAGATGGGATGGTGGGAACTTCACTATGGTTATAGTAGTGGCAACATCCTGAGTGGATGTGCCCGTTGGAACACTTACCACCTCTTCTTTTTCTGGGGAGACCAGGCTTACTACCTACTCTAGGCGGTGGAAGGAGGACTCTCGGGAGCTTGCTCCTAAGCAACACTTGATTCTCCTTCTTTGTCTTTCCCTTTTCCCTTTGGAAAATGTTTTGGTCTAGCAGGTGCATCGCCCAAAGGAGATGTGGTGAAGTCTACCCCAAGGTAGATGAGGCCATTTTCCCGCACCAATGCTCTATGTGCTACAAAGTGCCTTTAACCCTTTCCTCAATAGTTTGAGGTGCCTTTGTTCTATCAATCTCGGCAAATGGCCAATTGTCCCCGTCTGTATCTAGATAGACCAAATCAATTTTTTGATCGATCGCTTGAAACCTTTCGGGACAATGGCCACACCATATTAGATAATTTCTGCAAGGGCCAAGCGAGAGTGATCCTTTCTTCTGAGCTCAACCTCATGATAGAGGTTGATGTAGATATCCTTGATCTGTGGGACATAGATTGGATTAAGCTTTTCCCTTGGAAGGCAATTGCGAGGATCAAAGGTTAGTCTAGCCAAGAAATTGTGTTTCAAGTTGAGCAACACCATCTCCGTAAACATTTCCCGAGCTTTGGTATAAGAAGTGCAGTGTACTTGCCCTCTATGAGGGGCAATGGAGTTCCACCCTTCTTTCTTTTCAAACACTTCTCGTGGTATGTGATAAGTTGTCTGGATAGCTTCGAGGTAAGTGCACCAAGTTGGGGGACAAAAAAGGGGTCATAAGTGGACATCATATTGCAAATAAAAACATAATATCAACTTGTAGGGATTATTAGCAATGCATACACTCAAAATTAGAAAAACTTGTCTTAATATAAATCATAGCACTCAGAATCTAGTTTCTAAACTACTATTTTTTAAAAAACTTGGACAAGTTTAGCTATATTAAACACTTAAAATTCAATGAATTGGTATTTTTTTTAAAAATGCCTCTGAGATTGTAGTCCGTTTGCCCGCAATTTGGATGACCAAAAATTGATATATATTTTTTTCCTTTGGTGAGAAGTTAGATGTTGCTATCTATCTTGGGATAGATTTTATTTTGTATTTTTTTGAGCAATATTTTATTTTTATGATTTTTTCCATGAAAGTGGTATGAAAACATAAAGAAAACAGAGCACTTTCCGTTTGCCCGCCATAACTTCATCAAAAAATATTGAAATCAAATTATTATTTTTTTGAACATGTATATAATTTCACCATGGTTGGGATGGTATAAGTTTTATCACATTCTGACAAGTGAAAATAAATTTGCAGTCTTAAATTTAGACATAAATATTCACGGAAAAAGTGTCTTAAAGACCTACTATTAGTAAAAAATTATAAAATGATATTTATCCTATTCTATTCACTTTAAAATCAATATTTCTACAAATCTAATAGTCTCCCCTACACGATGGTACCATTTTTATGACATATTTTTTACTTTTCAGCATGGTTCAAGTCCATGGAAGACTAAATTTGATGTTTTGTTGTTTTTGATGTAAAATTCAGGATTTGATGTCCACTTAATTGTCCCCCAACTTGCTACACTTACCCTTCAATAGGATCAACTTCGGTCCCGCATACCTTGGTAACTTGGTGGGCTCCCCCAAGAAGTTGGCAGCTCTAAGATAAGTGAAAGTGGGGAATTGTGTAAATAACACTCCCCACTTCTCTGTGGTAGTCACTATGCTCTTGGTCGTCTGATTGTGAGTCATATTGGGCCTCAATAGGCAGATGATGCCATAGAAGAAGGCATCATTGATCTTGCTGAATTATGTGATGCTATTTTCCAGTCTCAACTCTGGATAATATTCATATATTTTTACTTGGGGCCACACCCCACATCAACTTAGTGTTGGGTAGTCTCTTTCAAGGCGAAACATATACCATGTAGGAGTTCATGTAGAACCTCCCGTTGTTGAGAGTTGTTGAAGCTACTTGGAGATAGTGCTGCTGATGATCTCTGCCCATTCAAAATGCTGATCAGGAATATTTTTGCTCATTGTTTCCAGATATATGAGCATCTATTTGTGAAAATAATGGGCATCAGAAAGCCCAAATACCTACTACTCAGGAAGGTGATGGTGTCGCTCGGCTCTTTTGAGAAGTCGCTGCAATGAATAACCTGTGGCCACCTGGTTATCACCTTCTTATTTTTTAGATATACTTTGTTCATGAGCTGCATGCATTTTTCCTCATTCTCATTCCATGCTTTTATGCAGTCTCCTTGGATTATTGCCACAAAATGCCAATGGTGGGGGATAGCCAACATGATTTCAAAGTTTCGGGAAATGAGGTTGATTATTACCTCGTCCTTCTCATTCTCGACACACCTTGTGTCTTTATTATAGCAATGAAGCCAGCACCATTATGAACTCATTGTTTACTTCACTCACGGAATTCACCCGGCCAAAGAAATGTAAATCATCACTTTGCCACCAATTTGTCCATCCATGGAATACATGCGACCTTCTGCGGTTCGCCCGAAGTCCTCCATATCAATGTGGCCAAGTTCTGAATCCCTGATGTCTAAGTCACACTCTGCAAGGGACTCGGGCATCCTGACCCTTTGGTATTTGTACTTCATTTCTTCCTCTGTGAGTTTGGCCTTACCCTTAGACTTGGTTGGATTCTTACTTGATGAAGACATATGTGAATCTGGGTTCAACTTGCTGATCTGCAAGAAGAAGGAGGGAAGTCCATCGCAAAAGAGCCATGTTAGTGTCAAATTGTCCATGAAAGCTTTACTAGAATGAAAACTTATCAATTTACAAGCTTAAGGGTACAAGGCGTAATTCTATTACAAGGTGCGGGATCAGAAAAGCAAGGTGCACTGTTAGAGAGTGTTGCATGGAAGAAAACAACTTAAAGGGGTGTAGGGCACAAAATACTACATACAACATTCAATGTTGATGTCAAAGGATGTGTATGTGCCATATGAAGGGTTTTTGAAAAGGCGTAGATTATTTTTGTGTTGCGAGGCTACATGATGCATCATTAGGCGTAGATATGGAACATGTTGCAAATAGTTATGGTGTGCCAAAGGGGCGCAGTTCAAATGATGCATCATTGACTTAAGGTGCGCCAATTCTTAGCTTTTGGTGTGGTGCAGGAAGAGTCTGGATGACATAAAATGCTGGTGTAGCTAGAGTTGCGCTTGTGCCTACGTTAGGGTTTTGAGAATTTTTATAAGGTGCAAGGGAGATGTGTCTTTGTAGGTGGGAAAATGTGCCCCTTAAACGCGACTATGTTTTATGTAACAACGATATTGTTTGCGCCAAAAGAAAAAGCCATGGCTTTGGATTGTAATAACTTTAGATTTTTTACCCTTTTGGACAAGTTTGTGGTTTTTTTACCTCTTTCAACACAGATTTGGTCAATGAGGGGAACAAAGCAAAGAGGGTCAAGGATTCATTCTGAGGCAAGGCCTTCTAGGTTAGCAGATCTGGAAGGAGGGTAAAAACAGTTTGGGAGAGTTGATTTGGAAAAACGGGTTGGAGGTTGTTCATTTTCTTTGTTTTTAACAACCTCCAAAATAATACAAAAATCCCACAAACAATCAACACAAGAAGAGCAAGGACCACTTACCAGGAATATATAAGATGGAAGAAATGAAGCGGGGTCCACGAATGTGACGTAAAGCAACACGAGGATGATAGGAGCACTGACAGGTGCAGAGGAATTAAATTTTTCACATTTTTTCAATCGTGAAAATGACAGGTCGGATGCACCTATATATAGCAAAAGGTGCAATAAATGCGCCACCAACTTTTTTTTGCAAGGCGCACCAAAACAGATGCCAACATGAAAATTTGTGTGCCATTGGTGTGGATTCGGGACTATCAACATTACCTTTTCAGCACCTTAGCGAACCATTTAGGGGCGTAACATATGTAATGTTGACAAGGTGGCGCATGTGAGAAGGGTGTATCATGGGAAGGCGCAACATTTGTAATGTCGACACTCCAAAGGATGCACCAAAGGAATAGAAGGGGGTGCAAATTCATTTGATGTTGCATGAATAAAATCTACGCCCAACCAAAAAGGACCAAATGACTAAGTTTGAAAAACTAGATTCTCTGGAAAGGGATTTTATGCCATTCCGAACGCTAAGGGACCTCGGTGGGGAACCAAACAAAAATTTGGTATGGTTACCTACAAAATTTCCCTCGTCAATTTTACAAGATAACAACTGGCTCTTTCTGGGGACTATCTTTGAGTGAAGCTTAAGGGTAGAGAATCCCAGATCAACATGTGCCTATCCATTGGGTTACAAAGTCAAAAACAAGGGTGATGAAAAGGAAAACACACAACCAACAAAAGCAAACACATGACAAAAACAAACACACAACTTAAAGAAAATTGTACAAAGAAGAGAGCAAGCTCTACTTCCTGAATATTTTGAGATGCTACCCGCTATAGGGAAGTGGGATCTCAATTTCTGTCTAGATACGAGAGATAGAAGCTATTTTCTCCATTGAGCTTCTTGATCTTAAAAGGCCCTCTCCATAGAGAATCAAATTTTCCATGCATTCCCTTTGGTTCTCTTTGCTTTTCTCACAAAATGACGAGATCTCCCACCTAGAAATCCCTCTGCCTAGCCTTTTTATCGAATAGCCTCTTGACCTGACTTTGATGTTCTGGTGATCGTATCAAGCACTCTTACTCTCTTTTCTTCAATCTCTTTTAGATACATGACCCTATTTTCAAGAGAATTCTAGAAAACCAATCTAGAAATCTTCTTCGATTGCTCATGCCAAGCGCAAAGTAGGAAGTTCTGCAGAAATGGGAAGCTCAACGTCGATTCCATATAATACTTGAAAATGTGACATACCGAGAGACCTCTTTGGAGTAATATGGTCTGCCCACAAAGCATCATACAATGACTTGTGCCATGACCGCTGATTCTCATCAACTAGCTTCCATATGATGGTCACTAAGTTCTTATTACTGGATTCTACCTAACCATTTCCTTGGGGGTAATAATCCAAGGCATGGGCCAAGGTTATCCCGTATGTAGACACCAAATTCGTGTCTCACGACCCCTTGTGACCCGCATCTCATTTCGCAACCTAACCTCATTACCTAAACCTTACACAAGTATTTATTAATTGCCTTGTAATTGATAAATCTACACCACCTTACCTACCACCTCACTTTGCCACTTCATCATGACCTAGCCCTAACCCTAAAACTAACCTAATTAGGACCCATGACTTGGTCTAGACTCACATCCATAACTAATGCCTCCTTACTCGCACCCAAAGCGGACCTTCTAGCCACTTGACCAAGCCCGCAACTGATCTCTCGGGAGAAAAGCAGGGAAGGTGGGCTATTTTACTAAAAATAGCCTACTTTTTCCTAACCGATGCCGGTTCCTACTCGACCGCCGTCGGTTACGCAACCGCCATCGGTTCCCTGTAAATGGGCTTCCCAAACCAAAACAACGGATCGGAATTTCATTTTGGAGATCAGTCGAAGGATTTTTAGCCAAAGGAGAGTCCAAAGCGATCAAATAGAGTCCGAACTTCACTCGACCAAGCAGACGAGTAAAGAAACCAAGAGTTGAGCGGCAAAGAAAGGAGATCAACTTGCACCTTCATAAAAAAACCAAGTAAGTTATATCTTGCATGTCCTCCATTATAACATTTCTTGTGCTTTTGGAATTGTAATCTTCCCAAATCCGCTCTCGAACCCATTATCTAACGAACCATTGCCTCTAACCATCATTCCTTAGCTTCTAACCATCCCATTTCTCAATACTATCCAAAACCAGCCATTATAAACACCACAACCAGCCCAAGATCCTAGAACCAACCGGTATCGGTTATCAGTGACCGCCATCGGTTATAGATAACCGGCATCGGTTCCTTTGATCAAAACCAAGAAAACAGCCTTTTCCCTACCTAGTTCCACGAAACAATTTAATTGATATTTTACAGTATTTTGTGTTAACTCATATTAGCAGGGGAACTGACCACCTTCGAAAGGAAGTTTCATATTTCCTGGGCCCAAGGCAGTTCCCTCATTTACTATCTAATCAAAATCTTGTGGTCTTGTGTTCTTATTTGCAGGTAGTCCTTCCAAGACAAAAAGGAGTTCTTCGCAAATGCACCCGATCTTTCTCTACGGTACGCGCACATCATCTCGACATTCTACAGGTATTCCTCCTAACCCTAACCTTATCTGTTTCTATAAGGAATGAAGCATTTCCGAGTGAAACATACTTGCTTGCTTGCTTTTATTATAGGGAGCATACTTGCTGTTTTCTTCTTCTAGAGATATTCACAGGGTATTTTATTATTCTGGTAAAAGAACTTGCTTTGTTTTTGCATCTTGCATTAGTAAAAGTCATCTCTTTTGCTTCATCGAATATCACTTTCGATTTGGGTTTTAAAACACATGCATTACATTCCTGCCTGTTGTTTTTCAATTCTAGTGAACATAGATTAAGTAACAGGTCGTACACGTGGGGGTGATATCCACGGTATTGACAGGAAATTAACCTTAGTTTCACTGCACAACACATACTGAATCACTTCACAATTAACACAACATCTCAAACATCCCCCCTTTTCCGCGGTATTCCTCCGCCCGATTGAGGTAACCTTATAAGCCAAAACAAACTTGATATTTCCCCTAAGTCTTGTTGTTTAGGATTCTGACATCATTCTACGTCTAAAGGCATAAGCCCACAATAATTAAAATTAACCCTAAGGTTAATCTCTGCATTTGCGTGTGCCTCTTGCTTGTTTTCAAATCCTGTTTTCTCTGTCATACTTTGTCTTCTGTGATCAATAAGTTGCTAAACTACTCAACGTTGCTAAAAATCAAATTAGCAACCCCTTTGTATTTTCTTATTCTAGATTTTTGACACCGGCATCGGTTAAGGGACCGACGTCGTTTTCCCTGTGACCGACACGTTACCAAACCGATATCGCATCGTCTCTCTCACCCGACAAACCAAAGAACTTGCTAAATTCACCATTCTGAGGTTGTTTTTGTCCTTGATAGATTGAAACTTTCCTGTGTGTTCTGGTCTATGGTTGTCATCACTCGGAAGCAAGCCGCCGCCATGGTTTCACACGCTTGCTCTGCTTTTCGCCCAATCACCCCCTTCACATTCTATAGAAACCCTACTGGACACCAAAGTGAGGTCCCCAAATTCCTGTGGGAGACAAGGACTTTGCCAAATTTCTGGATGCTAATCCCAGCGCTGTACAATACTATTTGTCTCATACCCCTGACCGTGCGCCTGATGGTCAGCTCCTTATGGGCATGCCTATTAGTATAGCTGCTCATTTAGCTCCTACTCCTCCTGATAACAATACCTTACTTCCCGCATCACTAGCCCCGTCTCCCAATCCGACAGCGGCAGAGGTTCATACGACCCCGATTAGCTTTCCTTTTGTTAATCTTGGACCCCACGTATCGCCACCACCAACTGCCCCTATCTCGTCTCTCTTTCGTGCACCACTCCATTCATGACTTACTCTCTGCCACCTATTCAAACGAGCTTTCCTTCTCAAGCTCCGCCTACCTTTTCATTCCCATACACGTATCCAGTAACCTCAACACCTTATATGGGACATCCCTATTCTGTGGCACCATCACCTCATCCAACCACAGATTTCATCAAGCAAATGATGGACAAAATGCAAAACCTGGAGGCTTCCGCTTTCGTGAAGTCGTAGCGCTTCTTGACATACGAGCAAGTTTGTCGGGAGCCCATTCACCCTTCTCGTCTCCCCTTCATTCATATCCTCCTCAATGGGAGTTGCCAAAGTTTACTCGCTTTAACAAGAAAAGAGGATCCTCAACAACACTTGCGATCATTTAGACATGCTTGTTATTTGATTGCCCATGATGATGCCTTGTTACTCCGCACCTTTCCCATGTCCTTATCGTGGCCTGCCTTGAGTGGTACATGGCTTTAACCCAAAGACTCAATCTTCTCTTTTAACCAACTAGCCCAATCTTTCGGATCATTTCTCCATTAACATTGCCAAGAAAGTATCTATCATCGACTTCTATGCCATCCGACACCAAGACGAATCTATCGCAGATTTCGTTTGGACGATGGCGGGCCTTATCAACCAACTTACGTATGCCTTGCCTCAAACCGAACTTATCGAACTCTTTACGCGGGCCTGCGCTAAGCACATCTCCCCTACCCTCCAAATTCAAACTTTCCGTACATTCGACGAGGCCTTTACTATGGCTCGAAAATTAGAAATTCGGGCCTTAGAGGAAGAGAAATTGCATGTTACAAGCAACAAGAACTCCACTTTCCGAACTCCTGATTCTACCAATAAACCAAATACCACCACTCCTCACGCGTCAACCTCTTCTAAATCAAAAGGAGCTGTCCACGCGGTGATGGTCAAATCCCAACCACCGTCCAATACTCCACCAAAAACCACCTATAAATACAAAGCTGAGCCCACCAATTACACTCCCTTGGGAGAAACTTATGGCATCATCCTAGAGAAATTGCTCAAAGTCAGCTATCACCTTGCCTCTGTAAAACCTCACTGGGTTTGACTCCACCCGCGCAATACCTTCCTGGTACAAAGAAAATGACTTTTGTAACTTTCACCGCGTAAAAGGACATAGTCATGAAAACTGCAAGATGTTGAAAAACATAGTGCAGGAAATGGTTGATGCAGGGGATATAACACTCGATAATCCTAACGCCCCTGCTAACCGAAATCTAAAAATTTTCAACAAGCCATTCCCGAATCACTCGTCCCAAAGAAGAACGTAAACCAAGATATCTTAGCTGAGGAGAGTGTTCATGAGATCCATGCAGTATTCGATACCCAGCCAAAAGCCTCTATCGAGAAAATTTTGAATCAAGCCTCTTCACTAACACAGGAGCCCGAACCTCCTTTACCACCATCAAGCCAAAGCGAAATCATTCCTTTACCCATAGAAGAGTTAGCTGCCCAGGCTTCCCTTCCCATTAATGAGTCTTCTTACACCACATCCCTACAAAACTGCGAGCGGATGTTGTCTAATCTATCCATTTCCCAGACGTCTCCTTCTACCACTCTTGCCACACAAGAGGAGGGTACGCCACTCCTTTTGACATCCTTAGATGAGAAATCTCTCGCACCGACATCATTAAATTCTTTAGCCATGACAGACCCCCTCCAACATGCCCTTCTGCCTATTAGTCCCTCATCACCTAAATCTTTTCAACAACCGGTTGACCTCCTAACATCTATTGATACAGTGCCTCATCTGCCTCCTGTGTCATACCCGCAATGGACTGGAATTACAACTCACTTTTCTTCTGTACCAAAATTACAAATTACACCTGGAGACTGTCATTCCACAGAAGATAGACAGGCCCTATGGGAACGTTTGAGTACTCCTGCTTTCTACTCAAATGCAAATGACTCGATCCCGATGTCTCCACCATCTACCCGAAGTGCTTGCGTGCTTAAAATGCCCCTGCTTCGCCTTCACCCCCTCACCTCTACCAAATTCCCGTCCACTTCTATCAACTTAACCAGATCTTCCCCTACGCTGGGACCTCACCAATGCCTGGTCCTAACACACCCGCCTAAGCGACTCGATTTATCCCAAAATAAACCCGCCCGCCACCTAGGAGACAAACGCAATCCGGGCCTCTATCAAAACCCTCATCTTCACACCCACCTTCCATATTGGGACCTCATCCCTCCACCTTACATCAATATATCATACCTCCTTTGTTTTCTGCAAAACAACCTACGCCTTTTACACCTATACAGAGATCAAAGGGTATCACAACATCGTTACCCCGTGTATCCGGTCCACCTATCAACCCTAAACCCATCCCATCATCAAAGGATTTATTTTCTGTCACTCCCCTTTCTCCGTGGTTGTTTCCCGCTACCATGCCATCTGTAGCCTCATCATCTAACCAAATTAACGTAACTCAGAACCAAGAAACCACGTTTAGTGAAAAACATGTGTCAGCACCCCTCGACTAAACCACCACCCATACGAACTAAACACGCCCAAACATTACCACAACCCACACAATCAATACCCTCATCTTCTTCTGATTTTGACCCACTCAAAGGATCCTACGCCAAAATCCTTGCTATGTTGGTGGAGAATGCGACCATCTCTCTACCCCCACTTCGACCTTATGACCCGTCTAAGCCCCGACCTGTGGATTATGATGAGTCTAAAATCTGCGCCTATCACCGCACACCTGGACATGATGTAGAAGGATGCAAAGCTCTAAAAACCATCCTTCGCCAGTCACCTCTTCCGGATCGAAAGATTAAGAAAAACAACTTACGCAGGGAGAGACCTCTAGCGTCAATTCCCTCTACTATACCATCTGTCCCCGCCTCACCAAGATCGATCATTATTACAACCCCACCTCTTGAAGACCATGAATTATCCCAACCATCTTCTTCATCTCAGGTCTACGAGATTAATATGATTAGTGTCGCTACTCGAGGACAGAAAAACAATGGGAAGGCGAAAGAAAACACACCTGCGGCATCTCTTTCTCCTTCAACCATCCCGATTACACCACCACCTAAAGTGGTTATTCGCGGACCCGCCTATCCCGTCTCTAATGGAGTTGCCCACCGAACCATGATCAAACAGCTTCATCAATCGCCCGTAAAAATGACACTATATGATCTCATTCAGACTTCTGAATCTCATCGACAAGCTCTCGTTGAGATCCTTCAAGGGATAGAGGTTTTTCCCAATGAAACCCTGCCCGTGGCCTCCATTCTAACACCCAATCACGTTTCCTCTCTCACCAAACAATCCATCTCCCCCACCACTTCTGTCTCAAAACAACAAGCCGCTGCGGTTAGTTTCTCGGAAGATGAAATTATCGACTTTGGTATAGAAGACCCTGACCCTGCCCTTTTCATTTCCGCTTACGTCCGAGACATTCGAGTACGTCGGGTTATGATTGACGGGGGCGCTAGCCTAAACATCATCTCTTCAAAAGCCTTCCAACAAATGAACATCCCTTCTAGTTGCATGTGTGCAACCCCATCATGTCATGTCATTCAATGATGCTATTACTTCTACCTTAGGCACCGTGATCCTCAACATTCGCGTAGGCCCACGTACTTTGCCCGAACTCTTCTATGTCCTCAAGGAGAGTTCCAATATAATATATTGCTAGGTCGCCCTCGATTCGAGCCATGGGATGCGTTCCCTCAACATTACATCGATGTATAAAATTTGAGTACGAGGGGAAGTCCTACACTGTAAAAGCTGATCCTCCCCCCTTCAAAACTTGCAATATGTTATACCGCCCAAACGATGTGCTTATACCAATTAAGACACCCATACATTCAACCCAACCATCCTCTTCAAATGTACCTCAACCATCCACCTCAATCGCACCTACAAATCGATGAAACCACCGTCGCACAAACCACTTCTCTTCCCGCAGCTAACATCCCAACCTCCGACCCCTTAGTAGACGTTTTTCATCGCCTTACGCTGGGGGAGTATCGCCTATATAACGTTAGTTCTTTCCCTACCCCGCAGGAGTACGGACAATTACATGCACACCCCACCTACGACCGTCGCGTGGGGGAGATAATCTCTTACGGACCACCCCATTGTCGCACTAACCTAACATACGGGGGTGTTGACGCATCCTCCATTACCCCTGAACCTCCTCTTGGTGTGGTTCCCTTCCAATCCGATTTTCAATACTTGACAAATCGCTGCTTTGCCCTCACCTTCGACTCATTTGCGCGTGGAAAGGCTTTGGTTTTGGCCTTTACGAACAAGGCCGACATACTCTCATCCCCATCACCACACGCAAACATAATGATCGCAGTGGTCTTGGTTTTTCCGAAACACCTACGCAAGAGACACCTCCTGTCAGCTGTATCCTGGAAGAAGAGGATGTCGCCCCTACCAAACCATCATCACCCACTTTGCCATCATCTCCCACAGAATCGATGGACCCTGAATCTATCCCTCCTAACTTTTTTTTTTCATAAATGCTATCTTCATAGGTCCTCTCACTTATCAACGCGATAATGAGGACCCATCTTCTCTTCCCCTTCTGTATCCAGACATGATCGAAGAGGATTCACCTTTGATTAATGTTGTTGAATGCCAGGATGACGACTCCATCCTCACTTACCTAGGCGCGGATGATTCTTATATTCAACGTGCCTTACCATCTGAAACTCAAACCATGCTGAATGAATCTACTATAGAAATCAACATCCACACGGAGGAAGATCCTCACATAGTGAAGATTGGACAATCCCTTAACACATCAGAACAAGCCGCCTTTACTACCTTTCTCGTGCTTTCGCAACCAAGCTGCTCGCATGGTCTTACGCCGACATGCCAGAATTGATCCTACCATCGCCGTCCATAACATCACCCTAAACCCCGATTCCAAACCAGTCAAACAGAAATTGAGAAAATGCATCCACGCATTGCTTCTTGGTCAAAGAGGAACTCCAACGACTCCTTTCTCGCTTCCTTCATTCTCGCCTATCGACTATCCTCAATGGATTTCTAACATCGCACTCGCCACGAAAGCGACGGGGACTTCGGATATGCACGGATTTCCGGGATCTTAACCTCGCTTGCCCTAAGGATGACTTCCCTCCCAAGTATTGATCAACTTGTTAATCTCATCAAGGGTCATGAAATGCTTTCTCTCATGGATGGCTTTTCGTGTTACAACCAAATTTTGGCCGTGCCCTCGCCGATCAACACAAACCGCCTTCATAACTCCTCGGGAACTTTCTGCTACTGTAATGCCGCTTTGGCCTTAAGAATGCTTGGGTGCGACTTATCGCTGGCTATGACCTACATTTTCCATGACATTATGCACACTATCCTCGAAGATTACGTTGATGATCTTCTGGGCAAGTCTAAACATCGCAGTGAACATCTCGATGTTTTAACCATTATTTTTGATCGCCTGTTACAATATTCTGTCCGTCTTCAACCAAAGAAATGTGTCTTTGGTGTCCTTTCGGGGAAACTTCTGGGCTTTATCGTCTCTTTACGTGGCATTGAGGTCGATCCATCTAAAGTAAAAGCTATCCTAGAAATGCCCCCACCCAAAAACCTTAAACAATTGCGTAGTTTGCAGGGTAAACTTCAATCCATCCGGCGTTTCATTTCCCAACTCTCGGATCGATGTCACCCTTTTCATCACCTTCTAAAAAAGGACGTTGCCTTTCAATGGAGTGAGGAGTGTCACCAAGCCTTCGAAGCTCTCAAAACATATCTCTTGCAGCCACCTGTGCTTATCCCACCCCAGGACGACCGTCCTTTCTACCTTTATCTTTCCGCCACTGACCATGCTATAGGAGCTATGCTCGCCCATCGAGACCCGGCACGCCGAGAGCAGGCCGTTTACTATATAAGTCGTACCCTCGTGGATTACGAGACTAGGTATACACATGTAGAAAAATTGTGCCTGGCCCTATCATTCGTCGCCACCAAACTCCGACATTACCTCCTGAATCACAAAACTTTCGTCATCACCAACACAGACCCCATTCATTATATGTACGCCAAACCACACCTAAACCAACGCATCGCTCGATGGCTCATGCTCCTCGCCGACCTCGACCTTGAGTTTATACAACAGAAATCAATCAAAGGACAAACTCTTGCAGATCAACTTGCGGAGGCCCCTCTACCTGGGGAACAATTTACCAATTTTACCTTCCCGACGAACTCATCGCCACTCTTTCGCCGGAGAAGTGTCGATCAAATGACCTCTTCTTCGATGGATCTAAGTGCCGGCCCACGCGCGAGGAGCCGGCATTGTTCTCATCCCTCTTGACGCTGAACCTATGCCTCTTTCATTCCGACTTGATTTCCCTTGCACTAATAATACAGCGGAATACGAGGCCCTTGTTCTAGGTCTCCAAGTTGCGTTACACTTAGGTATCAAATCTATCAACATTTTTGGCGACTCTCAATTGGTAGTCAATCAAGTTACGGGCATCTACCAATGTAAAAACGAGGAACTTCAGAAGTACAAACACCACGTGGAGTCACTTCTAGCCTTATTTACTCACTATGCTATACAAACCATTCCCCGCTCCACTAACAAATTTGCGGATACTATGGCTTGCTTAGCCTCGCAAATTCCCGCCGCGCCAACTGACTCTGAATTATTCGTCGTGGTCCAACAACTTTTTGCCCCATCCTATTCAACCCCGGTAGTTTGTATGATAAATACTGTATCTACTAATTCACAGGATACCTGGTACCACCAATTTCATGACTACCTTACAATCTCTGTCCTCCCACCTGATCTTACTAGTAACGGCAAACGTGCTTTTCTTAAAAGTGTTTCGCGTTATGTTGTCATGGGGGGACTCCTCTATAAACGTGGCTTTGATGGCATCCTCCTTCGCTGTCTAACCGGCGCAGAAATCACTCATACCATCCAACAGGTCCATGACGGTATTTGTGGTGGACATTTTAGCGGCCTTGCCGTGGCTAAACGAATCCTTCGCCTAGGTTATTATTGGCCTACTCTCAATAACGACTGCTACGAATATGTTAAGCGCTGTGTCATGTGTCAACAACATGCCAATCTTCAACATACTCCTAGCCACCCGCTACAGGTCGCACGAGATCTTTGGCCTTTCTCACAATGGGGTTTAGACCTTATTGGTGAGATTCACCCGACCTCTTCACAACGTCACCGTTGGATAATCACAGCGACCGAATATTACACAAAATGGGTGGAGGCCGTTCCACTCATTTCAATCAAAAAAGAAAAAATTGTCGAATTCATTAACCATCACATTATCTGTCGTTTTGGTATTCCTCATCGCCTAATAACAGATAATGGTAAATCTTTTCAAAATAAGTTGTTATAAGACCTTTCAGTGACAACTTTGGTATCAAACTTAGCTTCTCATCGCCTTACTATCCGCAGGCCAATGGTCAGGCTGAATCTTCTAATAAAACTCTAACCAAAATCCTCATGAAAGTCGTCAATGAATCTGGAAGAAATTGGCACGATCACATTCCCTTTGCCCTTTGGGCTTATCGTACTAGCATTCGTACTTCCACTAATGCCA
Source organism: Taxus wallichiana var. yunnanensis (assembly GCA_018340775.1). Taxonomy (NCBI): domain Eukaryota; kingdom Viridiplantae; phylum Streptophyta; class Pinopsida; order Cupressales; family Taxaceae; genus Taxus; species Taxus wallichiana. The sequence continues at coordinate 121,637,101 of CM031241.1, read as the reverse complement.
CACCTTTTTCATTGGTATATGGTACCGAGGCTGTTTTGCCTCTCGAAATACAAATACCCTCCCTTAGAATATCTCTTCAAGATATTCTCACCAACGATGATTTCCGCCAAGAGCGGTTAGCCCAATTAGAGCTTCTTGACGAACGACGTCTTACAGCTCTCGATCACCTCCAAATCTATCAAAACGCATCAAGCGTGCTTATGATAAGCGACTTCATGAGCGTACATTTAAGGTTGGTGATCTTGTCCTCAAAGAGAATCAACATGTAACCAAACTAGAAAAGAGCAAACGTGGAAAATTTGCTCCCAATTGGATTGGGCCTTATATAATCACTCACACCTATGGATCAGGCACTTATCGTTTAGCTTCGCTTAATGGTAAACCTGAGCCTGAACCCCTTAATGCCTTGCATCTTCGACCATTCTACTGTTGAATCTAGTGTTATATCACTCCTTATCTACCTACTGCTCGTCCCTTGAGCTCATTTACCGCTACATACACTTTGTTTTCTATATCTCCGAATAAAATCAAGCTCACCCTCACCTCCCTTACGATGCCTTCCCCTTCTTAGTCTAGTCCATGACTTCAAAGTATTAAAATAAGCCGTATTCTTATGGGATTTTCTTGAGTCAAACTTCCTACTAAACTAGATGCTTCACGCCAAAAGAACATCTAGTTATCTAAAATTAAATATAGACTGCTCCCTCGAAGGACAGCTATATATGCCAAACTATTGCTAAGCATTATAAATAGATCGCTTCCTCAAGGACAAATATGCACTAAAATCATCTCTCAAGCTACTTATAAATAGATCGCTCCCCGAAGGACAGCTTATACACAGCCTTTTTCCGAAGCTTCTCGCATTGATCACTTCTGTGAAGACCTCAAGAATAAAACAATCAATATCCCTTGTAGACTTCCCGCATCGATCACCTACATTCAATAAAATAAAAGCCTCATTCAAAAGAACTTTTTGGGTCATGGACTTGTCTATTTAGGGTAGGTTCTCTTTCGTTGTAACAAGTTCTTTGTACCTCAGCTATATCATCCACATCACCTCACCATTTGTTTCAACTCAAGGGACGTAACGTACACCTGATATATTGTGATCATACAACTCTTTTCAAATATGGACTTCTCGTCTATACACGGCACTTAAGGCTTCAGGCTCGTTCTACGTTGTGTGGTTTGTTTAGCTCTTTTCACCTATGGAGCACTCTTTCCGCTTTGCCTCGCATCTAGAATTGTGTGTTGATCTTAATCAGGACACTATTCCCTACTACTTGGGTACGCTAACCTTTTCTTTACCTATACCTACACCAACAACATTATCCTACCAGCACCAACCCCATTACCCTACCAACATCAAATTTTTACCAAACGACAAATTGCCTAAACCATACCAAATTGCCTAAATTCACCCCTCCCTGATCCTAAGGGAGAACTACATCGGTCTGAGGCCCTTCCTTGCTTTGTGCAATGGGCTATGTAGGCAGCACTTCGGAGACATGGGGTCTCCCAAGGTTAGCTCGACCATCCCCTACCATAACCTATCTTGTGTGGTGAATATAAATATTTTTGTGTATTTTTATTTTAATCACATTTCTCTTTATCCTTTTTTCGAAACACCGAAAATCAAAACACCGACAATCTTATTATTATCATAACTCAAATCAACATACATATTCAGTTTTATTTAGATGTTAAACAAATACATCTTCTCTATCATCGACACGCAGGTCGGCATCCTTATTCTTATACCTCGCTAACATATACTCGACCATCACAACTCATCCCGAACTAGGTGATGCTCGTGATCGTCGACCCCTCTCGCCGGCCTCTCTCGTCCTCAAAGGTACCGCGGCTATTGGTACCGCCACCGATCTCGCCAATCTCTCCTGTAACATATAAATACGCCTCTCTCGCATGGAGAACTCCACCTCTAGTCTCACCGCCCGTGACTCGCAACCACTAACAATCCTCTTGTCTCATTCACTCGCATTTGAGCTGCTGAACCAAACGCTCGCAGACGATCCTCTCTCGCCGTAATCACCACTGTGTCGTGGCGCTCACGTACACCTCGCAGCTTCTGCTACCCACCATAATCTATAGGCCTCTCCTATTCCTACATCCATTACCCTGCGATCGGCTGCTATCTCCTCAGGCCCTTCTGGAGGTGTTGGCCGGGGTGGTGAGAATGCTGCCTCGGCATCGATCCTCATATATGGTTTATAAGCCTGTGGTATGTCCTGCACAAATCCAAATTGTCGCCGCACGCGATCTATAGGAATCCTCTCATATTCACCTGGCCTGTGCCCCGCGATCCACCTCAATCGCTCTATCACCTGCCGCCTCCTCAACTATTCGGGCCCACTATCAACTCTCTCCGCCAATCAAATAGCTCCACCTCACTCAATACCCCTCCAAATCAACTCTCCACGTCAGACAAGTCAAAATTTGGATTACAAAAAACAAAAGTGACAATGACAGGCCGTATATTTCTTTTTATAGGTTTTTCGTCTTAAACCGATGTCGGTTTCCTTTTGCCCTAGGAAACCGGTATCGGTCCCTTAACCGATATCGGTCATGATGAATCGACGTCGGTTTGATACCTCTTTTACCCCATTCTTTGCCGTTCCTTACTCCTTGCCTCTTTTTCACCAATATCGCCTCTGTCCACCTTTGTTGCACAACATTTGTTCCCTGGTCCGGCCCGACCCAAGGCCTCGCCCTATCAATTGGCCCGACCCAAGGCCTCAACCTACCTATTTGGCCCGACCCAAGGCCTCGCCCTACCTATTTGGCCCGACCCAAGGCCTCGCCCTACCAATTGGCCCGACCCAAGGCCTCGCCCTACCTATTTGGCCCGACCCAAGGCCTCAACCTACCTATTTGGCCCGACCCAAGGCCTCGCCCCACTTATTTGGCCCGACCCAAGGCCTCGCCCCACTTATTTGGCCCGACCCACGGCCTCGCCCTACCTATTTGGCCCGACCCAAGGCCTCGTCCTACCCACTTGGCCCGACCTAAGGCCTCAACCTACCACTTGGCCCGACCCAAGGCCTCGCCCTACCTATTTGGCCCGACCCAAGGCCTCAACCTACCTATTTGGCCCGACCCAAGGCCTCGCCCCACTTATTTGGCCCGACCCAAGGCCTCGCCCTACCTATTGGCCCGACCCAAGGCCTCGCCCTACCCACTTGGCCCGACCCAAGGCCTCGCCCTACCTATTTGGCCCAACCCAAGGAAGGCCTCGCCTACCAATTGGCCCGACCCAAGGCCTCAACCTACCTATTTGGCCCGACCCAAGGCCTCACCCTACCACTTGGCCCGACCCAAGGCCTCAACCTACCTATTTGGCCCGACCCAAGGCCTCGCCTACCTATTTGGCCCGACCCAAGGCCTCAACCTACCTATTTGGCCCGACCCAAGGCCTCGCCCTACCAATTGGCCCGACCCAAGGCCTCAACCTACCTATTTGGCCCGACCCAAGGCCTCGCCCTACCAATTGGCCCGACCCAAGGCCTCAACCTACCTATTTGGCCCGACCCAAGGCCTCAACCTACCTATTTGGCCCGACCCAAGGCCTCGCCCCACTTATTTGGCCCGACCCAAGGCCTCGCCTACCCACTTGGCCCGACCTAAGGCCTCAACCTACCAATTGGCCCGACCCAAGGCCTCGCCCTACCTATTTGGCCCGACCAACGTTTTATTTTATCCATCCATCCTGTACCTTGTGTTCAATCGAGCTCACTTGTTCGTGTTTTAGCATGATTAGGGTCCTTGACTTGATCTGTCGACCAACTTTGCCTGTAGACTTTGCAGACCGTGACGCTTTATCTCAACCAAACCAACCATTTGCATCGCCAACATGCCTAAACGCTTCTCGCATACCTTACCTCGTTATATACCCCGGAGCTACTTCCTATGCCTTGATACCAGTGATTATATCACCCTTGTTTGGATAAACTATCGACCTTTGCCTATACATTGCTTGGTTTGCTCGTCAAAATCATGTACCCTAGTCGTACTATTGCATTTCAACATGCGTCTGCTTCCTTGGACCTACACCATCACCTTATCATCCTCTCTACCACATATACCCTTTATCAACCCTATCCCTGATTTCCCGTTCACTCAATCTGTGATAGATTTGAGGGGGATTACCTATATCTTTAACATGAGAAACCACTTCATATTATTGTCCGCGCAGCTTTACAAGACAAGCTACACGACAATAAGGGGCTAATGTAGACACCAAATTCGTGTCTCACGACCCCTTGTGACCCGCATCTCATTTCGCAACCTAACCTCATTACCTAAACCTTACACAAGTATTTATTAATTGCCTTGTAATTGATAAATCTACACCACCTTACCTACCACCTCACTTTGCCACTTCATCATGACCTAGCCCTAACCCTAAAACTAACCTAATTAGGACCCATGACTTGGTCTAGACTCACATCCATAACTAATGCCTCCTTACTCGCACCCAAAGCGGACCTTCTAGCCACTTGACCAAGCCCGCAACTGATCTCTCGGGAGAAAAGTAGGGAAGGTGGGCTATTTTACTAAAAATAGCCTACTTTTTCCTAACCGATGCCGGTTCTACTCGACCGCCGCCGGTTCGCGCACGCAACCGCCATCGGTTCCTCTCAAATGGGCTTCCCAAACCAAAACAACGGATCGGAATTTCATTTTGGAGATCACCAAGGATTTTTAGCCAAAGGAGAGTCCAAAGCGATCAAGAGTCCGTAACTTCACTCACCAAGAGACGAGTAAAGAAACCAAGAGTTGGCAGCAAAGGAGATCAACTTGCACCTTCATAAAAAAAAACCAGTAAGTTATATCTTGCATGTCCTCCATTATAACATTTCTTGTGCTTTTGGAATTGTAATCTTCCCAAATCCGTTCCTGAACCCATTATCTAACGAACCATTGCCTCTAACCATCATTCCTTAGCTTCTAACCATCCCATTTCTCAATACTATCCAAAAACCAGCCATTACAAACACCACAACCAGCCCAGAAGATCCTAGAACCAACCGGTATCGGTTATCAGTGACCGCCATCGGTTATAGATAACCCAGATCGGTTCCTTTGATCAAAACCAAGAAAAACAAATTTTTCCCTACCTAGTTCAAACAATTTAATTGATATTTTATAGTATTTTGTGTTAATCATATCGGCAGGGAACCGACCACCTTCGAAAGGAAGTTTCATACTTCCTGGCCCAAGGCAGCCCTCATTTATTATCTAATCAAAATCTTGTGGTCTTGTGTTCTTATTTGCAGTAGTCCTTCCAAGACAAAAGGAGTTCTTCGCAAACACCGATCTTTCTCTACGGTACGCGCACATCATCTCGACATTCTACGTATTCCTCCTAACCCTAACCTTATCTCTGCTTCTATAAGGAACGAAGCATTTCCGAGTGAAACACCGTATTCATAGCAAAAGCCGATAACTTCTGTGAGGAGAAGTTGGAAGCATTATCAACAATGATCTTATGTGGGATGCCAAACCTTACAATGATACTTTCTTTGATGCGATGTCTGTTGCTTTGTTAGGACATAACTATGTCCGCACTCGATTGGGGATGTAGTGCTCGATAAAGTGAATTCCCCATTGCTTGAATGGTTTGTCAATAATGACCAACCCGAGGGGAAAAACAACCAATTTTGGTTTGCCAACAAACCGCCGGCGAGCTCACATTTCGCTACTGGTTTGTATCCCAAAACAACATTGGCGGTAGTGCACTCGCCCGAATGATCTTTTGGGTTGTGATGGAAGAGGAAAAGTGACCATCGCAGGATGAATAATGAAAGCTTTCTAGTAACTTGATTTGTTGCGGCTTGTCAACACATCACAAGAAGATGTCATCAATACCGCGTTTGTATAAACCATCATCCCATATGACATATCTGGCTGCCCTGAGCTTTACAATACGCTTCTCCTTTGAAGTTAGATGAGCTGGACACTCATTGTAAGTGAGAAAGAAAGTGATATCAGAATACCATTTATCACTAGTCGCAATGAATAGAACCATTGGTAGAGAAACAACTTTCTCCAGCTAGCTTTGCGTTCTATCGATGCAATCATCTTTTCTTTAGGGACCTCTGAATCTTTGTTTTCAGCCATAAGCTGACATAGGTCCTTGCCTTTTACCAACTTGGTTGGTTTTATGTCTAGATCATACTCTTGGACCTTCACGATCCAATTCCCTCGTAAGCTTCCTAACTCTTGTTGAGTTAGGATTGACTTGACTGCCGTGTCAGGAACTAGCACTACCGTATGAGAGTTTAGGATGTAATACTAGAAGTTCTTGATTGCTTTGACAATGGCGAAGGTGTGCTTTTCCAACTGAGACATCTTTAATTCATGAGGTTTGAGAGGAGAGCTCATGAACATGATTGGGGATTCAACATCCTCAAAGTTATTTTGCATTAAGATGGCTGATACAGTATGCTCAGATGCATAACTGTACATGATAAAATCCTTGGAGAAGTCGGGACATACCAGGATGGGTGCATGGGCGATAGAGGCTTTTATATCCTCGAATGATGTCTTTCCTTCTTCGCTCCACCGGAAAGTTTGTGACCCTTTCATCATATTTGATATGTGATGAGTCTTTTCAGCAAAGTCGGAACAAAGCGTCTGAGAAAATTCACCTTTCCGAAGGAGTGAACACCAATTTTTCTTGTAGGTAAGGTAAGGCTCTGAATAGCCTTAACCCTTTCGACATCTATCTTTGTCCCTTCCTTGTTGACAATGTGTCCCAAAAATTTCCTTCAGTGACCCCAAAAATAGACTTTTTGGATTTAGGGAGATCTCGTGTTCTCGGCATCTAATCAATACTTGCTCCAAATGATCACAATGATCATTTCGTTGTTTAGAGAACACAGTTAAGTCATCTAAATAAACTATGATGACCTTTCCCATCATACCTTTGAATGCAAAGTCCATTGCTTGCTGAAAGGTGGCACCAATGTTGGTCAAGCCAAAAGGCATCCTACTATAGGTGAATGTGCCCTAGGGAGTAGTGAATGCTGTTTTGAATCGGTCTTCAGGTGAGACTTCAATCTGATTATAGCCTAAAAAACCATCAAGCATGGACAACATTTCTGAACCGGTTATTGCGTAGAACTTGATCCATTATGGGAAGCGGGTAGTTGTCCTTCAAGGATGCCTGATTCAGGTTGTGAAAATCTATGCATATGTGTATCTCACCATTCTTCTTTCGTACTGGCACGATGTTTGCGACCTAGGTACTTGTGATGGATAGGAAAAATGATCCTTGCATCCAGCATCTTTTGTATTTCTGCTGGATGGTACCTGAGATCTTGGGATTGTAGTGCCTTTGTTTCTAGCGAAAGGGTTTGACATCTTCTTTCAATGGGATGTCATGTTGAATGTCCTTCAGCTTGAAAGAATTTAGATTGGCATAAGACCATGCCAATACGTCCATATATTTCTTCAACAATTTGACAAACTTCCGCTTTTCTTCAGGTGTGCAACATTTTCCGATGTTCACAAACTGCGGATGTTCCATAGTACCCAGATTAACCGATTCGGTTTCTGGAGAGGAGTTAGGGTCATCTTGCCATTTCTTCTTGACAAAATGATCATGTTTGTCAAACAATCATTCCAGAGAGACTAAACCTTTTGAAATTTTATTTCCTTTGAGCTGACATATGCCATCACCTCCTTTTGATTTGTTTGCTTGATCAATGATAGATTCACGGCATGCAGAAGTAGATCCTTCAAAATGAAGCTCACTGAAATTCTCTGCTTTCTCTAGAAAGGAAATAAGTTGATTGTCATTGTTGAATACCTACCAGTGCTGAGAATTGTTTGGCATGCTTGGGTGGAAGACTACCTCAATGGTATATGTGTCTGTTTTCAACCCTAGGTGAGGGAGCATGAGAGACGCTGAGACGGCTAGTGAATCAGCCATGTCATTCTGAGCTCTTGGAACAACTTTTATTGAGAAGGCGTCAAATTCCTCAATGTTATCCCATACTGCGTTGCGGTAATGCCTGAGCCTTTCATTCTTTACTTGGTATATTCTTTTCACTTGATTTATGACTAGCTCAACATTGCCCTGTACTTTTAGGTTCTTGATTCCCCTTTCTTTTGTAGCTTGCATGCCAAGTAGCAAAGATTCATATTCAGCAGTATTATTTGTATTGAAAAATTGTAACTTGAAAGAGAGAGGAAAATCTCCTCCTCAGGAGATATTAACACAGATCCAACACCGCATCCGCTAGTTACACAACTGCCATCAAACTGTAATGTCCAAACTTTTTAAAGGTCCTCTTCCTGGACGAGAATGTCCATTTTATCGATTCGGTAGATAAGAAGTAGTTCCTCATTCCCGATGATTCAAAGAGAATTTGAGCTTTGGGATTGTCAGAATTGGTGACCAAGTACTTCTTTTGCGATTCAGTACCAACGTCGCATTACACCCTTGACGGGGATTACGGATTTGGAATAGTCCATATAAATCTCTCCACCAACTTCTCTCGCAAAAGCTTCTTCCTAGTAGAATCCCATATGCCTTTGGGATATCAAGCAACGAGGATGGTCATCTTTACTCTTTTCTCTCGAGAATGCCGCAAAGGAAAATCGTACATCTTTGATCGACCAATCAATGGAACTGTTTAGTTTTCATGGAGTAACATCTCATTTGAAAGGCTTGGTAAGAGTGAGGCCCAAAGTGTGGGTGAATTTTTCCGGCATGAAATTTTCGAAGCCCGAGAATTAATTATGCGATTCTTAACTTGTGACCATTGATTAGGAGGAGAGATAAAAAGGTTCAATTTTACCTGAAATGGAAGTCGAGGCCACATTTATGCGAGATGTAGGAGTGGAAAGGATTCCTTTCAGGGAGACATGGGAAGTTACGGTAGCTTGACTTTGGATATATTCAGTCAATATTACAAGTTTCTTAGGGTTTGAATGAAGATATTCAGCCTCAGACATTTGAATCTTGGTATTTTTAGCATGATCGATTATGTCGAATGCGACCAAGGGTTGCGTTGATGAGGGAATGAGTCCCTCACTTCACGACGAGGGGTAGGATTACTAGTCTTTATGGGAATAGAAGAAGGCTGATTTGGAGGAGAGATGGGGGAAAAGATTTTTGTAAAAGACTTAATAGGAGGTTGAGTAGGAAGAGGATTACCTCTTTTAGCAATGGTTGGAGGCGTGTTTGACACACTTCTCTTTTTGTATCCTGGCAACAACTTCTGCTTCTTTTCCTTGAGAGCAGGTGAAAACAGCATATGACTGTCCGCTTGCATACCCTTGGGTACCCTCTTCTTCATTAGATTCCTCATCTTCAAATTCCATATACCCGATTGTAGAGTCGTCAGTCGGTTCACCAACATCTTGGTTATCTCTGCCTGGGGATGAAGGTTCTTCGTAATTTTGCTCCTCTTCTTCTACCTCGACTAGGGCATTGACCGGAGGGGCCTCAAGTGCCAACCGCGAGTAGTTACAGGCAAATGCGGCCTTTGTGGGGAATTATTGGAAGTGAAATTTCTCCATGGGATATCTCGATATGAAGTGTTAGGAGAAGCTTGAGCTAATTGCTTCTTCAATGCGAGCAAGTCGTTCACCATCTTCTGGAATGCTTGGATCTAATGAAGTGGCTTGAGAAGGGGTTGAAGCTTTGGGCTTGAACGACTCTCATTTTAATTCACCAGTTATAAGCAGGTTTTCCTCTATCCGAATGGTAGTAGCCTGAGTGAGAACCAGAGTGGTAATTTATTCTTGTAAGAGTAAGAAACTTACTCTTGAGATCATGGTGTTTACAAAGAAAAACTATTGATTTTCTGGTGTTGGCAGCATGGCAAGCGACACACGGTTAATTAGTGAATTGAAACGAGTGATAAAATCATGCATGGTTTCATTGACTTCCTTCTTTAGGTGAGTGATCTTTGACAATAACACAAATGCATCCTCTGAAGGCTTATACTGTCTTCGAATGCAGTTCGTAATGTGGCCCAACTGGTGATAGATCGGCGACAAATGTTGGAACCACTTTGCTGTGGGTCCTTACAAGGTCTCTAGAAAGAAGTGTACTGATACGTCTTCATGGGTCACATCCAGGATGCTGCATGACATGATGAATGCAAATATATGTGAATCCATGCTTTGGTTTCCACTCCCATCAAATCTTGGGAAATTCTTTGATTTCCATGAGGGAGTGCGTGAACAGGATGTGGTAATGCAAGAGGGCCCATAGCGTTTCCCCATGGTACTACCATTTGAAAATCTAGAAAGAGGATGCGAGCCGGAAGCATGGTTCCACTGAGCAACAAAGCGTTGCAAAGGGATGTGGAGGCTCCTTGTGAAAAACGGTTCTTTTGTGGAGGCGAGACACTTCTGGCTAACCGATCAACTGAACTCAGCAATGAGAAGCATACTAGTGTAATACTTGAAGTTGTGCCTTTGAAGTAGATCAAAATAGGATTAACTTCTCCACGAGCTCTCCTGCTACGGGTAAATGGTTCACCGCCAGGTGTATCTTTTAGATCTACAATGTTTTTAGAGCAGATTTTAAAAACTCTTTTTGGTTATACTTGCTGATTTTCTGATTTTTCTGACAAAAATCAGCAGCATGTACTTTTCTAAATTTTTAATTTTATCCCTCTTTTGAAAACCGATTACGGTTTTGATGACAAATATTAGCAAGGATAAAATGATGGTTTAACTTAACAAGCTGATTATTGGATCTTAGAGTTGACTTTTTACAAGGGTTTGAAATTTTTGTAAAACTGTCAGAAACTTAGATCTACGGAAATATATGGGTTTTTGTAAAAACTTAGTGAACTAAAGATCTCTAACTAGCCTAGATCTATGGATCTCTAAAGAAAATTTTCAGTTTGGATCACTTTTGCAAAAAATTTAGATTTTAAGCAAAAAGTTAAGATTTGCAAACAGGCAGGTGATTCCTACGCTTTATCAATTTTCTTAGATACTTTAGCAACCTTAAAAGTTGTTAGTGTCTTTTAGCTGAAAAAAACCATAAATATGTTTCGATCCCAGTAGAGTCACCAAAAATCATTGGTTTGAAAATCATGTGAGGAAGATCTATGAATAGATGAGCCAATAGTGTACTGAGGCATAGCCACTCTTTGAGACAAAGAAACCGAAATCAAGCTTTATTGCTATTCTACCAAGAGAAATTTGTGCAAGTCCTACGGTATTCGCCTTCGTGGATTTGGAATCTTGTCCTAGTAGAGGCAATTACAGACGTGAGCAGAAAGGAATGAAGGGAGGAAAGGAGATAGGATAGATCCGAAGGGAGAAAAGAAATGAATTCCAAATCATAAAGGTCAAAGGGTTTATGTTTTGGGCTAGTAAAACAGAGCCAAACCTACTTACATAAACAAAAAAATGTAATCTTGATGAACAAATGACAAAAAGTAGAGATAGATCGCGACGAAAAACAACATAGATCTAACTAAAGAAATATCTAACACACATAACACATCCATTGAGCACAAAGTCTTAATTTATGTATTAATATTTTCTGTTTAAAAAAATTACAAAGCCTTTTCCTTCTCACTTCTATTTTTCATCTAAAAAATGTCCACCACCTGAATACAATAAATATCAAAGTATATATAGAAGGAGAAGGAGAAAGAAGGCAAAAAGGAACCAACAACTATTTACAAAATATCTAAAAGTCAACTGTTGACTTTGGGAAATTTGGTGGATGACAACATCTCATGGTGCAACATGGATGATGTCATCATTTGTGCCAACAAACTTTTAAATAATTTACAAAAAGGGAACATCCTAGGAGGAAGGAGCCTATTCGTCATCATCCCGCAGCTGGAAAGGAGTATCCTGCTTCTGCTCAAGAGAGGAAATATGAAATTGAGCACGATACTCCAAGAATTTGCTAATCATCGGTTGAAGTTGATCCTGAGCAGGACCCTTGGTGTGATTGCCGATGACTTCACAAGTCTCCCATTCATCTTTGAGTCTCTCTGGGAGCTTGAAGTATTCATTACTTGCCTCCATCAGGTATCCAACAAAGTCGTGGCAAGGTGCTTAAGGTTGTTGATAGATTCCGTCAAAAGTGGCTTCTGACCCTAACCCTTGCGATACAATCTCCTTAAAGATCCGAATAGTGTCATCTACCTTCCTCAAGGCGTATGATGGGGTGAGCAAGCCCGAGAGACATCCTTAGGATGATCTGCTCCATTTGATGCATTGCATCCAAGGCTTCCTCCTTGATTTTATCAATCTTCTCCAAGACAAATTCCATCTAGTCAACCCGATAGTCCAAAGTAGCAAGGACTTTGTTGGGTGCTCTTGGGTGATCAAAGATGTAGAATTTCAACAAATCATCAACCGAGTAGTAAAACATCTTGTAGAATGTCTCATGTTGTAACCTAGCATGATCCAACTCTTCGGAGATAGGTCTCACAATCGCCTAGAGTTCCTTGTTAACCTGATCAATATTCTGATATAGCTCTGTGAACTTTACAGATTACTTCCTCAATATCCTTGAGGATTTGGTCTCTCTAGGTGGATACTGCCATACCTTGCTCGCCAATCTTAGCGTACTTGTTTATCTTTTCCTGACTAAGGGGCTCAGGAGTTTCAGTGGCAACTGTAGGAGGTGCATTGCCCATTTTCCGCATGGCTTGGAAAAGATGTTTGTTTTTTTCTTTCAGTATCCTCTTCTCTTCCTTTGCCTCCTGAAGCTTTTTGCAAAGGGTATCCACTGCAAATAAGGCCTCTCCTTGTAGGCTTTCTGAGGATGTTCCCATCGTGACCTATGTCACTGTATAATCTATAGGAGACAAATCCTTTTTATCCTTTGTGGGATCAGGGTATGCAATCTCCATAACCCTTTCACCTGAAGCGCTCTAAGAGAAGCGGGTTATTGGCTTTTTCTTCTTAGCTCCTTTTGTTGGGATGATAGAGAAGTCCATAGGTGCAATGGGGACTTTCCTCTTATGCTTGGCTTAGGTGCTTGGAGATCCATTTTGGACTTAAGGGAGTGGGACCAGAGGGAGAAGAGGGAACGGAGGCAGAAGAAGGAGCAGCTACAGTGAACAAGGGGAAATGTGTCGAGACACTTGGCAGTGGCATTGATAAAGAAGCTGAATCTCCAACACTCACAAGGGTAGGAGTCACTGTAGGAGAGGAAACCGTGGGGGTGGAAGGGATATGAGAGATGAGGGAAGAAATACTGGGGGACATATCCACGAGGGAAGACTGGGGACATATCCACGAGGGAAGGAAGGGGGAATAGTAGAAGATGGGAGAGAAGAGACAACCAGAGGAGTTGTTGCTTGAGTGATGTGAGGAGGGGAAAGAGGAGCAGGAGACCGAACGGTGGGGACTTCACTGGTTACAACAGTGGCAACATTGTGAGTGGATGTGTCCATTGGAACACTTACTGCTTCTTATTTTTCCAGGGACACCAGGCTTACTACCTGCTCCTAGGTAGTGGAAGGAGGACTCTTGGGAGCTTGCTCCTGAGCAGTGCTTGATTCTCCTTCTTTGTCTTTCCCTTTGACCTTTGACAAGTGTTTTGGTCTAGCGGTTGCATCGCCCAAAGGAGACATGGTGAAGTCTACCCCAAGGTAGATGAGGCCATTTTCTTACACCAATGCTCTATGCGCTGCAAAGTGCCTTTAACCCTTTCCTCAATAGTTTGAGGTGCCTTTGTTCTATCTATCTCAGAAAATGGCCAATTGTCCCCGTTTGTATCTAGATAGACCTGATCAACTTCTTGATCGGTCGCTTGGAAACCTTTCGGGACAATGGCCACACCATATTGGATAATTTCTGCCAAGGCCGGGAGAGTGATCCTTTCTTCTAAGCTCGACCTCATGATACAGGTCGATGTAGATATCCTCAATCTATGGGACGTGGATTAGATCAAGCTTTGCCCTTGGAAGGCAATTGTGAGGATCAAAGGTCGGCCTTGCCAGGAAATTGTGTTTCAAGTTGAGTAACTCCAGCTCCGCAAACATTTCCCGGGCTTTGGTATGAGAAGTGCAGGTGTACCTACCCACTGTGAGGGGGAATGGAGTTCCACCCTTCTTTCTTTTCAGACACTTCTCGTGGTATGTGATAAGCTGTCTGGACAACTCCAATAGGATCAACTTTGGTCCCACATACCTCGGTAACTTGGTGGGCTCCCCCAAGAAGTTGGCAGCTCTGAGATAAGTGAAAGTGGGGAATTGTGTAAATAACGCTCCCCACTTCTCTGTGGTAGTCACTATGCTCTTGGTCATTTGACCTGTGAGTCATATTGGGCCTCAATAGGCAGATGATGCCATAGAAGAAGGCATCGTTGATCTTTCTAAATTATGTGATGCTATTTTCCAGTCTCAACTCTGGATAATATTCATATATTTTTACTTGGGGCCACACCCCACATCGAATTAGTGCTAGGTAGTCTCTTTCAGAGGTAGCGTATACCACGTAGGAGTTCATGTAGAACCTCCCAGTTGTTGAGATTTGTTGAAGCTACTCGAGATAGTGCATTGATGATCTCTGCCCATTCAAAACGTTGATCGGAATGTTTTTGCTCATTGTTTCCAGATATCTGAGCATCCATTTGTGAAAATAATGGGCATCAGGAAGCCCAAATACCCTACTCAGGAAGGTGATGGTGTCGCTCAGCTCCTCTGAGAAGTCGCTGTGATGAATAACCTACGGCCACCTGGTTATCACCTTCTTGTTTTTCAAATATACTTCATTCATGAGCTACATGCATTTGTCCTCATTTTCATTCCATGCTTTTATGCAGTCTTCTTGGCTTATTGCCACAAAATGCTGGTGGTGGGGGATACCCAACATGATTTCAAAGTGTTGGGTAGTGAGGTTGATTATTACCTCGCCCTTCTCATTCTCGACACACCTTGTGTCCTTATTGTAGCATGGGCCACCACCATCATGAACTCATTGTTTATTGTGCTCATGAGAATTCCCCTAGCAAAATGTAAACCACTGCCAACCAATTTGTCCATCCATGGACTACCTGTGACCTTCTTGGTTCTGGCCTAGAAGTCCTCCATATCAATGTGGCCAAGTTCTGAATCCCTGATGTCTAAGTCACACTCAAGGGACTCGAGCATCCTGACCCTTTGGTATTTGTACTTCATTTCTTCCTCTGTGAGTTTGGCCTTACCCTTAGACTTGGTTGGCTTCTTACTTGATGAAGACATATGTGAATCTGGGTTCAGCTGCTGATCTGCAAGAAGGAGGGAAGTTCATCACGGAAGAGCCATGTTAGCTATCCAAATGTCCATCAAAGCTTTATAGAATGAAAACTTATCAATTTACAAGCCTATGGGCGTAAGGCACAATTCAATTCCAGTGTAGGATCGGAAAAACAAGGTGCATTCTTTGGAGAGTGTTGCATGGAAGAAAACAATGCAAAGGGGCACAGGGCGCAGAAATACTACACACAACATTCAATGTTGATGTCAAAGGATGTGTGCCTGTGCCATATGAAGGGTTTTTGAAAAGGCATAGATTATTTTTGTGTTGTAAGGCTGCAGGATGCACCATTGGTGCAGATATGGAACATGTTGCAAATAGTTATGGTGCGCTAAAGGGGCGCAGGTTCAAATGATGCATCATTGACTTAAGGTGCACCAGTTCTTAGCTTTTGGTGCGGCGCAGGAAGAGTCTGCATGACATCAAATGCTGGTGTAGCTAGAGTTGCACTTGCGCCTGTGTTAGGGTTTTGAGATTTTTATAAGGCACGGGGAGATGCGTGTTGTAGCCGGGGACAGTGTGCCCCTTGGTGCGACTGTGTTTTATGTAACAACAATATTGTTTGCACCAAAGAAAAAGCCATGGCTTTGGATTGTAATAACTTTAGATTTTTTACCCTTTTGGACAGGTTTGTGGTTTTTGGCCTCTTTCAACAAAGATTTGGTCAGTGAGGGGAACAAAGCAAAGAGGGTCAGGGATTCATTTTGAGGCAAGGCCTTCCAGGTTAACAGATCTGGAAGGAGGGTAAAAACCAATTTGGTAGAGTTGATTTGGAAAAAGCGGGCTAGAGGTTGTTCATTTTCTTTGTTTTTAACAACCTCCAAAAACAATACAAAAAACCCACAAACAATCAACACAAGAAGAGCAAGGACCACTTACCAGGAATATATAAGATGGAAGAAATGATGCGGGGTCCACGAATGTGACATAAAGTGACACGGGATGACAGGAGCGCTGACAGGTGCAGAGGAATTAACTTTTCCACGTTTTTTCAATTATGAAAATGACAGGTTGGATGCGCCTATATATAGCAAAAGGTGCAATAAATGCACCACCAAATTTTTTTCAAGGCGCACCAAAATAGATGCCAACATGAAAATTTGTGCGCCATTAAGACAGATTAGGATCGCATCGACATTACCTTTTTAGTACTTTGGTGCACCATTCAGGGGCGCAACATTTGTAATGTCGACAAGGTGGCACATGCGCCTTGGCATAGGTGAGAAGGGTGCATCATGGGAAGGCGCAACATTTGTAATGTCGACACTCTAAAGGATGCGCCAAAGGAATAGAAGGGGGCACAAATTCATTTGATGTTACATGAATAAAATCTGTGCCTAGCCAAAAAGGACCAAATGACTAAGTTCGAAAAACTAGATTCTCCGAAAGGGATTTTATGCCATTTTGAATGCTAAGGGACCTCGGCGGGGAACTAAAACAAAAATTTGGTATGGTTACTTGCAAAATTGCCCTCATCAATTTTACAGGATAACACAATGCAACTTCCTCCCAAATCTCCACCCACTTCCCACATCCTGTTTCCTCGGCTAGCCCCTCCTACATCTCCCACACAGGACCCCAAACCGCTTCCCCCATCCTTTTATCTCCCAACTCCCAAATCCCGTTCCAATCTCTCTACATGCAGACCCCTCTCATATTCTCTCATGTAGTATCTCCATGCACATCCCACACGAGACATTCACGAAACTCCAATGTCTGAGTTAATACTTTCAGCATAGTGTGTTACAATGTTTTACTTCTGTATGTAGCATTCTCCATTTCCGTTTATTTTGTGACAATTTTTTCTACCTAGTATATAATTCTATGCGAGTTGCGTATTAAAGAGGTAGGAATCAGTGTTACAGATCAATGAAAATGCTCTCTCCATACTTTCATACTATCACACAGATCCCCACACTCCCGCAAACCCCTTACCCGGATTACCGAGCCACTATTCACATTTCCTTTGCCACGAACCATATTTTTCTCAGGTGTTGATTGCTGGGTCAGTATTTTTAGCGGTGGAGGCAGTCGATTGGGCCTTTGGTGATGAGTGACATCCCACCCACATAAGTTGAATTTGTATGTAGGATAATCTCTTAAGTCTTCTTTTCCACGTAGCCAATTATCTTTTTCCTCCTTCAACGTCCACATTTTCATCCTAATCCAACAAGTCCAAAACTTTAGTTACCCTCCCATCCAATTTCTACGTAACAATTTCCAAATTGTTTTTGCCTAGCTCAAAGTCCACATTCTCGGCGTATCAGTCCACATTTTCATCCTAAAATTTTACACTTTCAAATAGATTATATCGTAGCTCACACTTTTTATAAATTTCAAGCTAGCTTATTTATTGATTGGATTGTTTATCTATGCCTTTACTTCACCTCCTATTGCAAAAGCCTCCTCGTTCTAAATCAATTTTTATCCTCATTCCATGATTAGTTATTTACGTCCTCAACTTAGGTTATCGTGTGATTAGTTAATATTGCTTAGGTCTTAGGAATACCTAATCTCGCTTGCTATTTGTTTAAATTCTCCATTCTCTTTTTATCCCCCTCGTGTTTGTTTATTTAATTAATTAGTTTGTGTTCACTTAACTTTATCATTATACAATTATTACTCATTTTTTCTAAGTTAGTTATTGTTATTATTATTCCTAATTAGTTTGTTTTCCGTCATCTTTATAATTATTTTCTTATCTAATTAGGCATTTTAAGCCTCTTAACAATTCCATCAAGTTCATCATTACGATCAATCTTAATCCCAATCAAATAGTTCTAAAGCACTCCCTGGGTCGTCTCGTGTTTTCATTGCTTTCGGTGGATTTGTGTATTCTTTATCAAATTTCACAGTTGATTTTTCGAGATCCCTTTTGTAACTTCTTTTGTGAAAACTTTTGATAGTAAACAAACTTACTTTTTCACGATCCATTTCACAACTTATAGTGTGGTATTTACCAATTTACACACTTATTTTTCAAGATCATTCTTATCATGTTTTGTAACTTTTAGGTATTACTCTCCAAATTTTATCTTATCATCTTAGTTTTTGGTTTTTAACACTTCGTGATTAAAATTACTTATTTTTCATGATCATTCTACTAACCTTGTGTGCAGGTACAAACTACTAATAATTTTCTTGTAGGACCTTTTCGAACCTATCTCACCAACATTATTAGGTCTCGCATTCCCAATCATCTTTTGCAAGCTAGAGGCCACCGGGCTTCACAAACAAAAAAACAAAACAAATTTGCCTTACATTCCAATTTTCCACGACAACACTTCTAGGTAACATTTTCACACTCTTCTTTCATCATTTTTCTTTTTTGTGAAAATAATCATTATCGCTATTTTGCAATCACGATTCATTACGAATATTATTAACATTTAAAAAAAATATTTTTCCAATTGTATTCATGTATGCTCTTTTCCTGTGCCTTCGAGCGATCTGGAAAATTAGAAACGGTCGCGATTGTTTAGTTTATTATTCGAACATTATAGAATCCTCTAGTTTTATTTTCTACCTGCCATTTCCATCATTATTTTACTTCATCCTACTATTTTAATATTTTCTCGGTCGTTAGTTGTGTATGCTCTTTTCTTGCGCCTTTGAGCGATCTGGAAAATCAAAAACAACCACGGTCATTTTTTTAACATTTTGTTTACAGGATAACTACTAATTTGTTTTTTGTAGGACAATGTCACTGGAATATTATCAAAAACAAAAACAAAAAAATCCCGTAAAAGTACCACCATTCAAAGAAAATTGTTGAAACCAAATAAAAATTAGCACGCTCAGGTACGCTATCATTTTCCACCAATGATTTATTTCAAGTTAGAAAGAACCTTGCATGTATAATCACATCATCATTCTTGTTTTTACACGTAGTAGAGGTGGATTTCATCACCACCAAAACTACACCGATGATGTGAACTTGACTACCATGCACCAACAACATTTACATCTACATTGCACTTTGAGACATAGTCTCATCATAGCGTTCGGTATTTACCTTGCCCTTGGTCTTCACTTACAAGTAATGTTGTCGTGCAGCGCATGCGAGTCACGCCTAAATAGCTGTAACAACGAAGCCTGTGCATTATCCCTGTAAATATTCGGGGAGTTATAAGGACACCATACACATTCATCCCCCATCACCTTCCACCTTTTCACAAAACCTTCCTTAGACGTGGTGATTCACTCCGAAGTAGGCAAGTAAGAATTGGTGAGTCTCCTCCAGTACTCTAAGGGTTCCCCATATACCAATTTTGTCTTCATACAGAATTTAGGTATATCAAAACTAGTGTATATTGGAGGACTCATCTTTTTGGAGTAATAAGAGCCTGCATCCATCATTTCATAACATACTTGTATGATTGCATGAAACAAATGATCATTCCCGAAGGATCTACCTCTTAAGCCAATTTTTTTATAAACATGACTGCTTGCTGTTTGTAAACAAAATAGTTTAGAATTATCATAAAACTTGGCTGATATTAATGTGTTTGTTGTAAAATTCAAATCCTAATCATGTTCCACAACACCATTTCTTGACCGATTCAATACCAAGAAAAATGTTCAAGTAATCCCACAACGAAGATCAAAACGTCATTAGCCTGCTTCAGCCAACAACAAATCCACCATAGCTTGTTTTCAGTTATATCCAATAGATATTGAGTGACTTGCGTTCACTCCTTATCTCATCAATTGTCAAAACATACTTTATAGCTCATTTCAAGCTATATCAAAATGACATTGGGTGACTTGTTTGAGTTCACTCATTATTTCATCAACTGCCGAGTTTAACAAAATCCCATCCGACACAAATCCTTTCAAAGCTCATTTTGAGTTCACAATCATATTGAGATTAACTATTTTGAGTTACTCTCCCCCCTCAACAACTAGAGCTTTTTAAGCCAAACCAATCAACATATTCATCATAGCTTGTTTGAGCTATATCCCACTTGTATCGAGTATCTTGTTTGAGTGTACTCCTTACATTTTCATCTGTTAAGCTTGTTTAAGCCCAACCAATCAACATATTCATCATAGCTTGTTTGAGCTATATCCCACTTGTATTGCATACCTTGTTTGAGTGTACTCCTTACATTTTCGTCTGCTAAGCTTGTTTAAGCCAAACCCATCAACATATTCATCATAGCTTGTTTGAGCTATATCCCACTTATATCCCGAGTAGCTTGTTTGAGCTTACTCCTTATAGCCTTGTTAAAAATTGATTGAGCCAAAACAAAGATCACAATAAATAGGTCGAGTTCTTCATTACACCTTTCTTCATTTTCCCTCTCTTTCAAACATGATGAATTCACGAAAAACATCATGCAATGAGCTATTAGAAAAAATTAATAAGTTGACAACACAACTCTCTCATATGGCTACCCAAATCAATGAATGATCACCCAAAAATCTGATCATACAACCTAATGAAGACGTCACTTCACGTAAAGTTCAACACCAGTTTACCCCCTTGGAGAAAGTCTCTCTAGTGTTTTTCATCAACTAAAAGAGGCTAAACTAATAAGATATCCAATTACAAAACCCTTTGTCAAAGGGGAAGCTAAGCCATGTTGGTACAAACCTAACACATACTGTGACTTTCATCGCATTGATGGTCATCACACAGATAAATGTGTGCGATTTAAGAATTACGTCCAAGACTTAATTGATGATGACATCATCTCTGTAGAACTTGATGAAAACGCTCTTGCAACCAATGACACATCCAATACCACAAATTTCCATGAAGAGCTGACTACTTGTCAAACTCCTATATATACTGAAATTCCACAAGATCATGATGACAACAGTCAAGCCTCTCTAATTCCAAACCAATCCATATCTTCTTCAAATTTCCTTCCATTAGTTCAAACATACATTGAACCTGTTTTAGACAACAACATTCTTCCAACATCTACTGAGCACTTGAACTTATTTCAGACTCTCTTTCAACCCAAACATACATTGAACCTATTTTGGACAACAACATTCTTCCAACATCTACTAAGCACTTGAACTTATTTCAATACTTTCTTTCAGCCTAAACATATATTGAACCTGTTTTAGACAACAACATTCTTCCAACATCTACTGAGCACTTGAACTTATTTCAAGACTTTCTTTTAACCCAAACATATATTGAACCTATTTTGGGTGACAACATTCTTCCAACATCTAACGAGACCTTGATCTCATTTCAAGACTCCCTTTCAAACCTTGATATTACTGTAGACACTACAGAAGAGGTTCCATCAACAAGTACCATTAAGTTTGATTCTATTATTCCAATATTGGCTCTTATGCCTAACATCTCTAGCCTTGTTGTCGAAACACAACCACATCGAGTTTGGACACTTGCGACAATGCAACCTATTGTGTCCATCATGCTTTCAATGATCGATCTTGCAGGAATCTCATCACTAATTATTCTCACATGTCAAGACTTCTACGTGCATACATTCTACGAGGTAATTATACCCAGGAATATCTTTACACAACCTTTTCCATATTTAATCATGAATCTATCCTCAAAACAATCAATTAATGGACAAATAGAAGCAACAAACCAAATAACACAAACCATCATTGTCAACACACATGGAAGCTATTGGCTTAACCAAATCTATCCCACTCTTTGGGCTTACCACACATCTTATCACACACCTACTGGAGCCACTCCCTTCTCCTTTGTTTATGGTTGGGAAGCTATTTTACATGTCAAGGTTGAATTTCCATCCTTCATAATATCCTTCAAAGATGTAATCAATAAAGATTATTATCGACACTCACACCTTAATGAACTCGAGCTTCTTGATGAAAAATGACTTAATGCCCTAGATCATCTTCAAGTATATCAAAATCGCTATGGCATAGCTACCATAAAAAATTCCAACCTAGAAAATTTAAGGTCAATGATTTCATTCTCAAAGAAAATTGAAAGAACACACCCAAAGAACGAGACAAACAAGACAAATTTGAGCCCAACAAAATCATAGATAATTTTAGGTTTGGAGCTTATAAATTGGCCATTGACACAGGCCAAGTCCTTGAAAAACCCATGAATGCATTCCATTCAAAGAAATTCTATTCTTGAAAGCACTCTCTATTCCGGAAACAACAAAGTGTACATTGTTCCTTCTGTCTTGCTTATCTCTGAATAAATTTATTTATTTCCATTGGCAGACATTTTCATTATCAAAATCACATCTTCATATTTATCATCATGAGACAAGTGCTAATATAAATCCTATTAAGTTTGTGAGCATCATACTTCTTATAATATCTCCCATTTTTAGTCGCTTTCACCTATGGTCATACCTAGAAGCTTACTGATGGTAATATATTCCCTTCAAAGACATTCTCTCTTTCATAACAAAGCTCTAAACTTCTTTACCTAGTTTGTGTGGACGTCTATCTCAGTTTTTGGTGTTGAACCCTTATGCCCTACTAGTCGTGTGGGCTGAGATTGAAATGCAGACATTCCTTCCCAAATAAAAAGCACTATTATAAAAATCCATCAATTCAATAACTTATGAATAATTTGTCATCACATCTTTTATCCTTCATAGTCTTTGAAGTTGAGCCCACACTTCTTATTGGTAGTGTGAGACTAGAAATGGAGGAAGGTGCCCTTACTCATCTACGTCTTGTCTTCGGTGATAAACCCTTGCCTCTTACAAGTGTCATGGGGCAAAGCGTAGAGGGCCATTCTCATAAAAACATTGCAAAATATTAAAAAAACAAAAAACAAAACAAAATAAAATAAAGAGAAAAAAGGAATTCACTCGCCCCTATTTTTCCTTTGGTGATGAGCCCTTGCTTCTCACTAGTAGCATGGGGCAAGGCATAGGGAGTCATTTCAAAAATACAAAATATTACAAAGTGCTTGCAAATTATAGAATCCCCAAAGAAGTAATTTAGATGCCTAAGTGAAGAGAGAACTATCCCTTAACCTCATATCTTACCAATCAGCAAGCCACATAACTGTCTAAGTCTAGCACGTGACTCATAAAGTGAAATCCATTTTTGAAACCGGTTTAGTACTATTATGAAGAATAGAGTCACAATTCCCCAAAGGGATTGTTGTTAGCATTTGTCTCTATATTCATTATCTACCTCCTACGTCCTTCTTGATTCTCGGTGATGAGCCCACACATCTTACTAGTTGTGTGGAGTCAAGAATGGAGCTGGACTTCTTTTCATCATATCATCACCACCATATCCTACCAATGGAAAGAGAATTTTTGTTATTCTGAGCATAAGTTACCACACGGAACACGGTACATATGGATAATATCCTGGTTTATCGCCTCTCAAAAATAAGTCTGCACTTTGGTCCATAAATTGCCAATCACAGTGTAAAAATCCACAAACAGTGTGAAAATCGTCAAAAATCCAAAAATAGTGTAAAAATCTAAAAATCTAAAAACATTTGAAAATCGTCACAAAATAAAATAAAATAATAAAAATCAAGAAAATCAAAAATCAAAATAAAATTAAAAAACATTAGCAAAAAATCGTCAAAAATCCAAAAAAAATTAGAAAAAATCATCAAAAATCCAAAAACATTAGAATATATATATAAACAAAAAATAAAAATATTGTAAACTCCACAAAATCACAAAAACTCTAAAATAACCAACACAATTCAACCTTGGAACTATTATCCCTAACGAATGATCTAATCACCTTATGACTACAAAATTCAAACCACTTCTCGCTTGAATCCTCGCTTGGGGCAAATCTGGCTCTCATTGTTTCCTTGTTTGAGGACAATGACCCAATACTTTACTATGTCCTCATACACCTACTCAGGGGAACGTCCAATCAATCCTCACTGTGGAACACGTTAGGGACATGTTTATTGGTTCTTGTGTTGCATTATTAGTTATAAATTATTAATTACTTTCTTGTATCTTGATATATTATAGGGGGCATCTTGATTTTATGTATCTTGGTGTTCTCTCTAATATTCTTATGTTATATGATTACATGTCATACTGGGGCATCATACTTTCTTGATGGCCTCTGTCTATGCTCTCTTCCATTTACATATCATACTGGGGCATCAAACCTTTTTGATGGCCCCTATCTATGCTATCACGCATATTACAGTCTAGTCATCTTGATCTTTTATATCACGATGCATCCTGTTATGTGTTATATTAAA
Organism: Taxus wallichiana var. yunnanensis; assembly: GCA_018340775.1. NCBI lineage: Eukaryota > Viridiplantae > Streptophyta > Pinopsida > Cupressales > Taxaceae > Taxus > Taxus wallichiana. The sequence goes on along the minus strand of CM031241.1, from coordinate 121,612,650 downwards.
ATTAAGATGATTTTCATCACGTGAGTATCTTCCTTGCATGATCAACATCTTACTTTACACCCCATCCATTCACCCATACTAATACATTCCCTAGTTTGGGAATCCTACTTGATCACCGTTGCATTTTGTGAATCCTACTTGAAGATCTTTCTCAAGTAGCATTCACTATCCAATAACTCCTTCTCCCCCACCATGATCACCATGTATTTGATCCATTCATCCTCGCTCCTCATTTTTACTCCTCCACCACTTATCCCCATATTACCCTTCTCACCATTCTTGTCCCCTCTCACCCCTTTGTACTCTTTCCTTTCCCCCTTCTGCTTCCCCTTAACAATCTTACTTAATAACCCTTCTATATGGGATCCTTGGTGGAGGTTTACTCTCTCCCTAAGATCTTCTCACCGTAGAAGATTCTTCACCATCTCCCCTCTCATCAAACAACAATCACCACCAAGCACATCTTCTCATTCCACCTCTTATACTTCTCATTCTCACATCATTACTCTCACCATGCAAACATCCCAATTTAGGATTACCCTCACACTCTCCACCCTCCACTACATATATTCCTTCATCCATTCATGTTACACTCCTTTGTTTCCTTTCTTTCTTATTATCACATCATCTCATATCATATACCACTCAAGCATACCTCACTCACTCTTTTCTCATCCTTCCCCAAATTCATCTTATGCCTAGTCATCCTACTTACATGCTCTTGTAGTATGAAAAATTCACTTGAGGGTTCCCCTTTAGTCCATTTTGTCATACCCTATTCCCACCAACTCTATCATCATCCTTCTTCTTCTTCGGATTGGCGATCTTACTTACCCATTTCGCCGCATGGAAATCTTACGTAAGACTTCCACTTAATGTTGATCTTTCGCCTATGGCCTTTTTCCATCCCATCATATTTCCACCATCTTATTTCTCTCGCCTCTCTTTGCGATCATCTTCTTCAACCTACCATTCCACCCATGTCCCCAATATCATCTTATCTTTCTCCTTACATATCATCCCTATCGGCTAAGTGATCTTATGAAACCTCTCCAGTAGCATGATGATCTTACTTAAGAGATTCTCTTAAGCATGACATGTCATCTTACACTCGCCCATCACTCTACAATCTGACCATCCATCTTTCCTCTTCATTCCCATCATCACATATTTTTACCACCTCTATCACCCTCCTCTACTTGGCAATCTTACTTAACCACTCACCCGGCATGGCGATCTCACTTAAGAGTCCCTCTTAAGGATGATCTATCTCCTTGCCTTTCCCCATCACTACACACCATTCACCCTTCAATTTTTTTCGCCATTCCCCATTATCACATCCTTTCACCTCCTTTTCCATTCTCGTAAACACCACTTCTCGCTTTGCCACTTGTCATCTCTAGTTTTGCTCGCTTGGAAATCTTACTTAACCACTTCCGTCACATGACAATATTATGTCAGGGTCCTCCCTACACTTAACTTGTCATCATGAACTTCTCCCCGCCTCATTCTTCATTCACTTTGTTGATCGCTTCTTCCACTTGGTATCTCCTACTACCCACTTTTTCCTCCTACTATTATCCTTTCTCCACATATCCTCTTACAACATACATATAATCTCTTCTGCCTACAATCACGTTCTTTTCCCCCATTTTCCCCTTCTTGATCCATCATCCTTCATATTGTTTCTTCCCATTCTTTTCATGTCTTGGTTCTTCATCCTCACCTCATTCATCCTCATCACCCACATCCTCTCCTCACTTTCACCTAGTCCCAACTCATCCCTCCCATTTTCTTTACTCTTTCCACTTCATCTTCTCAAATCCCCCCCACATTTCTACCCACACATGCATTTGCCATTATTGTTAACATTCCTCTATCATTCTTTCATCATCATCTTTTATTCCTGCGCTAATAATTGTAAGTGGGATTTCCCTAAAAATCATCAATCCTCATTCCGCACGACCTCATTCACTCCCTTGGACCTTCTAGAGTTTCCCTTCATTCCTTCCCTCCTCTAAGCCCACCACTCATTGTAAAAGGGCTTTCCCTAACGTCCCTTTGTTGGCATTACCCTTTCCAATCCTCATTAGCTTTCTCCTTTTCTTCATTTTTTCTCTCACCCTTCCCCACCACTCATTGTAAGGGGGATTTCCCTAACGTCCCCTCATTGGCATTGCCTCTTCTATCCCCCATTCTCTTTTCTCTCCTATTCTTTTCCCTCAATCCCACCCTTTCTTGTCGCTTCTTACCCATCTCTCCATCTTCTCTTCGCCGTTGTCAAATCTTTATTGTCTTCATCATACATCCTTTTTCTATTTTCTCATCATCCTAGTATCCACATTTCATACATCTCCACATCTTTTCCAAACGATGTTATTCCTCCCCTCTTTCTTCTCTGAACATTCCTTATACTATTCCCTTTCCACTTATTACCCCCTTTCTGTATTCCCTTCCTTCTACATCATTTTCTTTGTTATCCTCTTCTCTCTCCCACCCCTTGTCTTATTTCCCTTCCCCTTTATCATCTTCTTCCCCTTTTTCCATCACATTTCCTCCTTACTTCCCCACCGATAACTAGGCTCTTAAACGCTTGTCATGTCTTTTTATCATACCACCCTCCACATGCATCTCCATACGGTCTATTCCATATTCTTTTCCTTGGTCTTCCTCATAATGACACGATTCCTTTAATCTTCTCCTTGTATTCATTCTATCTTCCTTTCCTCTCCCATAATTTTCATGTTTCTTCTAACCACTTCTCCTTTTCTCTCCCACCCCTACCTTTTCGTTCATTCTGTATCTATTTCTCTTCTTTTCTCTCCTCTTTTTCACACTTTCCTCGCCCCTCATAGTTTCTTTTTTTTCTCCGTTTTACTTCTTCTTTCGTCCTCTTTCCATTTTCATCCATTTCACCCCTACTCCCACCTCATTTTCTCCTTCTTATTTATCCTTTCCCGTTTCCTTCTTTTCTCAGCTCTATCATTTATTTCACTTTCACGCATCCCTCTTTACTATCTTTGTTGCTTCCTTCATTTTGCACATCTCTATTTCATCCCTTCATCCTCTCCTCTGTCATTTTCCTTTTTTATCTTGTTTGTCCTTCATCATTCCCTTCTTCCACTGTCATCCCTCTCTCTTATTTCTACCTCTTTCATTCCTTTTTTCCCCCTCCCCTATCTCCCTTAATATTCTCGTAATCAACCCCAATCCTATCCATTCCCTTTTCTCTTTTCCACACACCCTCACACCTAGCATTCAAGGCCGATTGAATCATTTCTCCATTTGTGTCGTGCGGTCCTTCTAGTCTCTTCCACTCCATTATCGTCCTCTTCTCCGCATAATTTATTTCTCTTCTTTTCGAGAGTTCTGTCGTATATTCCATTCTCGTTAGTCCTCTCGAGGGGCATCATCACATCTATCCATAATCACATATTCTCATGACATTTTTGTCTTGGAGGATACTATGACATCCGTCACTCATTACTTTCTATTCTCGCCAAAAATATTCGCTCTACCTTTTGCTTAAGAAAATTAGATTGAATTATTCCCCCATCCCATCTACTTTCTTTGATCGGACACTACTTTCATAGTACCCTTCTAAAGAGGGGAAAATCTAGACACCCTAATTTTACATCTATCCTAAATCAATTAATTCCCCTTCCTCATTTCCCACAAAATACACTTGAATTAATCAAATATAATTTGATTAATTAACCATTTCAAAATCCAAAAAAACCCAATCTTCACCACATGTCATTATTCTCTGTATTTTCTACTATTGAATTAAAAATTCAAATTCAAATCCTCACCCACCCTTCATGGTCCTCACTCACCTAAAATCCTCCACTTATGAATTAAAATATAATTCAAATCCTTACCCATTCTTCATGGCCCCCACTCATCTAATCTTGTCCACATTTTCAAACCACTAACCTAATCGTGCCCATATTTTCAAACCACTCACTTAATCTTGCCCACATTTTCAAACCATGATTACTTAAATTACTCTAAGTTAATCACTCCCCTAGGCTATAAATACAACCTTACCCCTCCCCTCTAAGGACATGGAGAATAAGCTTGAATGCCATATCTAAGTTCTTGCATCCTTTGAGCAAAGAACATCCTTTTGCCTTGTCCTAATGCCCAAATAGCTCATAATCCTTTTCCCATCTAGTGCAAAGTAAGAGGATCATTGTTGCAGGAAGGTCTTGCTCCATCTTGAAGAAAAGTACCTACATATCACACAATCAGGGCTCAATCCAAGTTTCCTAGCCCATTATGAGGTTTACGGAACGTGAAGGAGGAGGTATGATTATTGGTATTTTACTTCCTTGTTAGTAGTGTATTTTTCCTAGCTTATAGGATTTGTATGGAGAATTATCCTTGGGGGCTTTAAGAGGTTGGTTTGTTTTTGGATTGGTAGTGGATTTTGGTTTGGGATTGGATTTGGTTGGTTTAGGAGAGGTGGATGGTGTAGGGTTGGTTTATGTAGGATTAGATGGTTTGATTTTGGATGGATTGGATAAGGTGAAGAGGAGGATGTGGTATATTTGGATGGAGATGATATGTTAGATTGGTTGGATTTGGGAGAGATAGATTGTGTGGATTTAAAGGATGGAGTAGATGTTTATCGAGAGAGATGGGTTAAATGTTGGTTAAGTTGAGGTAGAGGGGGTGGTGTGGAAACCACATATGATTTGGGAGATTGAGGTAACTTAGGGATAAAGTTGGATGTGATATGATTGGGGGATGGGGGGAAATTAGGATAAGAGTTAGGAGATGGGGGTGACTTGGGAGTCACCTTGGATATTCTAGGATTGGATTGGTTATTGGTAGATTTATTAGACGTGGATGGAGAAGATAAAGGTGGCATGGGGGCCACGTTAGATGAAGTAGGATTAAGGGATGAAGAGGGTATGGGTGACTTAGGAGTCACACTAGATTGAGTGAGGTTGGATGTAAGTGATGGAGGCATAGGATCCAAAGTAGATGTTAGAGGAGGGGACTTAGGACACTCTAGGAGAAAGTCCATGGGATGAGGTTAGGATGATGAGGATTTAGGACTAAGGTGTGATGTAGGGGATAAGGATTGTGGTTTAGTTTGATCTTGATTGGATGTGGATGGGTATGTATAAGGTACATTATGATATGTTTTAATGGGAGGGAGTTGGGGATTAGATTGATTGATAGGGGATTTAGGGTTGGATAGTGGTGATGAAGGATTAGGCTCAGATAATAGTTTATCAAATTGGAAAAGAGGGTCACTCGGGAGCTAGTGGTGGTAATTTGGGATGTTTAGGTTTAGATTTATATTTAGATTTGGATTTTTTTTAAGTAGATGTGGTGGACGAATCATAGTTAGTTAAAGTTTGGTAAAGGAGATCTTTATTGGTGGAAGGGGATGATTAGATTTGATCAAAATTGATGTAATTAGATGATGTGAATTTATGATTGGGTTTGATTGGTTATGTGGATGTGGGATCATCTTCATCAGTGTCAATAAGGTCCTCACTATCATAAGTGGATGTGAGGGAGGATAGTCGAGAAGATGTTTAGCTAACGTGTGATTGAGGTCAAGGATTTGTTGGTTAAGATTTAGGATGGTGGGATCAACTTGGGATGGGTTAGGATATTGTTGAGTAAAGGATGTGAGTGTCTTATTTTGATTTTTAAAAGATTGGATACTAATAGGGATGTTTTATCAAAGTGGGAAAGTAAAGGTTGATGGGTGGCGGATTTGAGTTTGATGGGAGCCATGATGAGGATGGGGGTTTAAATAAAATTTTGGAATAGGATTGGGTATGGATAGGATGTAGGTAAGATATGATTAAGATGGAGGGATTAGATGTGGATGGGATGGATTAGGAAAGGGAATAAGATTGGGGTAATTAGATGGATGGATTAGGTTTGATTATTTTTGAATGGGGGGGTTGATTTGATTTTTTATTAATTTTTGACTAGTTGATTAATGTTTAGTTAAAATGATATGTAATTAAGCAACACACAACCTAGCCAGTCAAGTGGGTGTACAACACAATCTATAGCCCGCTTTAAATACCACACAAGACAGTGGTACTCACTAAGATGGCCCACCTTTATGCCGATGTGTGATCGGCTAGTGAGTAATCTTTGGTGGTTCCTTCCCCTGCATTATAGCTTGATTGTGGATAATGGCTACCTATGCTAGGATAAACAAGGATTTCTAGGGGTGTCCCCTATATACCTTGCGATACGTGGGGCCCAAATATGTGTTACAAGGATGTTGTCAAAGGAGTGGGTGTTGGGACGTGGAATCCCTCACTTCACGCCACTCTTAAAACAAGCAAGCACTTAGCCAATAATGATAGCTATCCAAGAATTTATATACCCCACCAAGAACAGGGTGTGTCTACGTGCATGGAGATGAATTCCATGGTCATATGCAACCCCTAGGACTATGAAAAGTGCATGGATATCACTTCCACGTCACGTTTACCCTAAAAATGAAAAAGGGAAGAAGGTGGACTACTTTTTATCCTCAAGATCTTCTAAAGACGTGAGAGGAGAGCATACACGAAATCCAACCTTCGGGTTTAACAAGAAAACATACAAGGATACAAAATATGAAAGATGTAAGATATATTCAAGATAACTCTTTTTATTTTTTATTTTTTTAAATGATAAAAAGATAATTAAAATTAAAAAGGGGTCTTCAAGAGGAGGCCTGCAAGAAAAAGTGGATTAGTAGTTTGGAAGAATAACCTTAATGTCTTGGACTAAAAGAGCTACAAAGAAAAAAAGGATTAATACTTATAGATTATTTTTTTAATCTTTTGTAAGTGTAGGAAGCTTCACACAAAGTGTTAGTATTTTGGAACAAGAAAAGATAACTTAATGTGTAGTTACAATAATAATATTTAGGAAAATGAAAACCATGAATAAATTATCTTTCAAAATACTAAATTAACACTTTCATTGCATATATATTTTCAATACCTTTCGGGAAAAAAATAGATTCGTTTCAAGTTCGGGGTCAAAATTTATGGCTCTTGGAAGTTAGGGAACAAAAGAGCAAAACAAAAGCATTGATTTAGGACATAAGCGCCATTTTAGGTCACAAACACGCTACTTTGTAAAAAAAAGAAATTTTTAGGTTTTAAATGTTGAACATATGCACTGGAGTAATTATAAATGCGCCATGGGGTCTACAAACGTACTGTTTCAAATTAAAAGTGCTAAAACAGAATATTTTCACAAAAAATTGAAAGTTCAAGATGTAAATATCAACAAAAAATTCTCAAATTTACACACACTTATTGTCCGTATGAAATTTTAATAAAAAAATCAAAATTTTCGGGGGTAAGCCCCATGGTGGGCGCCAAAAATGGAGACAAAATACTGGTGTTAGTGTGCAAAATAGGAAATAAATTGATTTAAATCCTAAACTAACACTACTATTTTCTACCTCAGATCAAGAAAGGATGGAAAGAGGGAGAATTATACCTACACTTACCATCTAGCATGCAATTCTCCTTCTTTGATGGTGGATTTTCTTGTGGATTGGAGGATTGATTAGGTTGAACTTGGATGCTTCAGATTTTCTTGTGGATGCACTTGGACAACACCTCACCTTTGATGATTGATTCTTGGATGAAGACTATTGATGGCTTGTTTGAGGCTTGAAGGATGAAGATGGATGATTGATTATCAAAATATGAAGTAGCAAGATGATGGCCTCCCAAAAACTAGCTCTCATGGAGGATGAGAGTGCAAATTTATAGTTTGTGAGTGGAAAATTAGAGGGTTAGGAGTAATCCATATTGGATTTAATCCAAGGACTACAAATTGATAAGAGGATTAGATTTGTGTAGAGATTTGTAGAGAATTCTAGATTCAAAAATTCAAATGGGAGAGGGAAATAATAGTTGGAAGATTAGAGAGGGTTCTAGAAATAGAACCCTCTAAATTTAGAGGTGTATTTGGATGTGCACATGATTAGTTTAGATTAAATGATGTGATTAGGATAATTAATGATGACTGATTACATGGAATAACTAGTGGTAGGTGTAGGTGTAGACTAGGGTAGGTGAGACATAGGAATATTAAATTCCTATAAATTTTAGGTGGCATTTAGATATGATAATGTGATATAATAAAAGAGATTAAGGATGAAATGGGATAAAAGGATTAATGATATATAATAGATGTTATAAAAGGGATTTTTAATGAAATATTAGAATAAATGGATTAATGATGAAATGAGACATTAGATGAATGATAAAATGGAAAATGAATTAAAATGGATTGGTGGCGAGAGATAAATGGTGATGAGGCTAAAATTCAAGATATGATTAATGTTAATTTGTCATGTAGACATTTTAGGTGTCTACATGCTTGGAATGCATGATTTTGAGAAGATGAAAGCTAGTGACAAAAATGCCTTTTTATTAAGAATATAATGGTGAATCTTGGAGGTAGCGAAGAAAAGAGTGCAACAAAACTTTTCAGCTTCAATGTAGTGAGTATCATAGTCGTGAATGGTGTGAATGATGTAATATACAACCTACCCCATGTATTTCTCATCATAATGTGCCAACGTGACACCTAGAGCATGATCGGAGGTAGAGACATATAGATAGAAAGGGTCCCCCTCATGTGGAGGTGTAATCACAGGAGGGGATAAGAGATACTTCTTGAGATCATGAAATTATTTTTGTCAATTATCATCCCATTTGAAGATGATTTATTTGTGAAGAAGATGGTGAAAGGGTTAGAAATGGTCAGAAATTTTTGAGATGAAATGGTGGACTGATTGGAGTCAACCTTGAAGACTATGAAGCTGCTTTAGATTAGTTTTAATCTTGAGGATGGATTTGATTCTAGCAGAGTCAAATTTAATACCCCTAATGGAAACTATAAAGCCAAGGATTTTACCAATAATCACTCTGAACACACACTTGACTAGATTAAGACAGGAAGATGTAGATAAGGTGCTCAAAAATGACTTCAAGGATGGAAACATTATCATGGAGATGCTTGGATTTACCCAAAAGGTCATCAATATAGCCCTCTATAGTCTTGTGGATGAGATCATGAAATATGTAAGTCATGGATGACCTATAGGTGGCTCAGGTGTTTTTTACATTGAAGGGCATGATGCAATAACAAAAGGTCTCCCAAAGGATTGATGAAAGAAGTCTTATGTTTGTTTTCTAGTGTAATGAGGATCCAATTATACCCATCCATAAGAGAAAGCATCTAGTGGCCTATGGTAAGGTCTATGAGTTGATCAATGTTAGGAAGAGGGAAATCATCTTTATGGAAAACAAGGTTTAAATTTGGAAAGTCAGTGCAAATACGGAGCTTTCTTGAAGCTTTGGTAATGGGTACAATATTGGAGACCCATTAGAGATATTCAATAGAGATGATGAAATTGGTGAAAAGGAGGCATTACGGATCTTATTTGATAAGGAGGGAAACTAGAGGATGCATATGGTGAAGCTTCTACTTAAATGGCTTGGTGTTAGTGAATGTAATGATGTTGTGAATGAAGATGGAAGGATTGAGACATGAAATGTTAGCATATGACCATGCGAAGGATTGGATGTGGAAAGATAGGAAAGTAGTGAAATATTCAAGCTCATGTGGATCAAGGTATTGACCCACTTTGAGAGTGAGGGGATCTTACACAGTCCCAATGTTGATTTCGATGGTGGATTCATTAAGAAGGGTGTATGTTTTTGGTGGTAAGGTCTTATGAAGATAGGATTATTCTCCCCCATGTATGAAAGGATGGAATCATCATCGGTGGATTGAAGAACATCAATGGTAGGGGAATATTCCTCTACCATATCTAGAAATTGAAGAGGGAGGGACCGAATTTCATTTTCACATTGATAAGTTAGTGGTCCCAAAGTGATCATGGAGATTAAAAAAAATATCTAGAGGCAATTGAAATGGTGTCATCAATATCCATAACATCATGGGGTGGAGAAGATGGAGGATCTATGTCCATGAGAGATAAAGATGGTGGAGGGTCTGCAGATTGTTCCTTATATCCTAACCCAATTTTTCATGAGGTTTAAGAGATTGATCAATGACGAGGTCAAACATGCATTTTTCATAACGCCCCATTCCAAATCCTTTTTAAGAATAATGATGAATATAGGTGTGGGAAAAGGATTTATTATAAATAAATTCAAATTATTTTTATATGGTTTGGTGTGTTCTTGAGTGTCAATGTGTGAGGAAGGGTGATCAATGCTACCATATATAAAATTGGTATGAAGATGAGGTGGATCGAAAGGAACGATATCCATGACATTAGGTTGATACATTCAACTTTATGTTGATGTCATATTCAAACCAGGGGTGTGTCTAAAGCTATATGCAACAAGAAGAATCTTAGTGATCTAGTAATTGATTGTAGGTATTTTTTATTTTATGGGGGATATTTTCAATGTCTTAAGGACTTCTTGGTTAAAAACCTTATTGGAATCAAACTATGAAAACATGTTGGAGGTAAACACACTTTACAACAATGAATTTCTTGAAATAAACACACTTTTCCTTGGAAGTAAACACACTTTGCAGAAAGGAATTGCTTGAAATAAACACACTTTTCCTTGGAAGTAAACACACTTTGCAAAATGAAATAGATTGCTGAAAAAAAACATTACAAAAATAAACACACAATTGAGAATGCTTGGAAAATGATTGCAAAGAAATAAGAACTTAATCTAGAACACCTACAGGGACAAGTCTACAATAGATTTTAACTTAAGGAATTTGAAAGTGATATAGAATTAACAGATCTAAACTATTTTCTCTAAAAATATAAATACCAACAAAAATGAGGATCTTGGTTCTTGGAGGAGTGGGCCCTTGCTCCACCTCGAAACAGATTGGACACCTTAATTTTCTCTCAAAATAGAAATGGCTATTTTATTGATAAAACATTTTGCATTACAAAAATGTGTTGGATCTATGTATATCAATCTATATCTATTTTCTTTTTTTATATCTATATTCCTATATATAATCTATCTATTGTGTCTATATGTATATACTTCTTCCAGGGGTGCATTTATGGTCGTAATTGTTCCACTGATACGATGGAACTGAATCGTGCCCAGAATAGATGTTGAATTGGAACATGGCTAACGTATGTACAACTGTGATAATTATCCTAGATCTACAAGTATGGAGAGTCAGAAGTCTTCTAATCTGCTCTTGATTGATAGGATCATTGATTTGAAAAATCACCAGCCATTTGGAATAGATTCTTATTGGTTCTAGAACTTTAGAAGAGTTCTGAACTAAAGGAAATCATTCCAAGTCTAACCGAGAGAGTTCCAGAGCTATCTGCAGGAGTTCCAAACTAATTCCGATAATTTGGAACTAAATACTAGAGTTCCGAACTAAGTCCAAAGTTCCGGAACTAGGTGATAAAGCTTGTGACTGTGTAATGGAGTTCCAAAACTAGCTTGGAAGTTCGGAACTAAGTTGTATTGAAACAAATGCTTTCAAAAACATGTTGACTCACTTCATACTTCGTTCTTCCACCTGATTACGACCTACTTTATTACAAAACTGAATTTCAAAACACTTTGTTAGGAATTACAAAGATTTTAAACGTTAGAATCATAATCAACAAAAGATGGACAATTACATCCTAACTTATATCAGATCAAACAAAAGTCACAAAATGTAGTCAAACTTAATAAAAAGGAGAGTAAGATGAGATCATTTATTGTACATTTAACGGGCATATTCTAGCCTCATCATTTCCCCATACTTACTTGTTTGTAAGTCCCTTTACAAACTTTACTCTTCAAATTTGGGGTTATATATTCTACATTCCATTTGATTGCTTAGGTCAAATGGATGGAACTGAATATCCCAATGCTTTAATTTAGAGGTACTATACCCTGATCCTACTTCTACTTTCCTCTGCCATGCATCAAATTCAGTGGGATCTTGTGGTTCTCTATTCTACCATGGTGACATGGGGGTGAGAAGGAGTGGAGGTCTTGTTCTCATTCCTATCCATATGCCCTTGTGCTTTTCATTGATATGAGGAATTAGCGTACATAAGGCTTTTGCTCTATGCAAACTCCAGATTAAGTTTGTGGGAGATATTACTTCCCTTCTTCTCAATGCCACCATGAGCAATTCCCATCTTTTCAAACATGCCTCATAAATATCTTCAAAATTTTCCTCTTCATAAGAGGTGAAGGCATTAATACTTCTCTACAAATTGGCAAGATAAGGTTCCTTGAACCTTTTATCAAATGCATGGGATCTGAAATGTGTAGCAAAGGTGGATGGTTTACCATAATGAATTCTCATATAGAGACCAGATGAACTAGCCTTTAACAGATGCTCTGACTCCCTTTCCTTCCATGTCAATCTGATTTTGAAGAACATAAAACAAATGCATTAAGTTGGCTCTCCCCTACATATAAATTGATCATAAAACCCGAGTTCTTTTCCAGCATGAAATTGCAGAGATAGAATTCAAAGAAGATTTTTCTACTCTACATTGGCTAAGGAATAGGTTGTGAAATCAGCTTCATCTTTTATTTCATGTGGAAGGCCACATGCTATCCTTGACAACTACCAATGAATGAATTGTTCCTCCAAAAACACATTATATGCAGGAGAAGGTCTCCTGCATGCAAGCAATTTCTCACTCATCATGCAAACCATTTGTATTTTCACAAGATATTTAAATTTTTCATTTTCTTCTTTGTAAAATTTTCTTCCCATTCTTTTCTTGCTTTCTTCTCTTCTTCTATCTTGCTTCTCAAGTCCTCATTGGATGTCTTGGCTTCACTGAGTTCTCTGCAAGTATCATCCCATAGTTGTTTAAGTGGCCAATAAGTTAATTCAGTTTGTGCAGAGACTTGTTGACAGAGTAGTTTGTTTTCTAGAATTTTGACATTCTTCCTCTTTCTCCATTATCTATTGTTTAACTCTTGTCAATTCCTCAGTCTTGTTAGTGAGTTGAGTTGTTAATTCCCCAATGACCATTTCTCTCTGTTCCAATTTAAGTTTGAGAAAATTCAACTCCTCATCCTTTTCTCTAATAATGAGTTCTACTCTAGACAGAAACAAAGCCTATTTAACTTGTTGTTTCTCTTCTTTCTCTGAAAGTTCCTTGGGGTTAAGCATTCTTCTTCTACCATAGGGGATTTCCCTTTCCATTTCCAAGATGCCAATTCATCTTCTTCATGTGATGGTGTTGCTTGATTCACCCATCTCTTGGAAAACTTGTTCCTCAAATCTCTCATCTTCTTTTTCTATCTCTATTTGGCTTGGTCCAGAGGAGTCATGGCCATGCTACCCAAAATATCAGCAACTTCCTTTTCCATCCCTTCTTGATCTTCCATCTCCTCCATAATTTCTCTAGACCTTTTATGAATTCTCCTTCTTTGAGGGCCTCAAAATGTACAGAAATGGGTCTCCTCCTAGAGCTTCTTTTGATTTTCACCTCTTTCTCTTGCCTAGGTGAACTATCACTATCAGAGATAGATATTAGCTCTCCTATAGCTACTACAGAGGAAGGAATTTCTTTAGAAGGCACAATTGGTTCTGCAGTTTTAGTCCTTCTTCCAGATCTTCTTCTTTTTGGTATTTCCTCTCCACCTAGTTCTTTCTTTTCCTCTGTAGTGGCATCAATTTCCAAATTAATTGCAGGAGCGAAGGAGTTGTTATTACTCTCTTGAGAATATCAGGGCTCTTGCTTAAACTTGCTAAGAAATTTCTCCCACATTTCTTCTCCATTTTTCTTCAAAAGAAAATGGTGTTGGCACACTAAATGCACTAACCCATGATGCCTGATTGTTCCCACACCTCAGAATACCTTGGCCATTATATGAATGGAATAAAAAAGAAACCCTGAAGGTTTACTATATATTCTAGTTTTGTAGCTCCATATCTAAGGTATATGAGGATCTTCAAAACTTCCCTTCCTACTGACTCCGAATTGACCATCACAAGTTAAATACTTGACTATCCAAAATGCCACTCTGTCAAAGGGTTTGGGCAAGCTCGCCCTTCTAACCCCTTTTATGATTTTCTTTGTGTTGTAAATATATTGGGGTTCAGCTTCCCCTTTTTAGTAGGGTTTCAACTAGGTCTTTTAATGTCCCTCTGATAGGGTTTGGGACATGCAAAATTGGCACTCTAGATATATTACTGATTGTATTCATAGAAAAAGGAATGAAAAAATTTTCTAACCTTTTTCCTGGATTGCTCTAAATTTATAACAAATTCTCTTACCAATTCATCTTTATGCTTGGGAACTTTCTCAGAAATTCCATCCATCCTGCCTAATGAAAGATAGCTGCCACTTCTTCATCTAATGAGCTGGGTATCATCCTCTGTTCTGAATTCTTTTTAATCCCCATGATACAAAGGTGATTCAAATTCATTCTTCTTTAATCTATTGTGCAGGTTGGTGAAGAACTCTTCACTTAGCTTGGAACTGATGAATTTAGCTACGGAATTACTATACTTAGCTTGCATGGAACTTCTGTGTTGTAGCTACGGAATGCAAACCTAATTCACTACTTCTTCCTTGAAGTTTCTCTGCAACTAGTTTTCACTTTGTTGATTTCACACTAATGATAACTCATTATAACTATGCCACCAATTTATTCCATCAATATATTTCTCATGATTACTCACTTTTAATCATGATGTACAATAGATGACTCATCATATCAACTTTTAAATCAAATCTAATCACACATGCAAACTTTTAATCTAACCTTTAATAAGTTAAAGACATAATTACCATCTTTGATGATGTAATCCCTCCGTCATGATGACTCATCATTCCTAAAAAGTGAAACAAAAGGAAAATGGTTAGAAAAATAGATGGAATTCCAAAGAATTTTGTTTATTTTGAATAAGCCATTTATTTGAGAAGATCAACCCCATTGCTGGTTTTCAATTGATCTTTGAGAGAAACTCTTTTTTTTGGGAAGAGAATGCCATTTACTAGTTTTCACTCTCTTCCCTTGTTTTTTTTTTTTTTTTTTTTTTTTTTTTGGGAAAGAGAATGCCATTTACTAGTTTTCATTCTCTTCCCTTTATTCTGGATCTATCCATCTGATTATTTGATCATTTTGGAAGAACTGGGTTCTTCCATATGATCAAATTCTTTATCTACTTCAATCTACCTCAAGAATTCATCCTTAGTAGGAGGCTTCCTATAAAGCTTTAGCCTATGACCATTGACCAAAAGTGTTCTTCTACTACCATCAATGGGAAGTAACTAAATAGAACCATTGTCAAATATTTTTTCAATCTGATAGGGTCCCAACCATCTGGTTCTCAATTTTCCTTTGAATTGTTGGTACTTAGAATCAAATAGCAATGCCCAGTCTCCTACTTTGAATTTCCTTTTCTTGATATGTGTATCATGCCATTGCTTCCTTTGATCTTGGATTATTTCTGTCTCATTGAAGTGCTTCCATCCTCAATTCATCCAACTCATTGAGTTGAAGGATTCTCTCCTTTTGAGCTGCATCCAACTCAATACCCACCTTAACTTGTCCTTAATGTCTGTAGTTCAAACTCAATAGGAAACAAGGGATTTTTCCCATAGACTAACTCATATGGTGAAAACCCTGTTGTAGTTTTCCAAGTTGTATTGTAAGCCCAGACAGCTTCAGTAGTCTCTTTACCCAATCTCTTCTTCTTGCTTCAACTATTTTGGTAAGGATGTTTTCCAATTCTCTGTTTCGTTACTTCAGCTTGTCCATTTGATTATGGGTGATAGGGAGATGACTTCCTATGATTGATCTGATAATACATTGTGAAATCCTAGATCATATTAGACATAAATTGTGGTCCCTGATCTGAAACTATGCTCCTTGGTGCTCCAAAATTTACCATAATTATGTGCCAAAGGAAATCAACAACTACTTCTTCAGTGGCATTTGTTAAAGCCTACACTTCTTCCCACTTTGTCACATAATCAATACACACAAGAATATGTTCCTTCCCTTGTGAAGAAGGACTAAAGGGACCAAAAAATCCAACCCCCATCTCTCAAATGGTTCAATCACTACTTGAGGTTGCAGAGGCATTTCATTGGTAAAGGTTGGTTGTCCCATCCTTTGACAAGGATCACACCACCTGATATATTTCTTCACATATTTGTACAAAGATGGCCAATAATAACCAATGCCAAGTATCTTGTGAGCTTGTTCTTTTCACTGAATAGTGTCCTCCACTTGGTTCATCATGACATGCCCGAGGATGTCAAAGATTTCATCTTCTCTTACACACCTGCGTAAAACCAAATCAGGACCACACTTAAATAGCATTCCATTTAACCATTTGAATTGTGCACTGGTTTTGATTAACTTCTTTATTTGTTTCTTGGTGAAAGGGAGGAAACTTCCTATTGCAAGATAATTTTCCATATCAGCAAACCATGGTGTATCAGCTAAAATAACAAACAATTGTTCATCTGGAAAGTTGTCCTTGACTGATCTTGCTCCCCTGTAGTGGTTAGTCTTGACAAGAAATCAGCTACCACATTAGATTTACCTAGATTGTCCACAATGGTAATATCAAATTCTTGTAAAAGCAATAACCATCTAATTATTCTACCTCCAACCACTGGTTTGTTCATTAAATATTTAATTGTTGAGTGATCTGTATGTACAAATATTTTGTACCCTATAATGTAATGTCTAAACTTATTAATTGCATAGATCACAACAAGAAATTCTTTTTCAATGGTGGTGTAATTTCTTTCAGTGGGAGTAAGATTTTTGCTAAGGTAATAGATAGCATACATTTTCCCTTCTTCATCTTTCTGTCCCAAAACTACACCAATGGAATTATTTGAGGCATCTGTTTGGATATGAAAAGGTTTCTCCCAATTAGGTCCTCTCAATATTGGGGTATTATTAATTTCTCTTTAATTTCTTCAAAAGCATGTTGACACTTTTCATCCCAAAGAAATTCACAGTCCTTGGTAAGAAAATTAAACATGGGGGCAGAAATTTTACTAAAATCCTTGATAAAGCATCTATAGTACCCAACATGTCCTAAAAATGACTTGATATCAGTGGGGGTCTGAGGAATAGGTAAGTCTGAAATAATTTTGATTTTGTTTTGATCAACCTGAATTCCTCTTTTTGAAATATGGTGTCCTAATACAATCCCTTCATCAACCATCATCAAACATTTTTCATGGCTAAGAGACAAGTGGTGTTTCTCACATCTTGTCAATACTCTATCCAAATTTTTCAAGGCATCATCAAATGTATCTCCATGCATAGTAAATTCATCCATGTATACTTCTACACAATCATTTGTTAGGTCTGTAAAAATTGCTAATACAACTCTTTGAAAGGTTGTTGGAGCATTACATAGTCCAAATGGTAATACCTTGTAGGAAAAGGTACCCCATGGACATGTAAATGTAGTTTTATCCTGATCTTCAGTAACAACTCTAATTTGATTATATCCACTAAAGCCATCCAAGAAGGAAAAGTATTGTTTACCTGAAAGGTTGTCTAAGACTTGATCTATGAATGGTAAGGGAAAATAATCTCTTAGTGTGGCTTTGTTTAGTTCCCTATAGTCAACACAAATTCTCCATTTTCCATTTCTTTTTAGGGACAATTACAAGAGGAGACACCCACTAGCTATCTAAGATAGGGTAGATAAAACCTACTTGTAATAGTTTTTCAATTTCTTGTTTGACTATATCCCTTAAGGCTGGATTTATCCTTCTCTGAGGTTGCCTAACTGGTTTAATGTTTTTAGTATAGATGTGATGAGTGTAGATACTTGGGTGGATTCCTTTCATATCTTTGTAATCCCAAGAAAAATATTTAGTATGATCTTTCAGAACATCAAACAGTTTAGCTTCTTCATCATTCTTCAACCAACTATTAATATTCAAAATTTTACCCAGTTGAATCTCAACATGTTTGGTTCTAGTGTATGATGAACTGATTTGTTGAAAGGGTTCCATTAAAGTATTTAGTGGACATGCATGTGGAAAAAACATATGATATGTAGCAACATCTCCAAAATTTCCTTGAGACAAATGTTGGACAAAGGACAGTAAGAAGAATTATGATACTTATCTTGTTGTAGGTCAAACTCCTCATCACTGTTGTTTTCCAAAAATTCTTCATCATCTCCTGATATATGTGAAGCTGAAGTTACAAATTCTTCCTCTCCCCAAGAGAAATCTCATTCCTTTGGAGAAATTATCTTCATTTACAGGGAATTGTTGTTGGTGTGGTTTCGAACTAATTGTGATGGTTCCAAAACTAACTGTGATGGTTCCAAAACTAACTGTGATGGTTTCAGAACAGATTCTATAGGTTCTAGAACTAATTTTGTAGGTTTTGGAACTATTCCCAACTACTCCAAGGACAATTGGTGTACATTCAATGGTGGGTTAATCATATCTTCTATTTCCGTACATGATCCTGCAATGTTATCATGGCCAACGAAGACAAATTTTTCTCATTAATATCAAGATTATCAACCCATAATTACTCTTGATTATCACTAAAAGGTCATGTAGAGGGATATAATGAAATTTTCTTAGAATTCTTACCATTTGAAATAGTCATATCACCTACTGTGCAATCAATTAAGGCAACAACTATAGCTAACCATGGTCTACCCAAAATAATGGGATAACCCAATGTTTTACCTTTTGGCTGCAATATAAGGAAGTCAACTGGATATTCCCATGACTCCACCATAACCACCACATCTTCAATAACTCCTTCTGTTTTTCTATAAACTGATCTGCCATTTGCAATATGGTGTTAGTAGGTTGTATACCTATTAATGGCAATGTTTTTAGAGTGTCCACTGTCATTACATTTATAGCTACTCCCAAATCAACCAAAATGTTATGTATATCTTTATTCCCTATAGAGACTAAATAACAGGGCTTCTAGGATCTCCATATTTGGGAAGTAGGAGCTTTCCTGCTAATAAATCAACAAGTTTCCCATCTACCTTAATAGTCTTGGGGTACTTGCTTCTTTCTTCCAGGCCTTTTCAAACATAGAATTTTGATTAATTTGTTCAATTCTAGAATGTCCTTAATTTCTTGTAATAATGGTATTTCAATATTCAGTCTCCTTAGTTCCTACACCAATTCAGATTCCTTGATTTCTATAGCTTCTTTAAACCTCTCTGGAAATGGAGTTTCAGTAGAGTTTCTTTTTGGTTCCTTATCTCTTTCTTTTTCATCTTTCTTGGGGGCAACCAGACTAGGGGTTTCAGTTTCTTCTATCATTTTAGTGATGATAACAGGTGGACTACTAACTATTTTTCTAGATCTAGTGTGAATATCCTTACAATCCATGGCATTAAGATCAACTAATTTTTCTGGTTCTGTTTCATAGACAGGAGTTGTTTGTTTGTTTCTTGGGTGCTACTAGTTGTGTTGTATTTGCATTTGGACTACATTCTCAGTTTGTGAATTTTTGTTGGGGGCACCCATTATGGCTTGTTGATTCTGATTAGGATATGTTTTCCCTTGAGCATAGTTATTAGGGCTCCATCTAGGTTATGACCAAGCATACTAGTTATTTTGACCAGTCCATGGTTGTTGGTGTCCTTGAGCATACCAAGATTGACCTTGCCCAATCCTGGGGATTCCAAGTTGGCTGAGGGGCCCAAGGTGGTTGTCCCCAACTTTTTGGTACTATTTGAGCAGCCCATGGCATCATCCAAGGATTAGGAGATGACCTTGGCATGAACTATCCTTGGATAGGTTGTCTCTAGAAAAAGTTTACTTCTTCTGATGTGTTGGTTTGTTTGAGCTGATTCTTTAGGAATGGAAGAAGAGAACAAGCATGAATATCATGTTCTTTAGATTCACAGATAAGACATACTTTTGTTTTATCCAAAGGACATTCCCTTATTGCATGCTTCTTCCTGCATCTAGGACAATACATGGCTAATGGTTCAGTTTTGGCATTTGCTTTAGCTTGTAATCCATCCATAGTAGAGGTTAATTGAACTAAAATGTCTGTTTTAAAGTTTTCTAATTCATCCATTAGTTTGTTCATATCTGGATTCAAACTTTTCACTGATTTTCCCTTCCTAGGTCCACCCCTTGTTCTGGAATAGCTTCTACAAATGTATTTAATTTCATTCATCCTTAATTGATCAATGTTTCCACCTCCTATCAAGTTAAGAGCTTCCCTAGATTCATCTTCCAAACCTTTAAGAAAAATGGTTTTACTTAACTCTTCTTGAAGTACAAATCCACACCTTTTACTTACAAAGAGGAATCTTGTCCAAATAATCTTCTATATTCTCATCCTCCTCTTGCTTGATTTTGAAAAAATCTTCCTTCCTATTTCTCCCTCTACAATAATCTTGATATTTGTCTAGGAAGGTAGTTTCCATTTGTGCCCAAGTGGTAATAGAGTTGGATGTTAATCCCATGAACCACCTCATTGTTGCATCCTTCAAAGTGGATGGAAACAACTTGAGTTTCTGATTATCTATTTTGTAGTCATAGGTCTGACATAGTACCTTAAACTCAAATAGAAATTGGTCAGGGTCTTCAGATGACATCCCTCTAAATGTGGGTAAATGTGGTGAAATATTTTTCATTGGTGTATCATCATCATCTAATTGAATTGGATAAGTAAAGGTCCTATCAGTTCCCTTTCAGCTTCTCATGCCATTTCTGAAGTATTTTCTAAACTTTTCTCCCAATCAATGTGGTATGTGATCTACTTTGGGGAAGGTGAAAAATCAAGAGTAGGAGGTTGACTACTCAATTGAGAATCAAAACTTACCCTAAATGGATCTTGAGAAATAATCCTTCTCCTAAAATTTCCACTTCCTTTTGGTGATTGATCCAAGAATTCCAAAGGTGGCAATTCTGCTTCTTGTCTTACAGGGGATAATGGTGCCTCCAATTCTTGGTCAACTTCCTTATTTAAACTAGAGGATGATGTTAATTCTTGTTCAGATATTTTTGGGAGAAATCTACCCTTGGAGTCTCTTGGTCTACTCATAAATTTTGTGATAGCTTAGGGAATATTTCTTCAATTACTAAATGTATGATTGTTTCTCTTGTTGACACCTAATTAGAAAATTATAACTAGTGGGTCCCCGAAATGGCACCAAAATGATGGGTGTCATTATTCCCTTCATTTAATCAACTTTATGTTGATGTCATATTCAAACCAGGGGTGTGTCTAAAGCTATATGCAACAAGAAGAATCTTAGTGATCTAGTAATTGATTGTAGGTATTTTGTATTTTATGGGGATCTTTTCAATGTCTTAAGGACTTCTTGGTTAAAAACCTTATTGGAATCAAACTATGAAAACATGTTGGAGGTAAACACACTTTACAAAATGAATTGTTGGAAATAAACACACTTTTCCTTGGAAGTAAACACACTTTGTAGAAAGGAATTGCTAGAAATAAACACACTTTTCCTTGGAAGTAAACACACTTTGTAGAATGAAATAGATTGCTAAAAAAACATTACAGAAATAAACACACAATTGAGAATGCTTGGAAAATGATTGCAAAGAAATAAGAACTTAATCTAGAACACCTACAGGGACAAGTCTACAATAGATTTTAACTTAAGGAATTTGAAAGCGATACAAAATTAATAGATCTAAACTATTTTCTCTAAAAATATAAATACCAACAAAAATGAGGATCCTGGTTCTTGGAGGAGTGGGCCCTTGCTCCGCCTCGAAACAGGATTGGACACCTTAATTTTCTCTCAAAACAAAATGGATATTTTATTGATAAAATGTTCTGCATTACAAAAACATGTTGGATCTGTGTATATCAATCTATATCTATCTTCCTATTCTATATCTATATTCCTATATATAATCTATCTAGGTCTGTATGTATATACTTCTTCCAGGGTGAATTTATGGGCCATAATCGTCCACCGATATGATGGAAACTAAATCATGCCCATAATAGATGTTGAATTGGAACATGGCTGGATGTACAATTGTGTGATAATTATCCTAGATCTGCAAGTATGGAGAGTCGAAGTCTTCTAATCTGCTCTTGATTGATAGGATCATTGATTTGACAAATCACCGACCATTTGGAATAGATTCTTATCAGTTCTGAAACTTTAGAAGAGTTCGGAACTAAAGGAAATCATTCTAGGTCTAACCGAGAGTTCCAGAGCTATTTGTAGGAGTTCCAAAACTAATTCCGATAATTTCGAAACTAAATACTAGAGTTCTGGAACTAAGTCCGAAAGTTCTAGAACTAGGTGATAAAGCTTGTGACTATGTAATGGAGTTCGAACTAGCTTGGAAGTTCTAGAACTAAGTTGTATTGAAACAAATGCTTTCAAAAACATGTTGATACTTCATACTTCATTCTTCCACCTGATTATGACCTGCTTTATTACAAAACTGAATTTCCAAAACACTTTGTTAGGAATTATAGAGCTTTTAAACATTAGAATCATAATAAAAAAAAGATGGACAATTACATCCTAACTTATATCAGATCAAACAAAAGTCACAAAATGCATTCAAACTTAATAAAAAGGAGAGTAAGATGAGATCATTTATTGTACATTTAATGTTATGAAAGAGATCTGGATGAGCTCATAAAGTGACATATTAACTAAGGCTTGATGAATTTGTTTCATAATACTTTGTTCGATGACAACAAAGCCAAGGGGAAGCTAAGATAGACACCTTAGGTTTTGATGAAGAAGTAAGTAGAGTATAAACACTATGAGGGGTGGTGATGATGAATTTGGTGTTGTTATAGTTTTATTTCTCGATTTAAGTAAACTATTTTAGCTATTAAAGAAAGCTAAACAACTTGGAAAATGGAGGGTTTAAAGTACCTCAAATGCATGATGTGGATGAATGGGCACAAAATGATGATGGATCCTCACCGCAACTTGATAAATATGCAAAATTAGAGAAAAAAATGATTAGATAGTATATGCAGGGGTTGCCTGATAAAGCCAACTCCAAGAAGTGTTACCTTACTTTCACGGATGTTAACCCCTATTTGATAATAAAAAGCAAGGTAAAGGATGGATAACCAAATAACATGCATAAAAAAAATATTACTGAATATGAAAGTGATAAGGATTTATCTAAACACTGATTGGATTTGAATAAATTTAAAATAAATGTAAATTAAATAATACCTTATTTGGTTGATGTCAACCCAAATTGTGTAGAGGCAGGTCGACGGTGACCTGGGAGATTGGGTCTAGAAAAGTGATGCAAATATTTAGACCCGCAGAGGTCAGAGTGTAATCTGAATACAACTCAGGCCTATAGATGTTGGAGTTAACCTATAGAAATAAATTTGAGGCAAAAGAAACAAGAGAATGATGGAAAAAAATGATTTAGAGGGCGAAGTTAGCTAATAAGACCCTAGTCGATGGCGACTAGAGATGCATAATATGTTGGAACAAACAACATATGAGTAGGATGATGGATTTGGTAGACTAGAACATAGATGAAACATGGGAAGAGGTTGGAGAAGGCTCTAGAGATAGAAAACACAACGATAGAGAGATGATTTGATGGTGACTTGAGCTAGGCAATGAAGACTATAGCGAGAATGAGGAAAGGCTGAGAGTAGATGAACTGAAAAGGCAACCTGCAAATGTAAAAGCTGGAAGAATGGATTGATAACGGAGTCATGACCACTGGTAAAATTGCAAGGTGTTAGATTGAATTAGATAGCAATAGAAATGAAATAAATAGGATAAAAAGAAATGAAAAACCTCCCGATGTCACACAAACAATCAAAACAAACCCCTAAGGGTTGCAGAAGGTTACTCGATGTCCCGGTTGGAAGGTGGATTCGCAGAGTGCAAGAGAAATGAGTTTTCATCACTCCTATGTGTCTTTTGTAATCCTTTGGAAAGGAAATAACTTGGTTTAATATGGTTTACAGTGATTGGGTTGGGTCACTGCCAACTATGAGGAAACTTTCCCCAATGGGGTGGTTTTTGTGATTTAGTCAAAATTTTAGATTTTTGATGAATGGAAAAGATGATTTAAATCATGTTAGTGGGAATATATTTTTTAGGGATGAGTCATGGGTATGTAGGAGATAGAGATAGGAGAATAAAAGATAAAAAATAGGGGGTTTATATTTAGGATAAAAGCGTCCTAAGTATCAAGTTGATTAGGTCAAGATAAGATATGGTTATTAATTAATTAAAACTAATCAATTCATGTTTATTAATAAATATCATTAAGGATTGGATAATAAGTGGGAATTTTATTAAATGAAGGAGGATTAAATTAAATAAAAGGGGGTCTAGCTAAGACCATAGAAAAATATGCGCATGCGGGAAAACAAGGATAGAGATATGAAATTTAGGTGTTTACATTTGGATTTGGATTTTGTGGGTCACTAAAATTCATGGGGATGAGAACGGGTTGTGACCCAAAAACATTTAATTAAGAGAGGCAGACCCTCTTTAGGAGAAGTTGAAGTTGGAGGAGGGATGAAAACATAAGTCTTAGATGAATGAGGAGATTTAGATGTCTTGGTGGATGAAGATGAAGGAGTGAGATTGGTCAAAAGAGGAGTGTGTTTCCCTTCAATAAGAAGGTCATCCTCATTGATAATATTATGAATGATAGTTTGGAGGTATCTACTATGTTCTGTATGCACAAATAAGATTGGAATCGAACCATGAAGGTCGTGGACCACGTGGATTGAATGGTTTGATTGGTGGAAGATCTATTGCAAATGCTTAGAGTAGACGTTTAAATATTTCTATGTAGGGACCAATGGTGGTATTTGAAGTAGAGGCCATAAGTAGAGTGGATTTGAGGATGGTGGATGAAGGTAGAAGTGATAATTTATTTTTGATGAGGTTTTATAGCGGTGTTTGATTCTATCTTGGGCATTGAAGTAGAAGAGGATGATTGTGTCTTAGTCTCAGTTTTGATGATTGGTGAGTTATATGATTTGGATTCTATTTTGACAATTGAGGGCATAGATAATTTGGAAGGAAGGTCAGATTTGGTAGAAATATTAGATTTATCTGACTTGGATTTGATGATAATGGGGGTCTTGGATGAAGGGCCTTTCCCTAAAATGGATGGAGATGCTCCTAAGAGTGATGATGTGAGATTAGATTGCTTAGGAGGGTTAGTATTGAGAGAAGGGAGATCCAAATTTTTATGTGGATGTGTGAGCGAATATTTGATGGGCATCCTACGGTTCTTAGTATTTAGTTGCAAAAATATTTACCTTTAAAAGGGATGATGATGATTTCAACTGAGGATTTTGTGGTGGAAGAACTTGATAATGTACATTACATTGTAGATATTGAAGGTGGAAGAATTTTTCATATGATGCATTTGACAAGATCCAAAGGGGTTGAAGCTATTGTAGGTATAGGATTGGTGGATGCAAGGATGATTGGAGTTGCAGATGTGGTGAGAGTTCCATTTGTATATGTTTAATAATGGGTGTCTGCAAACAGGAGGATTTAAGAGGTGGTATGTCTGATGTGGGTATAATCATATTAGTATATGTGTTTGATGTGGAGTAAGTTTAGATGTATGAGATGAAGGTGTTGAGGTAGCTATAAATGAAGGACTAGATATGATGGATGAGGATGTGGATGATATGGATGGAGAAATGGATGTAACTAAAGTTGATGGGGATGTAGTGGTTGTACTCATTGTGGATGTTAATATGCTAGGCGTAGAGGTTGATAAATTTTTTATCATAGGGGAAGAATCAGAAGTAGGGGTGGATGTAATGGATGATGAGGTGATGGGTGTAGGTGATGGTATTGGATTCTTTTCTATGGTATTAATTTTATGGGCATTATGTGCCTAGGATGTGGGGGCGGAGTTTGATTGTTAGGTGGATTATTAAGAAATGGTTATTTGAAGATGTCAATAGATTAATTCAGCAATGTATTAGGATTATCCACTTGGATCTTGCCAGATTCTATGAGTTTTTGGATGACATATTTAAAAGAGTGACAATTCTCAATGTCATGGATGAGAACTTGATGATATTTTCATCAATGTTCCTCATCACACCATGTTGGTTTGGGTTGTGATTCATAAAAGGGTCAGATGGGAGGAAGACAAATGAGATGGACCACCATTAACTTGTAAAATATTGAACTATAAGATTCTTCAATAGGATTATAGTTAGCCCGATGTCTAGGAGCTTTTTATAGAGGCTACGTATGAGAAGTGGATGTAGATGATGATTTAACCATGATGGCATTAGCAATTTTCTTAGGTTTATCACCATGCATGGAGGATTTAGTGAACTTGGATTTGGGCTTATTTGATCAAATTTTAAGATGGCCTTGCTCAAGGGTGCAAAGTTCAATTTTGCAAGCCATGGTAAATGCCTCTTCAAAGGTTTGAAATGATTGGATTTGAAGAGTGGATGATATATGCTTCACACAAGAACGTGAGAAGAGTTCAATAATATCATTTTGTGCAAGGGAGAATGATAGTTGATATATGATGCCATGTCATCATGTGACAAAATATGTAATAGATTCATCATCATGTTAAATAATGACATAGATGTTGGTGATTGTGATCTTACACATGATATTGATTGAGAAATGTTCTAATGATAATTGCACAAGTTAGGTGAATGAGAATAATGAAGGTTTTGGGATGCCGTTATACTATTAGAATTCAGGTCCAGATAATGACAAGGGGAATGTGTGAAGCATGAGGTTTTATTGTCGATGATAATGTAGCATGCATGTCTAAAAGTGCAAAGATGTTGTTGAGGGTCCTCCTTACTATTGAATTTATAAATTTTCAGTAATTCCCAAAGAGGAAGATAAGTCTTCACGTGGATGGATGGATTGATTGGTTTGTTACATATTTTTTCATACAATAATGTGGTTTTAGACCTCAAGGTATTGGATTGAAGATTATCCATTTTACACAATAATGTTTGGAAAGGATCATTAGATGGATGAGGTTGTGATGTTGAAGGGTGAGATTTTGATGCATAAGAGGTGGATGGGTTATGTTGTTGATAAGTTTGATATGTTTGAGGATGAGTTGGTATTGGTGGAAGTGATAGATAAAGGGGGATGTAATTGAAGGGTTTCATTGGATGGGTTGTGATAAAGGTTGTTGGGAAATGGGGATATGGTGAGATTGGATAGATTGAGTTGGATGTTGAGAGATGGGGATATTTGATTGGTTTTTACGAGATGATTTGAGATATAAGTAGTGGGTGGTTGAGATACTTCAATTGGCTGAGTTGGAAGTATTTAGTGATAAGCACCTCAAGGAGGTGGTTGTTGGGTTTGCATTGATTTAGATGGATGGGGCTATGAATTGATCACATTGGAATGGAAACCGGAAGTGGAGATAAGAGGAAAGGTCAAGCATACATTGTTCATAATGCCCCATTCCAAATCCTTTCCATACAAAATGATGAATATAGGTGTATGTAAAGGATTTCTTATAAATCAAATCAAATTCCTTGGTGTATAGTTTGGTGTGTGCTTAAGTGTCAATGTATGAGGAAGGGAGATCAATGCTACCATATATGAAATTGGTAAGAATAGTAGGTGGACTAAAAGGAACGATATCCCCGACATTAGGTTGATACATTGATGTTTTGTCAGGTCTATCTAGTCTATGAGGTGTAGGAAGATCATTAAGTGTGATAAGGTGGTAATCCCCCAACATGAGTTGATCCATCACTTTGTATAGAGATTAATCATTATGAAGATTGGGTGTAGAGATAAATTAGCTAGTAGATGCTTTAGAAGCATCATGTATGGGAGTGAGCATGTTATTAGGTAGATAAGTCATGTTACATGCCTTAAATGGAGGAGTGTCTGTAGGGAGAATTAATATTTTCCCCTCATATTCATAGTTGATGCAATGATGGAGGGTGAAAAGAATGCAACACAGGAGGAAAATCCATGCTCATCTAAGGAGGATGTTATATTGTAACTATCCTTCTACTATATATAAGTCCTCACGGAGGAATTTTTCACCTACACGGATAGGAAGGATACTTGTTCCTAAAGCGAGGCAAACAACATCATTAGATGCACAGAGAACTGTAGTTGATTGGGCGACAATAGAATTAGGGAGCTTAAGTTGATATTAGGTGTGAGATGAGATGATACTTATGATAGATCCATTATCAATCATAGAAGGATGGATGAAAGTGTTATTGATATGCACAATGATGAAGAGTGGAAGATCATGTTCTTCATGCAAGATGTCAAGGATATCAATATCGTTAAAGGATATCGAAGCGGCAGAAGTGGGTGCTCCAAAAATATATGCAAAGGGCTGAACCTTATCTTTAGGAGTGTGGAAATACTTAAGAGATTTAATGAGAGCTTACTTATGGTCTGAAGATATTTGGCTGAGATCATAAAGTGACATATTAACTGGGGCCTGATGAAGTTGTTTCATAATAATTTTTTCATTGAAATCAGGTCGAGGGCAAGCTAAGATAAACAACTTAGGTTTTAATGAAGAAGCGAGCGGAGTAGAATCACTAAGAGGAGTGGTGATGATGACTTTGGATTTGGATTTATTAGGTCACTGAAATTCATGGGGATGAGAATGGGTTGTGACCCAAATAAAATTAATGAAGAGAGGTACCCTCTTTAGGAGAAGTTGAAGTTGGAAGAAGGATAACAACATAAGTCTTAGATGAATGATGAGATTTATATGTATTGGTGGATAAAGATGAAGGAGTGAGATTCATCAATGAAGTAGTGTGGTCCCCTTCAATAAGAAGATCATCCTCATCGATAAGATTATGAATGATAGTTCGGAGGTCTCTACAATGTTCTATATGCACAAACATGATTGGAATCAAACCATGAAGGTTGTTAACCACGTGGATTTAATTTTTGATGGGTGGAAGAGTGATTTCATATTATTGGAGTAAACATTGAAATATTTCAATGTAGGGAACAATGGTAGTATTTGAAGTAGAGGCCATAGGTGGAGTGGATTTGAGGATGGTGGATGAAGGTAAAAGGGATAATTTATTTTGATGAGGCTTTATAGGGGTGTTTGATTCTACCTTAAGAATTGAAAAGAAGAGGATGATTGTGTCTTAGTCATAGTTTTTGTGATTGGTGACTTATATGATTTGGATTCTATTTTGACAATTAATGGCGTAGATAATTTGGAAGGAAATTCAGATGTGGAAGAAGGATTAGATTTCTTTGACTTGGATTAAAATGGATGGAGATTCTCCTAAGAGATATTATTTGACATCAGATTTCTTAAGAGGGTTAGTCTTGAGAGAAGGGAGCTCCAAATTTCTATGTGGACATGTGAGGGAATTTTGGATGGGCATTCTAAGGTTCTTATAATTTAGTTGTGAGGATTTACCTGTGAAAGGGATGATGATGATTTCAATCGAGGATTATATGGTGGTGGAACATGATAATATATATTGCATTATACATAGTGAAGGTGGAAGAAGTTTTTCTATGATGTGCTTGACAAGACTTAAAGGGTTGAAACTTGTGTAGGTGTAGGATTGGTGGTTGCAGGGATGATTCGAGTTGCAAATGTGGTGAGAGTGTCATTATTATATGTATTGAGTATGGGTGTTTCCCTAGTGGAGGATTTGAGAGGTGGTAATGTTGATGTGGTTATAGATTCATATGTTAATATGGTCGTAGATTCTAATGTTGATGTGGGTATAGTCATTATAGTAGATGTGTTTGATGTGGAAGTAAGTTTATATGCATGAGATGAAGGCATTGAAGTATCTATAGATGGAGGACTAGATATGATGGATGACGATGTGGATGATATGGATGGAGAAGTGGATGTAACTAAAGTTGATGGGGATATAGAGGTTGTAGTGAAAGTTGATGTTGATATGCTAGGCATATAAGTTGACAAATTTGTGATCGTAGGGGAAGAATCAAAAGTAGGGGTGGATGTAATGGATGACAAGTTGATGGGTCTATGTGATGGTGTTGGATTTTGGTCTATGGTATTTATTGTATGGGAATTAGGTTCATGTGATGTAGGGGTGGAGTTTGATTGCTACGTGGATGATTAAGAAAATTTTATTTGAAGACATCAAGAGGTTGATTAGGTAGTGCATTAGGATTGTCTACTTGGATGTCACCAAAGTCTATGAGTGTTTGGATGATGTCTTTAAAAGAGAAACACTTCTCAATGTCATGGTCGTGAACTTGATGATATTTTCAGTAATGTTCCTCACAATACCATGTTGGTTTTTTTCATGATTCATCAAAGGGTCAGATGGGAGGAAGACAAATGAGATGGACCACCATTAACTTGTCAAATATTGAATTATAAGATTCCCTAAGAGGAGTATAGTTAGGTGGATTTTAAGGAGCTCTTTTTGGAGGCTCTGTATGAGAAGTGGATGTAGGTGATGATTTAACCATGATGGAATTAGCGACATTCTTAGGTTTTTCACTATACATGGAGGATTTAGTGAACTTGTATTTGGGATTGTTTGATCAGATTTTAAGATGGCCTTGCTCAAGGGAACAAAGTTCAATTTTGTGAGACAAGGTATTTATGCATCTTGAAAGCTTTGAAATTATTGGATTTGAAGAGTGGAAGATATATGCGGTGCACAATAATGTGAGAAGAGTTTAGTAAGATTGTTTGTGCAAGGTAGAATGATAGGATATATATGACGCCATGCCATCGTCTGAAAAAATCCGCAATAGATTCATCATCATATTGTCTAATGGCATAGAGGTTGGTGATCATGATCTTACACACAATATTGATTGAGAAATGTTCTAGTAATAATTGTGTAAGTTGGGTGAATGAGAATAATGAATGTTATGGGATTCGGTATACTAGTTGAATGCGAGTCCCGATAACAATATGGGGAATGTACAAAGCATGTGGTCTTGATCATCGATGATAAAGAAACATGCATGTCTAAAAGTGTGAATATGTTGTTGAGGATCCTCCTTACTATTGAACTTAGAAAATTTTGGTAGTTCCTAATGAGGAGGATAAGACTTCACAAGTATGGATGGATTGATTGGTTCCTTACAGATTTGTTCCTACGAGAGTGTGGTTTTGGACCCCAAGGTAGCATCTTATAGATTATCCGTTCTACTCAATAATGCTTTCAAGGTATCATTAGATGGATGAGGTTGTGATTTTTAAGGGTGAGATTGTTATTCGTAATAGGTGGATGGGTTATGTTGTTGATAATTTTGATACGTATGAGGATGAGTTGGTGTTTGTGGAAGTGGTTGATAAAGGGGGGTATAATTGAAGGGTTGTGTTGGATTGGTTGTGATATAGGTTGTTGGAAAATTGGGATATGATAAGATTAGTTATATTGAGTTGGATGTTGAGAGACAAGGATATTTTATTGGTTTGCTATGGGATGATTTGGAATATAAGTAGTGGTTTGTTGAGATGCTAGAGTTATTTGAGTGGAAAGTATTTAGTTATAAACACCTCAAGGAGGTGGTTGATGGGTTTACATTG
Organism: Taxus wallichiana var. yunnanensis; assembly: GCA_018340775.1. NCBI lineage: Eukaryota > Viridiplantae > Streptophyta > Pinopsida > Cupressales > Taxaceae > Taxus > Taxus wallichiana. Next base: position 121,581,164 of record CM031241.1, on the reverse strand, counting down.
ATTCAGATGGATGGGGATGTGAATTGATCACATTGGCATGGACATTAGAAGTGGAGATAAGAGGAAATATTGAATTATGATGCTCATATATGAGAGGAATCAAGTGCAATTATTGAGATGATGGAAAGGGGGCACAAGTGACCATAATAGATGATGAGTTGATGTGGATAGAAGAAGTGATAATAGTGTTGACACAAGGCAAGTTAGGGGGGATGGGGACAACCAATTGAGTGGTTTGCTGATTGTGAGGGATTTAAGAAGAAGTTTGATCATGATCAAGATCATTTTGGGCCATAACAATCTCATGCATAGCTCTAGGAAAGAAAATGACAAGTTGTGATGTGATTATTTGTGTAGATTCGGGATTTGAATGTTAATCATACTTTTTTACAAAAAGGGTTAATCAATGGGGATGTTGGTGGTTTTAAGAAGGAGATTCATGAAGAGTAATTAGATTAACATCAATAATCTCTTGGAACTTTACAAACCCACGAGGAATGAGAGGAGGCCAAGAAGCATCGATAAAGGTAGTAGAAGGGGGTGTTGCTAGTCTAAATGGAATGGATTGATGAATAATGAAGGGATTAGTTTTGACATGAGTGTTAGGTTATAGCAATTGAGTTTCTCAAAGAATGGGATTTGAAACAATGGGTTTTATAACAATGGAAGAGATGACCAATGGGGTGGAGGTAAGAAAAGAAAGTGCAAAAGTTTGTTGGGAGGTGATGGTGGAAATAGGAATGTTGTTTGATGACATGTTTTGTTCCATTTGTTTTTCTTGAGATCTTGTAATAATTGGCATGAAACAAAAAATAAATAAAACTATGTTGATTTTTAATTAAAGAAAGCAAGTCACACAACAATTTTTTTATTATCTTGATTATTAAAGATGTGAAAAGAAATGAAAAAATGGGCTTGAAGGGAACCTAGGAAATGGAAATCTATGGATGGTTTCAAGTAGTTTTGGTTGGAGTCCTCGATATACCCAAAGGTACATAGGCACAAATCTATGATGAATATGAGTATGAGGCTTGGTATTGGGGCTTATCCCCTCACTTCACACTCTTGCAATGATAAGGGAGTTGGGTGTTTAGCCAATATACTCATAGTAAAAATATATATAACATGGAAAGAACACATCGGTGGCTTTCCTATTGAGTGATGAAATCCCAATAGTTCCACCTGGGATGAAGTGTTTTTGAGAGGTGTAAATTGATGTGTGTGTTTTAGGATGTGTTTGATGAAGTGTATGTAAAGTATTAAACCACCTAGTTAAATTAGATTTATAAGAAAGTATGAAAGGTTCTATTTAGATCCAAAATGAAATATGTAGATTTGATGAGAGCAGCAGACAAGTGATGCAATGTGATAAAAGAAAGAGACGGGAATAAAACAAGGAATACTTGGATAACACTTTTCCTTTTTATCTGAATTTTTAATTTTTAGAAAGAAAGAAAAATCCAATCCAAGTGACATGATCCAATGCATGCAAGAAAGCAAGCAATGTTCCTTCTTGTGAGGTTAGTAGAAGAAAAATAAAATAAAATGAAAATAAAAGACAAAAATAAAAGACTCACCAAAGAAGGGTGGGTCCCACTAGGTGTGCTAGAATGTTGACCAAATTCCCTCATTCCTTCTCATATTAGTGAACTAGTACTAAATAAAATAAGTAACTCCAAATATGCGAGGGTTTAAGGTACCTTGAGATGTGATGATGATGAATATGAGCGCAAAATGAGATATCCTTCTCCGCAATGAGCTAAGTGACTTGCAAATCAAGTGTACTCAATAGAAAAATAATGGATTAGTAGATATATCGGTGGGTTTCTTGAGGAAATCGGTCCTGAAAAGTGAAAACTTCCTAGGATGGAAGTCAACTCACATTTTGATAAAGATAATTAAAATCAGATATTGATAAATTGGTTATAGAAGAATCTGAACCAAAATAGAAACTGAAATGATAAATGTAGAATAAAGTGCAGATTTGATCTAAATGTATGCAAAGTAAATCAAACCTAGGTGGGTCGACGGTGACTTGAGGCTATAGAGCAGGTCGATGTTAATTAGGGTAGGATGAGAAGAAGATGTGGTAAAAAGGCCTGCAAAGACCTTATGTAGCTGCATCTAAAGTTGATATGGATCTAAAAATGGATCTCGAACTAAATGTAGAACATGACAAAATAGATTGGATCTGGATTTGATTGAAACGATGCAAGAATATTATTAACATTGATGAAGAATGCAATGAGTACAAATCCAAATGATTGACGACTAGTCTAAGTTGGGGTGACCGGGGATTGGTAGAATTGATTTGAAATGGCGAGAAAAGGACAAAATGACAAGATCTTAGGGCTCGAGGTTATAGAAACAGAAAGTGGATAACTAGGGATTTGCGTGGTAGAAAAGGAAGCAAAATGGAGGCTAGGTTGATGGCGACCAAACTATGTCGACAATGACTAGGGCTGATCTAATCTTGGATGAAAATAGATGGGCTAAAATGAAGACCTACAGATAAGAAATGAAGGCTTATTAATGATTTAAATAGAGAGCTCCCGATGACTGCTGAACTTGCACAAGATCTTATGATGATATGGTGGTAAATTACAACAATGGATCTAAGCATGCAATAGATAAAATAGGCTTTAAATCTCTCAAGTATGGACACAATATCTCTAAGTGAGCTCCAAGAGAGATATTGTAGTTGTAGATAAAGCAACAAAATGAAAGCAAGATCACAAGAAGGCTTGAAGACTCCAAAATTGCATCCTAAGAAAAGGATGTGTAGGGGCAACTTTATAGGTCAATGACCAGCTGGATGGGTCATTGATGTTTGCAGCACCCATCCATTTGGTTGGTGGGAAGGTGGTGATCTCGAGACAAAGAGCCCAATTAATGTGAGATTAGGGTTTATAAGGAGTATAACAAATTAGGGTTGCTTAGGATGAGTAAATGGGTAGGTGGAGGGTGAAAATTATTAAATAAAGGCCATGGAGAGGTGAAATCATTAAATTATGGCCTAGAAAGGATAAAATATAAGATCTAGGGAGAGGAAATAAATTAAACATGTGTTTAGAATTAACTAAATATGATTAGGGGCGATTAAAAGATGAATAATGACAGGAAATAATGATAGGGTGGGATGAATCACATTTAGGAGGGAAGAAGGGAATTCAATATGGAAGATAGGTATGCATGAGAAAGATGAAGGGAATCCAATAATTATTATCTACACTTATGTTGCTAGGGAGGCCACATATTTAGGAGGTAAATGAAAACTATCTTTTTAATATTGAGAATATTCAAAGAATGTTTGAACATGCGAAGAATGTTAAAAGATATAAACAATGTTAAACACGTGAAGAATGCCTGCATATGCAATGAATATGTGAATCAATTACCTTGAAATTTGAGGAATATGAAAATATAAATAAGTGTTTTCTTTTTTATGTAGTTAATATTTTATAACCCACCCTGACATAAATTAGTTCATATACTACTTCGTGCTCACCAAATGTTGCCTCTCCCATAAGCACATGAAATATTGGATATACATTGAATATATGGTTATAATTTTGTTACTGAAATGTATGTGTTCAAATGTAAAATTTGCACATGTTTATTTAGAATATATTCTATAGTTTAAGTGTATAAAGATATTTTGCCTATACTATGCATTCTTTTGGATCCTGTCACCCTACATTCCTCCTTTGTCATATCTAACTACGCACAAATTCTGCATTCAAAGTAACCATTAAATACTAACATATTTTCATAGAACTTTTTGATCCCTTCCGACATGTAATGAAACCATTGGGAAAAAAGCTACATGTCTCAGAGTATTTCATCATCCTTTCTTGTTCTACTTTGCTTATCTATTTTGAAATGCCAAGTGATTCATGAGGTTGGGCTGTATATAATAGGTTGTTTGATTTATTCTTTACGTTCTCCATGCACTAAGCACATTCACATGCAACAATAAGATTCCATCTGTATTTTCATTGTGTATTTAGTAATTTCAGTTTTTAATATGTAAAAGAAATACAAAGTTTGAACATGTAAAGAATGTTTGTCTATACATTGAATATATGTAAAGAATGTATATTTTAAATTGAGTATCATTTAACATAAGGTGAACATGGTTCTTATTTTATTATTTGTTTGAATATACACTAGAATTATTGAACATGGATTGAATATATGGGTGTAATTCTACATATTTTCAACTACAAATGTTGATATTGGTGTTGCTTGCAAATGTGCTCATTGCTCATGGGTTCATTTTTTTAGATACCCTATCAAAATTGGTTCACAAAGGAATTTCATATTGGGAGGGTAGAGGAGAATATCACAACTGTGTCTTTTGACACCATTAATCTACATGAAATCATAATGCTTCTTTCTACAGTAAGGTCATTTATGACCTTATTTAGGAAGTGAACTATTTTCCTTTGATGTCATTATTCTAGAAAATAATGAAAATAAAAATTATAAACACCTATAAGAAGATAATTCATGTTTTTACACATTACCAAAAATTCTGCTTTTATATTGATATGATGGAATAAACTATAAATACTTATGTGTAATGATAGGATGTAAAACACAAAATAGTGCTAACATGTTTTCCCAAAACTACATAATTAAGTTCATATTTTCTGCATCAAGGTTATAATTTCTTACATTCTAATAAGGTTTTATTTATATATAACAATCATATAATAAGGTAGCATAATTCAATTACGTGTATTCCATGCACTTAGATTATATCAAAACTAAATTCTTCTTCATTTCCGTTAATTATTTCACTTCTAATGTTTTTTTTGAATTATTGCATTCTCCCTTTGAGGTGTCATTGGTATGTTGGTTGTGCTTAGTGATGGCATTTGTGGATTTCTTGCATGACCTGATTACATTTGGCTAATAGAATTGGTATGCATGAGACTAGCAGTAGAAAATTACATGTTTGTTATACTTGATGCAAAAAAATACATATTACATGTGTCAACAAATTGCATTTATGTTGTCACAAATTCAATTTCCTTTGAAGGAAAATACATATGATTTATAGAAGTAAACATGTCACTCACTTAGTAATCGGCCACATTTGGAAAAGCCGGAATGTAATTGTTGTAGAAATCCATCATAATTGGATGTTATGAAGGAATAAGAGTTCCTAGATAGCTCAATCATCTTTGCCTTTGCATTTCTTTTTCTATCCTTTCATTCTCTTGTTATAGCTTCTCATGTTCCTTTTTTATCCTTTTCATGTTGGTGTGGTATCCTTTCATGTTCCCTCCTTTGATTTTTGAGTTTCTGTTTGATTTTGTTTTCTTCCTTTTTCGTTTTGCATGATTTTGTTTTCCTTTCTTTCAAATCCTCTAGTTCCTTCCTTCGCGATTCTTTTTTGTCAATAATTTTCAAGTATTTGGTCAATGTGAGTATTTGTAATTTCCCACTCAACCTTAGAGTCCCTTTTTCTACACATTATGATCTCTCATTAATCCTTTTAATTTGAATCTTAAGAAAGTTCTACAACAAACCGCTAACCTAGTTTCCTGAATCTATATTACGTAGTTGTTTTGTTATGTCTTGCACAAATATTTGTGAATACCCCAAATATACAACAATGAACTTACTATCATCATCATTTTTCTATGCGTTACAATCTGTATAGTAGTGAACTATTCCACTTTGTGTGCTAAGAGGAGGGGATGTCATGGAAAGATAAATATCTCGCGTCCATATTCCCAGCTAAATATTGGACACTCCATTTTGATGGAGCTAGATGTCGTTATGGAGCGGGGGCAGGTGTAATCTTTACTTCCCCTGAAGGAAAGGTCCTACCATTCGCCTTCAAACTCAATTTCGAATGTACAAACAACAACACTGAGTACGAAGCCCTCCTCCTTGGCCTCATTTTAGCCAAGAGGATCGGTGTTAATAACATCAGGGTGTTAGGAGACTCACAATTGGTAGCAAACCAAGTCTCTGAGATATATGAAACCAAAGCCGAGCACTTACAACTTTACAAAACAACTGTATTAGATTTAAGCAAGGAGTTTGACTTCATATCAATTGAAGCAATCCCGCGAGAACACAATCTTCTCACCGATTCTATAGCAACCTCGGCATCACGCTTTACTCCAAACAGTAAGTTTGAGGATACCCATTTCATGGTATCCCTTCGTGATGAACCATTGATAAAAGCAACGACAAATTCTCTTTTAAACGGAAATGAAAACAAATCTACTATCCTAGACCACATTGATAGTGATATGACCACTCTGAATTACTTAAATGCCTATGCGGCATTACATCTCTCCTATCATATGATAGATTTGTCCTTAATCCCACATTCATCTTCCTACTTCGGAAATCCCATGATGGAACCTAGCGTATACACGGTAGAAAGTGGGGACGATTTGGATTTACCTCCAGCCCCACCTGAGTTTGAAGAAAGAAACAATTGATGTTAACATCGGAACGGAGGATGAACCAAAAATCTTGAAACTAGGATCCTCGTTAACCCCGGAAGAAGTAGAAATACACACTCAGATCCTCAAGGAACATCAGAAAGCTTTTGCATTTAATTATAAGGAAATGATAGGCGTTGCACCACACATTGCGGTACACAACCTCGTCACTAAATCAGATGCAAAACCAATTAAACAAAAATCAAGACCCATGAAACCTAAGGTGGCTCTCATGGTGAAAGAGGAAATAATAAAACTCCTCCAAGTAGGATTCATCAAACCAGTCGATTACTCTCAATGGGTATCTAATATCGTTCCCGTTCTCAAAAAGAATGGGAAGATATGCATCTGCATAGATTTCCGAGACATTAACAAAGCGTGTCCTAAGGACGACTTCCCATTACCATCCATAGATGTCATTGTTGATGCAACAGCTAGATTTGAACTCTTGTCTCTCATGGATGGATTCTCGGGATACAATCAAATCAAAATATCTGAACAAGATCAAGCTAAAACCACGTTTATAACTCCTTGGGGAACCTATTGCTATGTTGTTATGCCATTTGGTCTCAAGAACACTGGTGCTACGTACCAGCGAGCTATGACATATATATTCCATGATCTAATTCATAAAATCATGGAATCCTACGTAGATGACTTGTTGGCTAAGGCCAAGAAGCGTTGTGACCACCTGGAGGTGCTCCGCATCATTCTTTCACGTCTAATAGAATATAGAGTCACGCTAAATCCAGAGAAATGCATCTTTGATGTAATAGGAGGAAAGCTCCTAGGTTACATCATATCGTCACGAGGGATAGATGTTGATCCAACCAAAATTCAGTTGTCCCACGAAATGGTCCCACCTTCGAATGAATCTTGAATCGGTCATTTTTCGAAAAATTGGTGCAATCCGGAGATTCATCCCGAACTTAAGCTTTGCCATCCATCCAATCAACAATCTTCTCAAAAATATTATAGTATTGATTGGACTAAAGACTGCAATGAAGCCTTTGATGCAATTAAGCGTTTCCTATTATCACCACCTATGCTAATGCCACCTAAGCTAGACTCGCCTGCTTAATTTTATATTCACGAGCTACCGATGTCTCTCTCGGCTCGTATGTTGGCCCAAGAGGACGATGACAAGAGAAAGCGTGCGATTTATTTCATTAGTTAAACATTAATTGACTATAAAACATGTTATACACAGAAAAATGAGAATGCCTTGCCATAGTCTTTGCTACTAAACGCTTAAGACACTATATGCTGAATCAAGAAACAAGGGTCATGATAAAAATGGACCATTTACGAACTTTCCTCACACAAGGGTCCTTGTCTAAGAAGGCTGGACATTTTATAACCTTAATGGGGGAATTTGAATTAACATTTGTAAATCAGAAATCTGTTAAGGGACAAATCATCGTGGATTGGTTAGCTGATAACCCATTAGACGGAGGTGATCTAGTAAATCTAGACTTTCCCGATGAGTGCGTATACTACATTGAAACTAGACCTCCTATCTCTGAGTGTCCCTGGTATACCGACATTATTAATTATATCATGGACCATACGTATCTAGAAGGGGCTACATCACAACAAAGAAGGCGGTTACGCATTATTGCAGCCAAATACGTCATTATAGAGCAAGTGCTCTATCGAAAAGCATTCAATGGAATGCTCCTGAGATGTGTCGACATAGAAGAATCCAAGAAGATTCTCCACGAATCTCACAGTGGAATGTGTGGAGGCCACTTCGGTGGCCATGCCACCGCTCGTAAAATACATCGAATGGGCTATTTCTGGCCCACTCTAGAACACGACGTAGTAGAGTTTGTACGCAGGTGTCATAAGTGTCAAGAATTCTCCCACGAGATTCATATGCCAGCACAAGCTCTACAACCAATTACTACTCCATGGCCCTTTTCTACATGGGGTCTTGATTTGATAGGGAAATTCTCTCCCTCGTCTATAGATGGCCATAATTTTATAATCACGGCCACCGAATATTTCACCAAGTGGGTAGAGGCTATGCCTCTTACTACTGTGTTCTGTAATCGCCAAGTTCATTTTGAACCAAATCATTTACAGATACGGTATCCCACAAGTCATTATCTCAGATAATGGAACTTCTTTTAAAAATGATGAAGTTCGCGAACTATGCAATAAATTTAAAATAAGCCATCATACGGCTTCCTTGTATTACCCTCAAGCCAACGGACAGGCTGAAGCAACAAACAAAACACTGAAAGCCATTCTCCTTAAAACTGTGAAAGAAAACAAACGAGATTGGCATTTGAAGTTATATCCAGCCTTATGGGCTCACCGAACCTCAATAAGAACACCAACGGAACAACTCCTTTCTCGTTAGTATTCGGGGCGTAAGGCTTCTCCCACTTGAGGTCGAAATACTCAGTCTCCGCATTTCATTACAAGGGATTCTAGATGAAGACGCTTATAGAGAAACACGTCTTTCCCAACTAGAAAGCCTAGATGAAACTAAGCTAGATGCTAAACAACGGCATAGAGTCTATGCTGACCGGATGTGCCGGAAATATAACAAGAAGGTCTATGAACGTGACATATATGAAGGTGATCTAGTTCTAAGATTAGACAAATTAATCGACAAGAAGACCAACGAAGGAAGGAAGTTCAGGCCTAAATGGTTAGGTCCATACCAAGTCAAAAAGGACTATGGAAATGGTTCATATCTCTTATGCACGCTAGAAGGTGAGGAATTTGGTGAAACAGTCAATTCCCTACACCTTAAACGATTCTACGCATAAGCAACCGGCATAATACTTATATATATTTACATTGCATCTTCATATAGATTAAGATCATTTTGTCTGCTTGTTTCGTACACAAATTGTGATCAAGGAATTTTATTCTCAAAGCAATTCATTACAAACTCATGATGTTGTTGGCATAAACTTTCTAATCATACCTTTCCATTTTCATGATATCATGAAATTATCTCTGAATCATGTCATCAAATAAAGCTAGATATGATAAAGTCTTCAACGGTAACCATACCAAGATCTGCAGACTTGTTCTCACTTTTGGTTTCTTCTTAGGATAGGTGTCTTGCCTATGGTCTGTTTTAGAAGCTTCATGGTGTCACATCTATCCCATATATATATCTCTTTAGAAATAAGCACATACTGACATTTTACTCAAGAAAACGAGTCAAACATTGATCAAACAGAAAATTTTAATTTTACACATTTCCTTGCCCCAGCAAACTTCGCTGATGAGCTTGCGTATCTTACTAGTGACGTAGGTTGGGAAAGGATGGAAATGACCTTACTCGCCTATACCTTTCCCATGGTGATAAACCCATGCTTCTTACTAGTAGCATGGGGCAAAGTATAGGGGGTCCTCTTGACAAACAAACGTTAAAGGTCATAAGCAAAACAATTCAAATCTCGAAGTCTTTGGGTCAAGAACAAGTGAATCAGATGTTCAAAATTCCAAGAGAGTTAAAATCCTAAAAACCCATATTTTTTTTACTATGTGGCCATCTAAGGATCTAAGTCTGGATAAACTGCAAAGTAAGTAGCATTCTAAACTATGAAGTCACTCGGGTAGAGTAAGTTTGTAGCTTCCCAATTTGGTTCCACCAAAGCTTTGTCTATCTTTCATCACTATCATTTCAGCATATTTCACAACTTGTGCCCTCTCTAGCTCTCGGTGACGAGCCCTTGCATCTTACTAGTTGTGTGGAGTTGGGAGTAGGGGCAGGTTTATCCATTCATCATACCGGTTTATATACATCACTTTGCCAAAACAAACATGAGGTATCCAAAATTGCTTGCAGAAGCTAAAATTCAAAATCACATTGTATCTACATTATCATACATCAACATCATGAAATACATAAAGAAAGTAAATACTTGCATCATTTGTTCGCCATTGCATACATTCTAAAAAGCATATAAACATACATCATAGTATACATGAGGAAACTCGAAATAGAAAGCAAGCTATGAATGCCAAAGTTTGATCCAAAATATATATATATATATATATATATATGATCAATGTTTATGTACAATGCCATCATGCACTAAGCATGGTCAAAATGCTCAAAGAGCCCGGAATATACAAAAGAATGTATCGTACAAAAATCTACAAGAGCCAAGTGGCTTCTCAATCTCTACGAGACCCCTCGAAGGTGCATGCCCACGCCTAAGGACTCGGCTACGCCGGTGCTCAATGCACGGAAGGCTCAGGATCTCGAGAGGCAGCCGTAGTCTCGCCACGAGAACGACTCCTCATCAAGTGCTCGGCTATCCTATACCCCGCTAACTCTGTGTGGAGAGTCGATACCATCCTGGCCACATGCCGATCCCAGGCAAATATGTCGGTATGTCTCACGGCTCACGTAAGGCTCCCAGTGTCCACGGAGAGGTCTCAATGGGTCCTCTCCATGGGGATCATCAGGGAATTAGTGCATACCTGCGAATCAAATCTCACCACTCATCGGCGGTCTCTGTAAACAAAGGAGAAAAAAAGTTAGAAACCAAACAAGAAATTAGAAATACAAGATAAAGCAACTAAGGAGATTCTAACTAACAACAAACATTAAATGGGAGAGAGGGTGGTAACTTACTCGGATCACTGGCCTCCATGATGGATCTATAGATCGTGCACCGCCACAGACACCGCTGCCGACCGAGGAGCTGCTCCCGTGGCTGGAGCAACCTAGTGTCCTACAACGGACTCATCCTCCCCACCATGGCCCTAGGAGAGTGTCTCCTCCAAACCGCAGTATCCCTCTCTCGCACTCTGCTTGCCCACTCTGCTGCATGATATCCCGAGTATCATGCCACTCAGGATCGATGTCCTCCTCGCTCTCCTCCTCTGTCTCTCCCCCTATAAACTCCTCAGACTTAGAGTCTATGTCAATAGGGTCATCACTGCTATGGGCAGGACCCGCGGCGATCTGAAGCAAAGGTGCTTGAGGCGCACCGGCTCTCCCTCTGGCATGTACAATCCTCCTGGCCGTAATAGGAATGCCAGGAGTAACCACTTTCCAACCCTAGCCTCTAGGCCCCCTCGGCCTCTCGGACTAATCAGAGCGTATCTTGGTGCCACTTTGGGAAGCATACCCATGTAGGGTAGGCCAAACTGCTGAGGAACTCGGCCAAAGGGGTGTATCTCCACTCGCCCCACTCTATCAATAAGCTGCCTTGTGGTGGAGCAGGAGATCAAAGTAAGAGTCTCCTCGCCCCATATGCCTACCATAGTCTGATATGGTGTGGCCTCCATGTCGTCAGTAATCAGGGAGGAAACTGGTTGATGAGGTGCTCTAACAACTGACATGTCTGTCCATCTGGCTGCCCTAATAGCTCCGGGTCTTTCATCTCTACACCTCTACCATAGGGGATGAAGTGCTCGTAGACCCAACTCATGACTAGGGTCGGGTGGCTCAAGGACCGCCCGTATAAGTCGTGGTAGGTGGTCCAAAGAATGTCTTCTCCCCAGGCATATATCCAACCATGTCCCTCTATCTCGTGGAATAATAGGAGACCAACAAAGTATAACAAAGTGTTTCCTCCCTTGTCCCTGATCAGTCTCGAGGCAAGGATCCCCATGATAGCTTGGCAAAGTAAGGGGATGGGGAAAGTAGGAATGGATCGAACTCTAACCCCCTTCCTCGACCCCATGGAGATGACTTCGTCTCCCATATATGTAGCCCACTGTGTTATCTAGGCCCATGAACCTCCGTCTCTAGGGTGAGTCGTCTCCCGATGATCGGGACCCCCAGAATGTGATAGACATCCTCCAATGAAATAGTCCACTCACGGTGGACCCCTGCAATTGGAAGGTGTTCCGATCTGCATCCCAATATGAGAACAGGTCACAAAGAATGTGACTGGATGGTGTAACATGGGGCACGCGTGAGATACGTAGTATCCCAGGCCTCTGAAGAGTGTCCTCCTCATCTTTTGAGAGGGCATCTATTACCCCACAGGAGCCAATCACACTCCCTCTCTCTACTCAACCGAATATACTCCTCTCTCACCCGCATACACTTAAGAACACACAAAACAGAGCAAGTTAGCATCTCGAATAATACTAAGAAAATCATGAAAACATGTAAAAATGCTAAAAATGCAAAAACAATCTCAAACAAATGTTCTTTTGGCATTTTATGTGAAACCGCCGCCCGGCGGGCGGCGGTTTTCTCAGAACCGCCACCTTTAAGACCGGCGATCATGTAACAGCCTACCTTAAGGGCGGTGGTCGTAATCCCGCCCTGAATAGGGCGACGGCAGTCGTGTAACCGCCTCCTGGCGAGTGGCGGTCGTGGTTCGAAAACCCACGCAGATTTTTAAATCTAAAAATCCCAAAAATGACAAAATGAGACCATTTTAACTAAAACAAAGCCTACCCAAGAGGCACCCCCTAGATGAACCTTCTAACACTAACATTTTCAAAAATTACCCCCATGACAAAGATTTTAGCATTTCAAAATTAAAGGGGTAAAAAGGATAAATTGGAAAAAAACTAGCCTATGATCTCATGGGTCGATATTCCGCACGTGGAGGCATGATCGCTATCTCGTCACAAACGTTTTGACTCTACTCACGCAAGAAACCATCACCGTGGGCCCCGAGCTCAAAATCAATCAAGTCGACTCGCACAAATGAATAGGAAAATGGGTCTGTCATCACCAATCCGGCACTATGATAATTCTTCACCGAACTCCTCGTGCTATGATTATTTACTAATGCACAGCCTTTAGTTTGGTGGATGTAATCTGGAAACAAAACAACAACCGAACACAAGAATACCATCGACTATGATAAGACAGAATGATGACAAATCTGAAATATCAAAGTAAATTATAATATTAACATGAAATTGTTACAATCTCACCCATGAGGTACTTCAACAAGACTATGGGAGAAACTTTACAATTACACCTCTTGATGGCTTCTTCAACACACCTTTAACTGATGGCTTCCTTTGCACACTTCCTACAATATTTCTCACTACTTCTTTCTATGCTAAATGAGGGGGGTGGCCTCTCTATTTATAGAACTTCCAGGCTTATCCATCCTATCTCTAAGATAGGATAAGAAATCCACTCTGACGAATCATATTCCATACCTTAACTCTTATCTGTACATGTAAGCTTATCTCTTAAGATAAGATAAACCTTATCATTTTACATGGGTTCCACATTTTTAGAATTTTTACAAATAAAATACACAAAATATTTATGACCTCACTCCTTGTCCTTATTACCAATATAATATTCTAATTCCTAATCATGTAGACCCTACTTCTCTAATTACCCAAACTTTGACATTTTAACATTACCGGACCACTTACGACAAATATTTACTTTTTACAACATTCCTATTGTACTTTGATTATTTACCGTACTCCACATTATTGATGACACCGCATCGACGGCACCATTATCTTCTATCGACGCATTACTACTAATTATACTTAACAACATCCTATTCCTAATACATACATTAACGAAATAGAAATTATGAAGGAAAATTTTAGTGTCGACATCTTCCCCCTTCCTAGCTTCTACTCCGTCCTCAGAGTAGACTATTCTGGTGCTTGGAAAATCATCAACTTGTCGTGGTTGACCCATTTCGTAATGGGAGTGCCATCCAATTCCTCCAGTCGGTACGTACCATTTTCATGCACAGCTGCTATTTTGTAGGGCCCCATCCATTTTGGAAGAAATTTTCTCTGTCTTCTTTTTTGTATCTGAATCATATACTAGAACCAAGTCATTCACATGAAATGGAGACCAACGGATCTTTTGATCAAAGTATTCCTTCTCGCTTCATTTTCTTCTTATGGCTTGTATCCTTTGCTATTTCTCTCATTTCCTCCAAAGAAATGAAGATGTACCAACCTTTCTTTTATCTGAATCACTTTCATCCATCCTTTCATTTTTCATAACTCTCAAAGGTGGGAATATCAAACTTAATAGGAAGAATGGATCAATGCCATAGGCCAACTGAAATGGGGAGTATCCTGTTGCTGACTTTGATGTTGCCCTATATGCCCACAATGCTGCATGAATCCTTTTATCCCACTTATGTACCTGCAAGGCTGCATCTGAGGCATCAGTGTACACAATGAATGGCTTGCTCCAATCTGGATTCTTCAAAACAGGTGAAGACACCAAGGCTTCCTTCAGTTTTCCAAAAGCTTCATGTGCCTTATTTCCTGGTTCATAAGTAACATCCTTCTTCAAGAACTGGGTTAGTGGCTGTGTAATCTTTGAGAAATTCTTGATGAACCTTCTATAGTAACCCACATGGCCTAAAAATGATCTCAACTTACTTCTATTAAGAGGAAATGGTAAATCTTTGATTTTTGAAACTTTATCGGATCGCACCAATACCATCTCTGGATACAATATGCCCTAATAAAATGCCTTTAGAACATCCAAAGACACACTTTGTAGGGTTTAGTGAGGCTTGTGCTTCATCTAACCTTTGAAATGCTGTCTCCATTTGGTGCAGGTGGTCCAACTTGCTCCCATAGATGTAAAAATCATCCAGAAATACTCTGATGAAGGTCCCAATGTAGGGTTCGAACACCCTATTCATCAAACGCTGGAATGTTGCTGGAGCATTACACAATCCAAAAGGCATAACTCTATAAGCAAACGTTCCCCAAGGAGTGGTGAACGTGGTCTTCAACTGATCTTTCTCTGCTATACGAACTTGGTTGTAGCTGCTATATCCATCAACAAAACTATAACACTCCTGGCTAGCTACTTCGTCCAAGATCTGATCTAAAAATGGAAGAGGGTAATGATCCTTCTTTGTTGCCTTATTGAGCTTCCTGTAATCAACACAAATGCGTAGCTTCCCATTCTTTTTTATTGAGATCACAATGGGAGAAACTCATTCTGAATTCTCCACAACAAATATGAATCCTGCATCAAGTAACTTATCTATTTCTTCTTTTGCGCCGGTCTTGGAAAAATTAGGATTCATTCTATATGGCATTTGCTTTATGGGCTTAGAAAGAGTCTGGAGGTAGGATTCCCAACTTACTTGACGGAGTTCCTTGTAATCAAAAGTGAATAGGTGTATGTACCTTCGAAAGAGCTGGAGGTAGGATTCCTTCTCACTCTCCATCACAACATCACCAATCTTTATTTGTTGGAGACGATCATCAACTTCTTCTTCAGATAATTTTATGGGGTCATGAGTTGGTGTGACTGGCAGGATATCCATGACTGAAACATCCACCTTGCTTTCTTCATCTTCAAAGGTCCACTTCACCGGTACGAGAGTAATCGAGGAGGATGTCTAATCATCGCTTTCATCACTTGAATCCACGTGTTCGCTTTATGATGTCGAGGGATCACATTTATCTTCACCCTCTCTCTACCACGTCCAAGTGTCATGAAACCTTCATTCCAGTAGTTTCTTGCATGAACTCTCCTTAGCCATGGTCTTCCCAGCAGCATTGGGTACGCAATAGTACCATTTTTCATCACCTGAAAGTCTACCACACATACAACACCCATAACAGATATTGCCACATTTGAAACTACACCTTCTGGTTTAGTTTTTCCCTTATTTAATGACCTTAACATAAGTGTTGAAGGGCGATCAATTTTTAAACCCAACATATTCATTACAGACTCGGTCATTACATTAACTACAGCACCTCCATCAACTAAGACATCATGAATTGAAATACCATTACATAATACCTCAGCTTGTGGAGCATAGGGATCTGCCTCTGCCTCCAAAACAGGGACCTCAACCTCCTTCCTTCTTCGAGCATTGAGTCCACCTCGCAACTCCCGCCTCTTCTCAGAAGACATAGCCAAGAGTTGACCATATGTAATATTTGTAGGCCTTTTGGACAGATCTTCCAAGATGGAGTATGGTCCTTGCCCCTGTGAAATCAAAAAATCCTGCACACCCAACTTTCTTCTCCTATGTTTCTTACTAGTTTCTTCTTTCATCTTCTTAGGATCATTTCCATCTTGAGTATGGTCCTCGTCATCGCGAAAGGGCATCCAATACCCCGGGCAACCAATCACACTCTCTCTCCCGGCTCCATCTAATGTACTCCTCCCTCGCCTGCATACACCCAAAAACACACAAAACAGAGCAAGTTAGTATCTAATCAATGCAGGGAGAATCATAAAAACGTATAGAAATGCAAGAAAATATAAGTATAAGTCTCCAAAACAAGCTCTTTTGCATTCTGTGCAAAACCGCCGCCCTGAGCAGGGAGGTGGTTTTGTAACCGCCGCCTTAAAGGTGGCGGTCTCGTAACCGCCGCCCTGATCAGGGAGGCGGTCGTGTAACCGCCGCCCTGGCCAGGGCGGCGGTCGCGGTCTGAAAACCCGCGCAGGTTTTTAACCCTAAAAAGTCCAAAAAACGCAAAAATAGACCATTTTAGCTAAAAAAAGAGCCTACCCAGTAGGCGCCCCCCCTAGATGGACCTTTTGAACCAAACATTTTCAAAAATAACCCCCCCATTACAAATAATTTGCCATTTCAAATTTGAAGGGGGAAAAATGCAAAATTGAAGAAAACCAACCTGTGATCTCGCGGGTGGCGTTCCGCACATGGAAAATTGATCACGATCTCACCATGCGGACATTTTGACTATACTCGCGTGAGAAACTCACACCGTGGGTCCCGAGCTCAAATCGATCAAATCAACTCGCGCAAATGAATAGGAAAATGGGCCCACTTTCATATATATATTGTTCTATTTCATCTTAAAATGACTTTTTCACAGGTTTGGAGCGCTGACGGAGGTAAGTTCCTATCCCCGCACAAATGGTACGTCCTCTTTCCCTGTTATTTTAGCGTTTATTTTTCAAATTATTGTATCTATCTGCTCTTGAGATCTCCTTTCATTTTGTAGGTAGCGGAATTTCGGATGGCGCCATTTCGACACACCTGACGTGTAAGGTATAACTTGTAAACCCCCATTTCGGGGACTCGCCATACTGCACCCACCGTTTTATGCCCTTTCATGGCTAAAACGCTTCTCCGAGGGGGCAATATGTACGTACCCAAAATTGTAAGGTACTGTACTGTGGAACGGTGTAATAAATGCCCCAATGATGATATAGGTCTCCTCGCAAGGTGTTCGGGATCCAGAAAGAGCTCTTCGGATATGCGTTAACATCCCGCATACCCCACTTAGCCCCCGTGTCCTTTGTTTTCCCCTTTTTCCCTCTTTTCTTGCCCCTTTTGATCTTCAGTGACGAAACCGCCGCCCTGCAGGGCGGCGGTCTCGTGACCGCCGCCCTGAACAGGCGGCGATCCTCAGAATCGCCGCCCGAGTAGGGCGGTGGTCCCGGTGCGTTTTCCAGAACGCCCTTTTGACGCGACCCGCGTGAAATATCACGTTTCACCAGCTTTCCTTGCCGACTTGAGCATGCATTTATGTTTTTGGTCCCCTGGAATAGTGTTTTTCCTTTGTTTATTGTTTAGGAGTTCAATTTGGTTTTGATTCTTGGGTGTTTGAATTCCTATAAATGCATGGTGTGTGTACATGCAAATGGTCTGAATTTTGGCCGAGTTTGTGTGAAGAATTTGAGCTGGAGTTTTGATCACCATTTTTTCCTTGTTAGAGTCTTCTAGTTTTTAGTATTTTGGTTAGCTTGCTTAGGATTGATAAAGCATAGTTTACTTCATACTTGGTTTAGCATTGCTCAATTGTCCGGTGCAAAACCACGCACCCATCTTGTGCGGCAAAGGTTTGTTGCTCCATCCAATCCGGTTAGAAGCTTACCTCTGAATTCCTTTTCTTTGTAAATTTGTTTCTACCGTGACTTAGAGTTCTTAGTTCAATTCATTGTATACACCGGTTAGCTTTATTCACTATTGGTAAGCCACATATCCAACTTGTGCAAGCAAAGTGTCTTTATTTTGGAATGAAATAGCTTAGGAAGCCATTAAAGTTGCAGGTTTTACTCTTTGTATAGGATAGTCAAAGGTTACGGTCGCTTCACGTTGCATGACTTGTAGTAAAATCCCACTAGGAATCGCATAAGCCAAGCTCTCAGTCTTCTTGCGCTATCCCTCTCTACTCGCATTCTTGGTCTCGCATTCAGCCGTCCTTGTCCCAAAATCTACTCCTATCGGTGCTAGCATTACATGCTTTTCGGATCCAAGTGAACACGAAAGAAAGAGAGATCATGCGAGGGGACGAGATCACATACACCATCGGATTCGCCACTGCTCGCCGAAGTCCGTGGTTTTAAATTTCAAAGTTCTAGTCGATTTATATCAAATAGAGTAGTTAATCGCTTTATTTCATTTCATTCTATTCTCGATATTACCAGGAAGTCATGGGGATTGATAGTTTCTGAGAAACTATGATTCACTCCTCACTTCTGAGGTAGGATCGAGAATCTTGCAGGTAGATTAGACAGGCTATCATATTTATTTAGAATAATTCTACAAATTACACGGTGCAAATAACCACACTCGGTTATCTTGTCATTTTAAATTATTGTTTAGTTATTATTTCTAGATACGCTTAAAATAGTTTGTTTTCCTTAGAATTGTTAGAATATTTCTTATAAAGATAAAGGTTATATATGTTAGATTTATTTCACATAGTTAGAATTTATTTCATTACAGTTAGATTACATTTTGTTTTGTATGACAATCACGGACCTCAAGAGCCTGGGAATATATATTTGAGCCGATCGTGCCTCAACCAAGCCTAGCCACAAAGCAATAGTTTACATAGACCAAAATCTCGGGATACAAGTATTCCGAACAACCGTAGATCTACAACTGATCAGCTCACAGTTAAGAGGATTAAACATAGAAGACGACCAAGCACATGCGTTTTGGTCAAGTCAGCCAAACTACAAATTACCCTAGAAAATATCCACATGACTCGTAGAAGGGCTCGAAGAGAACAAACATTCGAGTGTGATCCTTTAGTTCCACAACCGAGACGCCGAAGACACCCTCGTAGATATAGATACCACTTAAGAATCCAGGTTGCGAACGCTGTAAGGTATTCGAGAAGATCACACAACTGTTGGTTCTAAACGTAGAAGCTGAAAAAGCGTACGATTACTGGATATTAGGGATTAGAACTTGATCTCACGTATGACCATAACAGGACCGCAACAACCAAGAGTCTATGGTTGTGATCCACAGGTCCCACAGCCCAACGAATCGACAAGTCAGTTAGATATAGACACTGGCCTACGCACACTAGTATTTCAGTCCACTCCACTTCCACCTATCATCGTCGAACAACTGTCCTTACTAGATATAGCGGCTAACGAAGCTAGGGAATTCTGGACTAGGCCAGAAAATCGTCCATAGAATCAACTATATCCGCCATATGACCCTATCAGGAGATATACACGAAACAATCCCAAGTCATTTTCCACGTATTCCGCAACCCATAGATCGAATCACGCCAGAGCTCGATATTGATTGGAGCCTTCGAGTAGTCATCCTCGCCGATCAATCTATCACACCACCCAAGTTAGAAGGGCCTTCTTAGCCTTAGATTTGCAAATTCCACTAGTGCGTGTCGAAGACATTAGATTGCCTAACTAGTTTGTCTCGCATATTCTACCCCCACCGGCCTCTCCCAAGCACGACCTCGGGAGGTCGGGTACGTGGAAGAGTTACTTGTTGATTCTCACGCTCGCCTGTCACTTTTCCGACGTACAAAATTGGTGAACCCGACGTGAATCAAACAATTATTTCACCTTCTCTTTGAGAAGTTTCATCTTCTCTCTTTCACCTTCGCTCTTTCCCATTATTCTCATGGGTATTCATATACCCCCCGAATATGTCGGGATTCGACGCATATGGCAGACCCCTCCTGGGTCTTGAGGCATACTACGCCCAACAGAATAGGGAATCATCACCCTCGCTCTCAGTATGGGGTGACAACTATTCAACTAATCAGTTGTCAACTCAAACCCCAAGAACCAGATATAGTTTGTCTCTTCAAACCGAGGAGTTAGATCAACCCCCTCGAACCCAACAAACAGAACCTTCAGGTTCCAACAATATGACGTTTACTGAGAATCGGTTCATCTCCTCAAATGTTACTCGACCACATATTAGAAGAAAATCAAATCCATACCGGCCGTAGACGATGGACAATCAATACCTTAGCCTAGGAGTGAACAACGCTCCTGGGTATGTACCCACCTATAGGAGGTTTACAAGCACAACCCGAGACCCATTTTCAAGAAAATACCTCTACAGGAAATATTCTTGGAGAAACTTGGCAAGATAGCAATCATTTCATGACAGGCTATCACATGCCTATACAACACCAGGGTACACAACAAACGCCGCTTAGGCAAAGTACCGTGACTTCACCAAATTAAGTCATTTCAACATTGGTAGAAAGAGTGAGAGGGTTAGAACTTGCTCAAGCAAATCAAAATTCTCCGTTCATGCAAACGGGGAGTTCCAATCCTCCATACCACTCTGGCCAAGTAGATCTCCTCACAGGAGTAGGCACATTAGGCATGCCTCCTCAATTTCCTCAACAAGTGCCAACTAGACCCACTATCGCTAGCACTGTTCCTCCAGGTCTAGTACAGAGCAATCCATTCCTGGATAATACCCCTTCGTACTCAAACATGTATTCAAAATCGCCACAAGGGGATATGTTCTCCTCTCCCGACATGTTTACTCCAACACAGGGGACCTCCTTATGCCCCTGCACAGCGCGTACGTTATGCCATATCAACAACCCATTCCGCCATTGCTCCCAAGCAGAACCACCATCAATGGTCGAAAGCTATGCAATAGGGACATATTCAGAATATATAAAGGAACCCTTAGATTTCACCATACGAAGCGTCATGCTTCCAAGACCTCTCCCTGATTTTCCCAAGTTTAAGGGTGAGGGAGATCCAAACGCGCACATCAAAGCTTACGCTACAGCCATACGAGAATTACTCCCCTGGGATGGGGTTGTTGCTAAAATATTTCCCAAAACCTTATAAGGCATCGCTCTTGATTGGTATTATAGAATACCTGAGGCTTCCATACATTCATTTAAACAACTCGTGTCAGAGTTCATCAAAGCCTTCAACATGAACAAACTACTGAGAACAGGAATCAGGGAATTCTTGCATATCAAACAAGAACACAATGAATCATACATCGCTCATTTCATCTAGAGGTGGCGTACGCTTCTTTATTCATCGCCAAGTGCTCCAAACATGGATTAGATGGAACTATGCGATTTATTCCTTCATTCTCTCAGCAGAGAAGTGAAGGAAGAAGTCCAGAAGTTCCCACTAAGGACTTATGATGAGGTACTTGAGAGTGCTCTGCGAATTGATCAAGCAACAATAGATAGTGGTCGTAAGACTTACGGAGCAAATGGGAGGTTAATCACCTCCACTCAAAATACTACAACTACCACAAATGTCAATCGAGGACCCAAAATCCTTAACAAAAATCGTGGGGTAACAACGGATGGGGTAACCGACCAACCCAAGAGGGTAAATGTTGTTAATACTCCGTCACAAAGAAACATTCAACGAAACAACAATTTTACCCCAACGGTCAATACAGTGGATTTTAATCATCCACAACAACAACAACAACGGCGAAATCCCATACAAGGGCCAAGCCAAAACTCATTTGGTTACCAAAACCAAAGTCAAAACCAAAAATAACAATTCCAAAACTTTGGTCCTAATAGCAATACAGGTTTGATCGGAATTTTAGGCCACAATACACACCAAACCAACAAAACAGGAATTATAATCCCAATTCTTATTGTGGTTTCCATAAAATTCATGGTCATGACACTAGAACGTGCCGTGACTACAATAAATTTATGCAACGTTTGCCAGAAGAACAAAGACAGTTCTTCACAGACTTGTTTTTGGCAGATCCCGTCTCATCATCACCAAATACTCTCGCAGGGGCAGTTTCCCCTCAGAATGCTCCCCTCAGGATCTTTAACGATCCGCTCCCAAATCATGATAGCAATAGGCTGAATCCAACCGGAACAAACAAAGGTGCAATAACGGGAAACAATGATCATGAAGCTTCGACTTCATTAAATCCGTCAGTTGCGCCACAGTTGGGAGCTCAACCAAGACCTAAGATAGTTAGTTTGGTAGAATTAGATGCTGAACTACCTATCGAAGCTATAACAAGAACACGAGAGTATTTCTCTCAACCAAGCCCGAGTCATCTGCCAGAGATAGATAGGAGTCAACAAATAATTGAAAAAACCATTGGTGCCTATGATTTAATTAGTGACCTAACAAAGACCTTTTCACACATTTCATTCTTGGACTTGCTAAAGAACTCTCCCCCTCACAGAGCTGCTCTTTTAGAAGCATTAGGTCTAGGCCATCTAATTAACATCACTCCACCTCCTGAAACACAAGTAAATCACGTAGATTTTGATATCCATCCTCCGGGGCAGCCGGACAAGGATGTCGAATTCATCTTCGAAATAAGTAAAATGCCCACAGATGCTGAGATCGCACGCCGAGGTGACCCAGCCTTACACTTGCAAGTGTGGGTTTATAATAACTATGTAAAACGGGCAATGGTTGACGACGGGGCCGCAGTTAACATAGTCCCTTTCTCTTTCCTCCAAAAACTTGGATATGGAGAAACGAACTGTTCTACTACACGAAATACCTTGAGAGGCTATGATAGCCTTAAAGCCACTTCAATAGGAACTATAATACTGCCGGTCACCTTAGGGCCCAAAACCATCTTGACTGAATTCTATATTATAGATCGGGAAACTAACTATAATATGATCCTCGGCCGACCTTGGATACATCGAATGAAGGCAATCCCTTCCACGCTATTTCAAGAAGTAAGATTCTTGCATGCATTGCGACACACCTTAGAAGCATTCCATCGAATGCTTTTCGATAGAGCACACTGCTTTATGATGACATATTTAGATACGATTATGTGTAACCGCCTTCTTTGTTGCGGTGTAACTGCCTCCGGGTACGTATGGTCCATGATATAATTAATGATATCAGTGTACCAAGGGCACTCAGAGATAGCAGGTCGAGTTTCGATGTAGTATACGCATTCATCTGGAAAGTCTAAATCTACTAAATCACCTCCGTCTAATGGGTTGTCAGCTAACCAATCTGCGATGATTTGTCCTTTAACTGACTTCTGGTTTACAAACGTTAATTCAAACTCTCCCATTAAGGTTATAAAACGTCCAACTTTTTTGGACAAGGACCCTTGTGTGAGAAAAGTCCGTAAATGGTCTGTCTTTACCATGACCTTTGTTTCTTGATTCAGCATGTAATGTCTTAGACGTTTAGTAGCAAAGACTATGGCAAGACATTCTCGCTCTGCTTGTGTATAGCGTGTTTCATAGTCGAGCAATGTTCGGCTAATGAAATAAATTGCACGCTCTCTCTTGTCATCATCTTCTTGGGCCAACATACAGGCCAGCGAGACATCGGTAGCTCGTGAGTATAGAATTAACGGCGATCTAACTTAGGTGGCATTAGCGTGGGTGGTGATAACAAGAAACGCTTAACTTACCGAAAGCTTCGTTGCAATCTTCAGTCCGAATCAATCAATGCTATAGTCTTTCTTGAGTAAATTGTTGATTGGATGAACGGCGAAGCTTAGATCCGGGATAAATCTCCGGATTGCACCCAGCTTTCCGAGAAATGATCTGATTCTAGATTCACTCGAGGGTGGGACCATTTCGAGGACAACTGAATTTTGGTTGGATCAACATCGATCCCTCGTGACGATATGATGTAACCTAGGAGTTTTCCTCCTGTTACACCAAAGACGCATTTCTCCGGATTTAGCGTAACTCCGTATTCTATTAAACGTGAAAGAATGACGTGGAGTACTTCGGGATGGTCACAACACTTCTTGGCCTTAGCCAACAAGTCATCTACGTAGGATTCCACGATCTTATGAATTAAATCGTGAAATATATAAGTCATAGCCCGCTAAATGTATACGTAGCAATAGGCGTTCTTGAGACCGAATGGCATAACAAATAGCAATAGGTTCCCAAGGAGTTATAAAGGTGGTTTTAGCTTGATCTTGCTCGGATATTCGATTTGATTGTATCCAGAATCCATCCATGAGAGACAAGAGTTCAAAACCAGCCGTTGCATCAACAATAACGTCTATGGATGGTAATGGGAAATCATCTTTAGGACACGCTTTGTTGATGTCTCGAAAATCTATGCGAGATGCGTATCTTTCAATTCTTTTTGAGAACGCAGAGCGATATTAGATACCCATTGGGAGTAGTCAACTGGCTTGATGAATCCTACCTAAAGGATTTTATTACCTCCTCTTTTACCATGAGAGCTACTTTGGGCTTCATGGGTCTTGATTTTTGTTTAATTGGCTTTGCATCGATCTAGTGACAGGTTGTGCACATGATGTGGGGTGTGACTCCTGTCATCTCTTTGTAATTAAATGCAAATGCCTTTTGATGTTCTTTGAGAACCTGAGTATGTATTTCTACTTCTTCTGGGGTTAATGAAGAACCTAGTTTCAATATCCTTGGTTCATTTTCTGTCCCAATGTTGACATCGATTGTTTCTTCGATTAAAGAGGCATTACCCTCTTCGAACTTAGGTGGTCTTTGAGGTAAATCTATATCATCCCCATTTTCTATTGTGTATATGCTAGGTTCCCTTTGTGAGGAAGACCCGTTCTGGGATTTCCGAAGTAGGAAGATGAATGCGAATCGAGATAAATCTAGCGTGTGATAAGAGAGATGTAGTCTTTGCATAGGCATTTAAGTAATCAAAGTAGCCGCATCATTTCCAACATGGTCTAGGATGGTAGATTCATACATTTGAAAGAGGATTTGTCATTTTTTTATTAATGGTTCGATTCAAATGGATACGTGAAGTGAGTATCTTCTAGCTCATTGCTTGGAGTGAAGCGTGATGTTTGAGGTTGCTTTATTGAATCGGCGAGAAGATTTTTCTCTCGCGGGATCGCTTCAATGGATATGAAGTTAACGCCTTTCTTAAATCTAATACAACGTTTTTGTAGAGTTGTAAATGTTCGGCTTTAGTTTCATATATTTGAAAACTTGGTTTGTTACTAATTGCGAGTCTCTGAGGACTACGATGTTATCAATACCAATTATTTTGGCTAAGGTAAGGCCAGGAGGAGAGCTTCGTACTCGGCGTCGTTATTTGTGCATTCAAAGTTTAACTTAAAGAGAATGGGAGGACCTTCTCCTCGGGTGAGGTAAGAATTATACTGCCGCTCCATAACGGCATTTAGGTCCATCGAAATGGAGAGTCCAATACTTAGCCGGGAGTATAGATGTAGGGGTATCTGCTGCGTTTGCACACTCTACTTCTACCATACGAGAGATCTTACTGGCGGCAGGAACCAACACCTAGGGAAAATCCCATGCCGGAATCGAATGGTAAGAACATTGGTGAATCTTGTTCTATCAACTCAATGATCTTTGTAGTAGTCCCTACGATCTTGTTTCTTTAGTTTTACCTTTAGGTGTTGGAGTTGTTTTGGCTATCTTTGGTAGTTTCGAGATCCGTCGTAGGTATCAACTTTTCCTCGGCTTTGGGTCGGAGGGTTTATTAAGTTGGTTTGTTGGAAGTTCAAATTAGTGCACTTTTGGTCTTTTCTTTAAATCAGCTAGGTGCAAATCGAAGGTATTCGTAGCCAAAGGTGATCCAAAACCTTTCGATTTGCACTAGCTGATTTAAAGAAAAGACCAGGTGCACTCGAGAATTTGAACTTCCAAAAACCAACTTAATAAACCCTCCGACCCAAAGCCGCAGGAAAAGTTGATACCTACGACGGATCTCGAAACTACCAAAGATAGCCAAACAACTCCAACACCTAAAGGTAAAACTAAAGAAACAAGATCATGAGGGACTACTGCGAAGATCGTTGAGTTGATAGAACAAGATTCACCAATGTTCTTACCATTCGATTCGACAGGCATGGGATTTTCCCTAGGTGTTGGTTCCTTGCCAAAGCGTAAGATCTTTGTATGGTAGAAGTAGAGTGTGTAAACGCAGCAGATACCCCTACATCTATACTCCCGCTAAGTATTGACTCTCCATTTCGATGGAGCTAAATGTCGCATGGAGCGAGGGCAGTATAATTCTTACCTCACCCGAGGAGAAGGTCCTCCCATTCTCTTTTAAGTTAAACTTTGAATGCACAAATAATGGCGCCGAGTACTGCAGCTCTCCTCCTTGGCCTTACCTTAGCCAAAATAATTGGTATTGATAACATCGAGTCCTCGAGACTCGCAATTAGTAACAAACCAAGTTTCTAAAATATATGAAACTAAAGCTAAACATTTACAACTCTACAAAAATGTCTTGTATTAGATTTAAGCAATGCATTTAACTTCATATCCATTGAAGCGATCCCGCGAGAGAAAATCTTCTCGCCGATTCAATAGCAACCTCAACATCACGCTTCACTCCAAGCAATGAGCTAGAAGATAATCACTTCACATTATCCATTCGTAACGAACCGTTAATAAAAAAATGACAAATCCTCTTTCAAACAAGTGAATCTACCGTCTGAGACCATGTTGGAAACGATGCGGCTACTTTGGATTACTTAAATTCCTATGCGACTACATCTCTCTTATCACATGCTAGATTTATCTCGATTCCGCATTCATCTTCCTACTTCGAAATCCCGTAATGGGTCTTCCTCACAAAGGGAACCTAGCATATACGCATAGAAAATGGTGATGATATAGATTTACCTCCAAAGCACCACTGAGTTCGAAGAGGGTAACGCCTCTTTAATCGAAGAAACAATCGATGTCAACATTGGGACAGAAATGAACCAAAGATATTGAAACTAGGTTCTTCATTAACCCTTAAGAAGTAGAAATACATACTGTGTTCTCAAAGAACATCAAAAGGCATTTGCATTTAATTACAAAGAGATGACAGAGTCACACCCTGCATCAAGGTGCACAACCTCGCACTAGATCGATGCAAAGCCAATTAAACAAAAATCAAGACCCATGAAGCCCAAAGTAGCTCTCATGGTAAAAGAGGAGGTAATAAAATCCTTCGGTAGGATTCATCAAGCCGACTACTCCCAATGGGTATCTAATATCGTTCCGTTCTCAAAAAGAATGGAAAGATACGCATCTCGCATAGATTTTTGAGACATCAACAAAGCGTGTCCTAAAGACGATTTCCCATTACCATCCATAGGCGTTATTGTTGATGCAACAAATGGTTTTGAACTCTTGTCTCTCATGGATGGATTCTCGATACAATCAAATCAGAATATCCAAGCAAGATCAAGCTAAAACCACCTTTATAACTCCTTGGGAACCTATTGCTACGCCTGTTATGCCATTCGGTCTCAAGAACGCCAGATTTGCGTACTGCCGGCTATGACTTATATATTTCACGCGATTTAATTCATAAGATCGTGGAATCCTACGTAGATGACTTGTTGGCTAAGGCCAAGAAGCGTTGTGACCATCCCGAAGTACTCCGTCATTCTTTCACGTTTAATAGAATACAAAGTTACGTTAAATCTGAGAAATGCGTCTTTGGTGTAACAGAGGAAAACTCCTAGGTTACATCATATCGTCACGAGGATCGATGTTGATCCAACCAAAATTTGGGTTGTCCTCGAAATGGTCCCACCCTCAAGTGAATCGGAATCGAGATCATTTCTCGAAAGTGGGTGCAATCCGAGATTTATCCGGATCTAAGCTTCATTGTTCATCCAATCAACAATTTACTCAAGAAAGACTATAGCATTGATTGGACCGAATATTGCAATGAAGCTTTCAACAGCGTGGTTAAGCGTTTCTGTTATCACCACCCACGCTAATGCCACCTAAGTTAGATCGCCGTTAATTCTATACTCACTGCCACGATGTCTCGCTAGCCTGTATGTTGGCCCCTGAAGACGATGACAAGAGAGAGCGTGCAATTTATTTCATTAGCCGAACATTGCTCGACTATGAAACATGCTATACACAAGCGAGCGAGCGAATGTCTTGCCATAGTCTTTGCTACTAAACGTCTAAGACATTACATGCTTCAAGAAACAAAGGTCATGGTAAAGACAGACCATTACTGACTTTTCTCACACAAGGGTCCTTTCCAAAAAATGCGGGCGTTTTATAACCTTAATGGGAGAGTTCAATTAATGTTTGTAAACCAAGTCGATTAAAGGACAAATCATCGCAGATTGGTTAGCCGACAACCCATTGACGGAGTGTGATTTAGTAGATTTAAACTTTCCGATGAATGCGTATACTACATCGAAACTCGACCTGCTATCTCTAAGTGCCCTTAGTACATTGATATCATTAATTATATCATGGACCATACGTACCCAGAGGTAGTTACACCGCAACAAAGAAGGCGGTTACGCATAATTGTATCTAAATATGTCATCATAGAGCAGGTGCTCTATCGAAAAGCATTCGATGGAATACTTCTAAGGTGCGTCGACACAGAAGAATCCAAGAAGATTCTCTATGAATCTCACAGCGGTATATGTGGAGGCCACTTTGGTGGCCATGCCATCGCTCGAAAAATACATCGAATGGGCTATTTCTGGCCCACTCTAGAACATGACGCGATAGAGTTTACACGCAGGTGTCATAAGTGCCAAGAATTCTCTCACGAGATCCACATGCCAGCACAAGCTCTGCAACCAATCGCTACTCCATGGCCCTTTTCTACATGGGGCCTAGACTTAATAGGGAAATTCTCTCCCTCATCCACAGATGGCCACAATTTTATAATCACGGCCACTGAGTATTTTACCAAATGGGTAGAGGCTATGCCTCTTACTACCGTACCTGGCTCGGTGATCGCTAAGTTCATCTTGAATCAAATCATTTGTAGGTACGGTATCCCGCAAATCATTATCTCTGATAATGGAACTTCTTTCAAAAATGAAGAAGTCCGCGAACTATGCGGTAAGTTCAAAATAAGCCATCATACGGCTTCCTTGTATTATCCCAAGCTAACAGACAGGCTGAAGCAACAAACAAAATGCTGAAAGCCATTCTCCTTAAAACAGTGAAAGAAAACAAGCGGGATTGGCATTTGAAGTTATATCCGGCCTTGTGGGCCCACCGAACCTCAATAAGAACACCAATGGGAGCAACTCCTTTCTCGCTAGTATTTGGGCGAAGGCAGTTCTCGCTTGAGGTCGAAATACCCGGTCTCTGCATTTCACTACAAGGGATTACGGATGAAGACGCTTACAGAGAAGCACGTCTCTCCCAACTAGAAAGCCTAGATGAAACTAGGTTAGATCTTTGAACAATGGCATAGAGCTTATCTTGACCGAATGTGCCGGTATATAACAAGAAGGTCTATGAGCGTGACATATATGAAGGTGATCTAGTTCTACGACTAGGCAGTAGGATCGACAAGAAGACCGGCGAAGGAAGGAAATTCCGGCCCAAATGGTTGGGCCCATACCGAGTCACGAAGGACTACGGGAATGGTGCTTATCTCCTATGTACATTAGAAGGTGAGGAATTTGGCGAAGCAGTCAATTCCACCGCACCTCAAGCATTTCTATGCATAAGCGTTAAAGCGCTGCCTATATAACTATCTACATTGCATTTCCATATAGATTAGGATCATTTTTCCACTTTTTCTTACACAAATCGTGATCAAGGAATCTATTCTCAAAGTAATTCATTACAAACTCATGATGTTGTTGGCACAAAAATTTCTAATCATACCTCTCCATCTTCGGTATCATCAAGTCATCTTGGAATCTTTTATCAAATAAAATCAAACATGACGAAGTCCTAACGGTAACCATACCAAGATCTGCAAGTTTGTTCTCGCTTTGATTTCTTCTCAGGATAGGTGTCTTGCCTATGGTCCGCATTCTAGAAGCTTCATGGTGTCACATCTATCCCATATACACATCTCTTTGGAAACAAGCATATACTGACATTTTACTCAAAAAGACAAGTCAAAAGTGATTAAACAGAAAAATTTATTTTTACACATTTCCTTGCCCCACCAACCTTCGGTGATGAGCTTGCGTCTCTTACTAGTGACGTAGGGTTGAGAAAGGATGGAAATACCCTTACTCACCTATGCCTTGCCCACACGGTGATAAACCCACGCTTCTTACTAGTAGCATGGGGCAAAGTGTAGGGGGTCCTCTAAACAATGCAAAACGTTAAAAGGTCATAAACAAACTATTCAAACTTTGAGTCAAAAATGAATGAATCGGATGCTCAAAATTCCAAGAGAGTTAAAAATCCTAAAACCCATATTTTGTCTACTATGTGGCCATCTACGGTTCTAAGTCCGGATAAACCGCATGAAGCAAGTTGCATCCAAAACTATGAAGTCATTCAGGTAGAGTAAGCTTGTAGTTTTCAATTGGGTTCCACCAAAGCTTCGTCTGTCTTTCATCACTATCATTTCACCATATTTCATAACTTGCACCCTTCTTGGCTCTTGGTGATGAGCCCTCGCATCTTACTAGTTGCGTGGAGTTAGGAGTGGGGAAAGTTAATCTGTTCATCATACTGGTTATTTTCATCACTTTGCCAAAACAAACATGAGGTATCCAAATTGCTCACAGAAACTAAGATTTAAGATCACAATATATCTACAATATCATGTATCAGCATCATGAAACACAAAAAGAAAGCAAACATTTGCATCATCTGTTTTCCATTGCATACATTCTAGAAAGCATATAAAACATACATCGTAGTATACACAAAGCAGTTGGAAATAGAAAGGACAAACGAGAGTGACAAGTTTTGATCCAAAAACAAATGCATATATATAAATAATCAATGTTTATATAAAATGCCATCATGCTCTAGGCATGGTCAAAATGCTCAAAGAGCCCGTGATATACAAAAGAATCCATGATACAAAATATACAAGGGCCAAGTCGCCTCTCGGCCCTACGCGACCCCTCAGGGTGCGCGCCCTCGCTAGGACTCGGCTACGCCGACGCTCTGGCGAATGAGCAGAGGCTCGGGGTCTCGAGGGGAAGCCACGGTCTCGCCACGAGAATGGCTCCTCATAAGACGCTCGGCTGTCCTATAGCCTGCCAACTCTGTACGGAAGGTCGACACCATCCTGGCCACATGCCAAACAGGAGCGAAGACGTCAGTATGCCTACCGGCTGCTGAAGGCTCCCCGGCATCTACAGATAGCTCCACACGGGTCTTATCCATAGGGATCATCAGAGAATCAGTGCATACCCTATGGATTAGATCCCGCCACTCGTCGATGGTCTCTATAAAACAAAGAAGAAAGACGAATTAGAAACTAGGCAAGAGGCTAAAATATACAAGATACAAACACAAGGAGAGACAGTAATTAAAACAAATCCTAAATTAGACAAACATTGAAAAGAGGAGAGGATAACTTACTCGAGATCACCGGCCTCCAAGATGGGTCGTTGGGGCCGCACCCGCACGAGATCACCTGCCGATTGAGGGGGCTGCTCCTATATTAGGAGCAACATGACGCCCATGAATCGACTCATCCTCTCCACCACGGCCCTGAGAGAGTGGCTCCTCTGAAACTAGAGTCTCTCTCTCTGCACTCTGCTCCTCCCTCTCTGCCTGCATAATATCCTGGGTGTCATGCCACTCAGGATCGCTATCATCCGTCTGCTCCTCCGACCCTCCCTCTGTGGACTCCTCAGAATCGGAGTCAATATCTATAGGGTCATCGCTACTATGAGCAGGACCCGCAGTAATCCGAAGTAAAGGTGCCCGAGGCGCACCAGCTCTCCCTCTGGCCCGAACAATCCCCCTGGCTGCAATAGGAATACCAGGAGTGACCACTATCCAACCACGGCCTCTAGGCCCCCCTCTAACCTCTCGGATTGATCTATAGGGGGCGCCACTTTGGAGGAAGCATACCCACATATGGGAGGCCAAGCTGGCGAGGAACCTGCCGAAAGGATGTACCTCCACCCGTCCCACATGGTCAATAAGCTGCCTGTGGTGGAGCGAGAGATCAATGTGAGAGCCTCCTCTCCCCAAATGCTAGCCATGAGCTGGTACGGTATGGCCTCCATATCTACTGTGGTGAGGGAAGCTATTGGCTGGTGAGGTGCTCTAAGCACCAACATATCGACCATCTGCTACCCTCACGGCCTTGGGATCTGCCACCTCCACGCCTCTGCCATAGGGAATGAAGCGCTCATACACCCAACTCATAACTAGAGTAGGGTGGCTCAAAGACTGTCCCTGTAAACGGACCACCCTGTATAAGTCATGATAAGTGGTCCCCAAAACATCTGCGCCCCAGGCGTATATCCGACCATGCCCCTCTATCTGTGCAATGATGGGGGCCCAGCAGTATAACAATGTATCCCCTCCCTTGTCCCCGATCAGTCTCAAGGCAAGGATCCCCATGATGGCCTGTCGAAATACGGGGATGGGCAAAGAAGGAATGGATCTAACTCTCACTCCCTTCTTCGGCCCCGTGGAAATAGCTGCATCCCCCATATAACCTGCCCACTATGCAATCTGTGCTCTGGACCCAGCTGTCTCCAGTGTGAGCCTCCTCCCGATGATCGGGACCCCCAGGATACGGTAAACATCCTCCAAAGTGATGGTCCACTCACCGCGGACCCCTGGAAGTCGAAAAGTGTTCCAATCTGCATCCCAATATGAAAATAAGTCACAAAGGATGTGACTAGATGGCGTGACATGGGGCACACGCGATATACGCAATATGCCGGCCCTCTGCAACGTGTCCTCCTCATCTGGCGAAAGGGCATCCAATACCCCGGGCAACCAATCACACTCTCTCTCCCGGCTCCATCTAATGTACTCCTCCCTCGCCTGCATACACCCAAAAACACACAAAACAGAGCAAGTTAGTATCTAATCAATGCAGGGAGAATCATAAAAACGTACAGAAATGCAAGAAAATATAAGTATAAGTCTCCAAAACAAGCTCTTTTGCATTTTGTGCAAAACCGCCGCCCTGAGCAGGGAGGTGGTTTTATGTAACCGCACCTTAAAGGCGGCGGTCGCGGTCTGAAAACCCGCGCAGGTTTTTAACCCTAAAAATCCAAAAAACGCAAAAATAGACCATTTTAGCTAAAAAAAAGAGCCTACCCAAGTGGCGCCCCCTAAACGGACCTTTTGAACCAAGCATTTTCAAAAATAACCCCCATTACAAATAATTTGCCATTTCAAATTTGAAGGGGAAAAATGCAAAATTGAAGAAAACCAACCTGTGATCTCACGGGGTGGCGTTACGCACGTGGAGGCATGATCACGATCTCACTGTAGACATTTTGACTATACTCGCATGAGAATCTGTCACCATGGGTCCCGAGCTCAAAATTGATCAAATCAACTCGCGCAAATGAATAGGAAAATGGGCCCACTATCATATATATATTGTTCTATTTCATCTTAAAATGACTTTTCACGAGGTTTGGAGCGCGACGAGGTAAGTTCTTATCCCTACACAAATGGTACGTCCTCTTTCCTGTTATTTTAGCGTTTATTTTTCAAATTATTGTATCTATCTGCGCACTTGAGATCTCTTTTCATTTTACGGTAGCGGGAATTTCGGATGGTGCCATTTCGACACCTGACGTGTAAGGTATAACTTGTAAACCCCCCATTTCGGGACTGCCATACTCGGACCCACCGTTTTATGCCCTTTCATGGCTAAAACGCTTCTCCGAGGGGGCAATATGTACGTACCCAAAATTGTAAGGTACTGTACTGCGGAACGGTGTAATAAATGCCCCAATGATGATATAGGTCTCCTCGCATGAGTCTTCGGGATCGAAAGAGCTCTTCGGATATGCGTTAACATCCCGCATACCCCACTTAGCCCCCGTGTCCTTTGTTTTCCCCTTTTTCCCTCTTTTCTTGCCCCTTTTGATCTTGATGGAAACCGCCCTGCCAGAGGCGGCGGCAGTCTCAGACTGCCGCCCCTGAACAGTGCGGGCGGCGGTCTATGCCGCCGCCATGGCGGTGGCGGGCGGCGGTCTGGCGCGTTTTCCAGAACGCCCTTTTGACGCGACCCGCGTGAAATATCACGTTTCACCAGCTTTCCTTGCCGACTTGAGCATGCATTTATGTTTTTGGTCCCCTGGAATAGTGTTTTTCCTTTGTTTATTGTTTAGGAGTTCAATTTGGTTTTGATTCTTGGGTGTTTGAATTCCTATAAATGCATGGTGTGTGTACATGCAAATGGTCTGAATTTTGGCTGAGTTTGTGTGAAGAATTTGAGCTGGAGTTTTGATCACCATTTTTCCTTGTTAGAGTCTTCTGGTTTTTAGTATTTTGGTTAGCTTGCTTAGGATTGATAGCATAGTTTACTTCATACTTGGTTTAGCATTGCTCAGCTGTTGGTAAGCCACAGACCCATCTTGTGCAGGCAGTGTTGTTGCTCCATCCAATCCGGTTAGAAGCTTGCCTCTGAATTCCTTTTGCTGTAAATTTGTTTTACTGTGACTTAGAGTTCTTAGTTCAATTCATTGTATACCTGGTTAGCTTTATTCAGCTGTTGGTAAGCCACATATCCAACTTGTGCAAGCAGTGTCTTTATTTTGGAACGAAATAGCTTAGGAAGCCATTAAAGTTACAGGTTTTGCTCTTCGTATAGGATAGTCAAAGGTTCTGGTCGCTTCACGTTGCATGACTCGCAGTAAAATCCCGCTAGGAATCGCATAAGCCAAGCTCTGTACTCTTGCGCTATCCCTCTCCTACTCGCATTCTCGGTCTGCATTCTGAGCTGTCCTTGTCCCAAAATCTACTCCTATCGGTGCTAGCATTACATGATTTTCTGGATCCACGTGAACACGAAAGAACGAGAAGATCATACTGAGGGACGAGATCACATACACCATCGGATTCGCCACTGTTCTGCGAAGTCCAGGTTTTAAATTTCAAAGTTCTAGTCAGATTTATATCAAATAGAGTAGTTAATCACTTTATTTCATTTCATTCTATTCTTGATATTGCCAGGGAAGCTGTGGGGATTGATAGTTTCGAGAAACTATGATTCACTCCTCACTTCGAGGTAGGATCGAGAATCTTGCGAGTAGATTAGACAAAGCTATCATATTTATTTAGAATAATTCTACAAATTACACGAGCGAAATAACCACACTCGGTTATCTTGTCTGCATTTTAAATTATTGTTTAGTTATTATTTCTAGATACGCTTAAAATAGTTTTTTTCCTTAGAATTGTTAGAATATTTCTTATAAAGATAAAGGTTATATATGTTAGATTTATTTCACATAGTTAGAATTTATTTTATTACAGTTAGATTACATTTTGTTTTGTATGACAATCACGGGACCTCAAGAGCCCAAGGAATATATATTTGAGCGATCGTGCCTCAACCAAGCCTAGCCATAGAAATAGTTGACATAGACCAAAATATTAGGATACAAGTATTACGAACAACCGCAGATCTACAACTGATCAGCTCACAGTTAAGAGGATTAAACATAGAAGACGACCAAGCACATGTGTTTTGGTCAAGTCAGCCAAACTACAGATTACCCTAGAAAATATCCACATGACTGTAGAAGGGCTCGAAAGAGAACAAACATTCGAGTGTGATCCTTTAGTTCCACAACCAGACGCTGGAGACACCCTCGTAGATATAGATACCGCTTAAGAATCCAGGTTACAAGAACGCACGTAAGGTATTACGAGAAGATCGCCTGTTTGTTGGTTCTAAACGTAGAAGCTGAAAAATCGTGATGCGATTCTTGGATCTAGGGATTAGAACTTGATCTCGCATATGACCATAAAGGACCGCAACAACCAAGAGTCTATGGTTGTGATCCACAGATCCTGTCGACACTAAAATTTTCCTCCATAATTTCTATTTCATTAATGTATGTATTAGGAATAGGATGTTGTTAAGTATAATTAGTAGTAGCGTCGTCTGAAGAGAACGGCACCGTCGATGCGGTGTCGCCAATAATGTGGAGTACGGTAACAGTCAAAGTACAATAGGAATGTTGTAAAAAGTAAATATTTGTTGTAAGTGGTTCGGTAATGTTAAAATGTCAAAGTTTGGGTAATTAGAGAAGTAGGGTCTACATGATTAGGAATTATAAATATTATATTGGTAATAAGGACAAGGAGTGAGGTCATAAATATTTTGTGTATTTTATTTGTAAAAAGTCTAAAAATGTGGAACCCATGTAAAATGATAAGGTTTATCTTATCTTAACGAGATAAGCTTACATGTACGAGATAAGAGTTAAGGTATGGAATATGATTCGTCGAGTGGATTTCTTATCCTATCTTAGAGATAGGATGGATAAGCTGGAAGTTCTATAAATAGAGAGGCCACCCCCTCATTTAGCATAGAAAGAAGTAGTGAGAAATATTATAGGAAGTGTGCGAAGGTAGCCATCGATTAAAGGTGTGTTGAAGAAGCCATCAAGAGGTGTAATTGTAAAGTTTCTCCCATAGTCTTGTTGAAGTATCTCATGGGTGAGATTATAACAATTTCATGTTAATATTATAATTTATTTTGATATTTCAGATTTGTCGTCATTACTGTCTTATCATAGTCATGGTATTCTTGTGTTCGGTTGTTGTTTTGTTTCAGTTACATCCACCAAACTAAAGGCATGTGCATTAGTAAATAATCATAGCACGAGGAGTTCACGGTGAAGAATTATCATAGTGCTTAGGATTGGTGATGACATTTTGGTTCCGTTCTTAGGGACCATTCCTCGTTAATGGATTTTACGGAGAGATATTCCCACTTAGTCAAAAATCAATTGGAGGGTAACCTTGTTTTTTTGTGCATAGTAGTTACCATGGTAAAGTCATTTTTACCATGAATAGTAGTTACCATGGTAAAGTCATTTTTACCGTGAATAGTAGTTACCATGTTAAAGTCATTTTTGCCATGAATAGTAGTTACCTTGGTAAAGTCCTTTTTGCTGGGAATAGTATTTACCGCAGTAACTTCACTTTTTACCGTGAATAGTATTTACCGCAGTAACTTCACTTTTTACCGTGAATAGTGTTTACCATAAAAATCGAGTTTTTACCGTAGTAAGTCAAGTTTTACCATAGTTTACCGTGGTCATTTCTATAGTAATTCCAATTATTTGTGCACATAAGTCTTGTTGATTGTACTTGTGAGTTGGTATTTCACGGTGGTTACTTTTGAAAATGGGAAAGATTCCCGTTTTTTCAGCTCAATCTAATGAAGATGCTTCTTCTTTCATTCAAGAATTTAAGCGATCTTGTATTTGTAATGGCCTTATAAGAAGGGAACAATGGACTGAATTTTTTCCTACCTTTTTGGATGGATCAGCACTTAGGTGGTTTGAAACACTAGGAGATAATGTGAAAAATTCATGGGATTTATTAACTGAAAGTTTTCTTGAAGAATTTGGTGAACAACAGAAATATGCCAGATCTCATGATCGAGATCACAAAGCTATCCCAAGGAGAGAAGGAGAAGATAAGGGATTATCATGCTCGTGTTCTAGAGCTAAGGAGGAAGCTCGATGCCCAGATCCGGAAGGAAGGACTAGCGGATGGGTTGATGAATGGCGTGGATAATCTCCTCTGTAAGCACTTCATTCTTGGGATGAAGCCAGAGATCAGACAACGAGTGAAGTATGACCGCCCAGCTACCATTGAACAAGCAAAGGAGATTGCAAGAAGGCAAGAAGAAAGCATGGAAGAGGAGCCCAAAGAAATTGTTGCTAAAGTAGAGCCTACACCAGCACCTTTGGTCCAGAATCCTGACCACTCCCGGTGAGCACAAATATTTCTCCTAATACATCTCACGAGTATGAAGATCTGCTCAAAGATGGGTCGATTAACTATTAATCTTCTTGAGGAAAGAAATTTAGTTCTCGGGGAGGAGATAGAGGTCAAAAAGAAATATTTCTGAAGTTGTTTGTTATGGTTGTTATAAAAGGGTCATTATAAGTATAATTGTCCGGATAGAGCTTCTACATCAGTAAGGGAGATAATGATAAAGGAAAAGCACTGTGAATTCTTTTGATGTAGTAGATAAGAGCAAAAATAATGAAGTAGATGTGTTTGTAACAAAAAGAAAGAAAGAAAAAAAGATAATCAAGATGGAAATGATCTAAGAAGATGAAAGAAGAAACTAGTAAGAAACATAGGAGAAGAAAGTTGGGTGTGCGGGATTTTACGATTTCACGAGGGCAAGGACCATACTCCATCTTGGAAGATCTATCCAAAGGCTGCGAAATATTACATATGGTCAACTCTTGGCTATGTCTTCGAGAAGAGGCGGGAGTTGCGAGGTGGACTCAATGCTCGAAGAAGGAAGGAGGTTGAGGTCCTGTTTTGGAGCGAGCGGATCCTATGCTCCACAAGGCTTGAGGTATTATGTAATGGTATTTCAATTCATGATGTCTTAGTTGATGGAGGTGCTTTGCGATTAATGTAATGGCCAAGTGCAGCAATGAATATGTTGGGTTTAAAAATTGATCGCCCTTGACACTTATGTTAAGGTCATTAAATAAAGGAAAAACTAAACCGAGAAGGTGTAGTTTCAAATGTGGCAATATCTGTTATGGGTGTTGTATGTGTGGTAGACTTTCGGGTGATGAAAAATGATGCTTATTGTTGCGTACCCAATCTTTCTTTGGGAAGACCATGGCTAAGGAGAGTTCATGCGAAACTACTTTGGAATGAAGGTTTCATGACACTTGGACGTGGTAGAGAGAGGGTGAAGATAAACGTGATCCCTCGACATCATAAAGCAGAACCTGTGGATTCAAGTGATGAAACTGATGATTGGACATCCTCTGATTACTCTAGCACCGGTGAAGTGGACAACGAAGATGAAGAAAGTGAGGTTGATGTTTCGAGTCATGGATATTCTTCCCGATCACACCAACCCAGGACCCCATAAAATTATCTGAAGAAGAAGTTGATGATCGTCTCCAACAAATAAAGATTGGTGATGCTGTGATGGAGAGTGAGAAGGAATCCTACCTCCAGCTCTTTCGAAGGTACATACACCTATTCACTTTTGATTACAAGGAACTCCGCCATCAGTAAGTTGGGTAGAACATTGTATTGAGTGGTAGATGGTCTTAAGCCCATAAAGCAAATGCCATATAGAATGAATCCTAATTTTTCAAGGCGTAAAAGAAGAAATAGATAAGTTGCTTGATGCAGGATTCATATTTGTTGTGGAGAATTCAGAATGGGTTTCTCCCATTGTGATCTCAATAAAAAAGAATGGGAAGCTACGCATTTGTGTTGATTATAGGAAGCTCAATAAGGCAACAAAGAAGGATCATTACCCTCTTCCATTTTCAGATCAGATCTTGGGCCAGTAGGCGGCCGGGAGTGCTTTATAGTTTCTTTGATGGATATAGCGGCTCTGACCAAGTTCGTATAGCGAGAAAAGATCAGGTGAAGACCACGTTCACCACTCCTTGGGAGCGTTTGCTTATAGAGTTATGCCTTTTGGGTTGTGTAATGCTCAGCAACATTCCGAGCGTTTGATGAATAGGGTGTTCGAACCCTACATTGGGACCTTCATCGAGTATTTACGGATGATTTTTGCATCTATGGGAGCAAGTTGGACCACCTGCACCAGATGGAGACAACATTTCAAAGGTTAGATGAAGCACAAGCCTCACTAAACCCTACAAAGTGTGTCTTTGGATGTTAAAAGGCGTTTTGTTAGGGCATGTTGTATCCGAGAGATGGTATTGGTGCGATCTGATAAAGTTTCAAAAATCAAAGATTTACCATTTCCTATGAATAGAAGTAAGTTGAGATCATTTTTAGGCCATGTGGGTTACTATAGAAGGTTCATCAAGAATTTCTCAAAGATTGCCTGACCACTAACTTGATTCTTGAAGAAGGATGTTACTTATGAACCGGGAAATAAAGGCGCATGAAGCTTTTGGACAAGCGAAGGAAGCCACAGTGTCTTCACCTATTTTGAAGAATCCAGTTGGAGCAAGCCATTCATTGTGTACACTGATGCCTCAGATGCAGCACTAGGTAGTACTTTGAGCCAAAAGGATGAAAATGGGAATGAACATCCAATTTACTTTGGGAGCAGACAAATGAGCAGTGCTGAGGTAAACTATACTGTAACTGAAAAAGAGGCTCTGGCTATCATTTTTTCTGTAAAGAAGTTTAGAAATTACTTGCTTTAGGGCAGAAATTTATAGTTGTAACAGATCATCGAGCTCAAAATATATTGTCAATAAGCCTAACCCATCGGGGAGGATAGCAGATGGATAATTTTGCTACTGAGAATTTGAATTTGATATTATAGATAGGCGGGAAAAGCATGTCAATGCGGATGCACTCTCTCGAGCCTATGATGGTTTAGGATCATCTTGTGATGATGATGATTTTCCGATGCGGCATTGTTCTCCCTTGACACAATC
This sequence comes from Taxus wallichiana var. yunnanensis, assembly GCA_018340775.1. Classification (NCBI taxonomy): domain Eukaryota; kingdom Viridiplantae; phylum Streptophyta; class Pinopsida; order Cupressales; family Taxaceae; genus Taxus; species Taxus wallichiana. The sequence continues at coordinate 121,540,306 of CM031241.1, read as the reverse complement.
CCTAGTGAATACATAGATATTTGGAATTATCTGAATGAATTCAAGTTTCTGATGGTGCCAATGCAAAGACTAAGAAAAGATTACTCAAGCCGATCGTCCATATTCTATGCTGCATGGAGCATTATTTCGAATAGGACACGATGGAGCGATCTGAAGGCGATTGGACGTGATCAAGGAAAGGAGCTGCTAGAAGAATTCCACAATGGTACATGTGGAGGGCACTTCTCGGACAACTTACAGCAAGAAGGATCTTGGATGCGGTTATCAGCTTTGGCCCACTCTTTTTAAAGATTGTTATAATTATTGTAAGACATGTGATATTTGTCAAACACATGGTAACAGTAAGACTTCATCGACTCCATTATGTCCTATTCTTCCCCTTGGTCCCTTTGAAAAGTGGGAATAGACATTGTAGGTCCACTTCCAACTACATCACGCCAAAATAAGTATATTGTAGTTGCCACAGTTATTTAACCAAGTGGGTTGAAGCTAGGCCATTGAAGACGGCTTCATGGATGAAGTGGCGAAGGTTCATATATGAGCGTATTGTCACCAGATTTGGTTGTCCATTAGAAATTGTAACAGATCAAGGAAGCCACTTCATTAATGAGGTGGTAGAAGCCCTAGTCAATAAATTTTCTATTAAGCACGGGAAGGCAACAACATACAAGCCAAGCACAAATGGGCGGGTGGAGCGAACAAATTTTGTGTTGTGTCAAATTCTAGCAAAGATGCGGCCTTGCGGTACATAAATGGGATAAGAGGATTCATGCGACATTGTGGGCATATAGGGCAACATCAAAGTCAGCAACGAGGATACTCCCCATTTCATTGGCCTATGGCATTGATCCGATTCTTCTATTGAGTTTGATATTCCCACTTTGTGAGAGTTATGAAAAATGAAAGGATGGATGAAAATGATTCGATAAAAGAAAGGTTGGTACATCTTCATTTGCTTTAGAAGAAATGAGGAAATAGCGAAGGATACAAGCCATAAGAAGAAAATGAAGCGAGAAGGAGTACTTTGATCAAAGATCCGGTGGTCTCCATTTCATGTGAATGACTTGGTTCTAGTATATGATTCGAGATACAAAAAAAAGAAGACGGAAAATTTCTTCCAAAATGGATGGGGCCCTACAAAATAGCAGGCAATGCATGAAAATGGTACGTCTGTGGAGGAATTGGATGGCACTCCCATTACGAAATGGGTCAACCACGACAAGTTGAAGATTTTCCAAGCACCGAAATAGTCTACTCAGGGACGGAGTAGAAGCTAGGAAGGGGAAGATGTCGACACTAAAATTTTCCTCCATAATTTCTATTTCATTAATGTATGTATTAGGAATAGGATGTTGTTAAGTATAATTAGTAGTAGCGTCGATAGAAGATAACGGCGCCGTCGATGCGGTGTCCGATAATGTGGAGTACGGTAGCAATCAAAGTCAATAGGAATGTTGTAAAAGTAAATATTTGTAAGTAAGTGGTCAGGTAATGTTAAAATGTCAAAGTTTGGGTAATTAGAAAGTAGGGTCTACATGATTAGGAATTAGAAATATTATATTGGTAATAAGGACAAGGAGTGAGGTCATAAATATTTTGTGTATTTTATTTGTAAAAAGTCTAAAAATGTGGAACCCATGTAAAATGATAAGGTTTATCTTATCTTAACGAGATAAGCTTACATGTACGAGATAAGAGTTAAGGTATGGAATATGATTCGTCGAGTGGATTTCTTATCCTATCTTAGAGATAGGATGGATAAGCTGGAAGTTCTATAAATAGAAGAGGCCACCCCCTCATTTAGCATAGAAAGAAGTAGTGAGAAATATTGTAGGAAGTGTGCGAAGGAAGCCATCGATTAAAGGTGTGTTGAAGAAGCCATCAGAGGTGTAATTGTAAAGTTTCTCCCATAGTCTTGTTGAAGTATCTCATGGGTGAGATTATAACAATTTCATGTTAATATTATAATTTATTTTGATATTTCAGATTTGTCGTCATTACTCTGTCTTATCATAGTCGATGGTATTCTTGTGTTCGGTTGTTGTTTTGTTTCAGTTACATCCACCAAACTAAAGGCTGTGCATTAGTAAATAATCATAGCGAGGAGTTTCTCGATATTGATTGGAGCCTTGACGAGTCATCTTTGCTGATCGATCTATCACACCAGATCTAAGTTAGAAGGGCCTTCTTAGCCTTAGATTCGGAAATTCCACTAGTGCGTGTCGAAGACATTAGATTGCCTAACTAGTTTGTCTGCATATTCTACCTCCACTGCATTTGTCTCAGCCACGACCTCGGGAGGTCGGTGCAGCGGAAGAGTTACTTGTTGATTCTCACGCTACTTTGTCACTTTTCCGGCGTACGATTTACCCTCCAATTGATTTTTGACTAAGTGGGAATATCTCTCCGGAAAATCCACCAACAAGGAATGGTCGAAAAGCGGAACCAAAATGTCATCACCAATCCGGCACTATGATAATTCTTCACGGGGAACTCCTCGTCTTTATGATTATTTACTAATGCCGGACCTTTAGTTTGGTGGATGTAATCTGGAAACAAAACAACAACCGAACACAAGAATACCATCGACTATGATAAGATAGAATGATGACAAATCTGAAATATCAAAGTAAATTATAATATTAAGATGAAATTATTCTGAATCTCACCCATGAGGTACTTGAACAAGACTATGGGAGAAACTTTACAATTACACCTCTTGATGGCTTCTTGACACACCTTTAAGCGATGGCTTCCTTTGCACACTTCCTACAATATTTCTCACTACTTCTTTCTATGCTAAATGAGGGGGTGGCCTCTCTATTTATAGAACTTCGGAGCTTATCCATCATATCTCTAAGATAGGATAAGAAATCCCTCTGACGAATCATATTCCATACCTTAACTCTTACTGTACATGTAAGCTTATCTCTTAAGATAAGATAAACCTTATCATTTTACATGGGTTCCACATTTTTAGACTTTTTACAAATAAAATACACAAAATATTTATGACCTCACTCCTTGTCCTTATTACCAATATAATATTCTAATTCCTAATCATGTAGACCCTACTTCTCTAATTACCCAAACTTTGACATTTTAACATTACCGGACCACTTCGACAAATATTTACTTTTACAACATTCCTATTGTACTTTGGTATTACCGTACTCCACATTATTAGCGACACACCGCATCGATGGCACCTTTGTTATCTTCTATCGATGCTACTACGAATTATACTTAACAACATCCTATTCCTAATACATACATTAACGAAATAGAAATTATGGAGAAAATTTTAGTGTCGAAGCAGCCCACTTTCATATATATAGCACCACGATTCGTTTTAAATGCCTTTTCAGACGTTTGGAGCACCGACGGAGGTAAGTTCTTATCCCCACACAAATGGTACGTTCTCATTTCCTATTATTTTAGTGTTTATTTTCCAAACTATTATGTCTATCTGCACTTGAGTTCTCTTTTCGTTTTGCAGGTAGCGGGAATTTTGGACGGCGTCATTTCAACACACGGACATATCAGGAATAACTTCTAACTTCCCATTTCGGGACTTCCATACTCAAACCCACCATTTTACGCCTCTTCATGGCTAAAACGCTTCTCGAGGGGCAATATGTATGTACCCAAAGCGTGAGATCTTGTGCTGCTTTAGAACAACATAACAAGTGCCCCAATGATGATCTGAGTCTCCTCATGAGGTGTTCGGGATCCGGGAAAGCTCTCTAAACATGCGTTAACATCCTGCATACCCCACTTAGCCCTGCGTCCTTTGTTTTTATCTTTTTTCCTCTTTTCTGGACCTTTTTCCCTTGATTCTGAAAACCGCCGCCTGCTAGGCGGCGGTCTTGTGACCGCCACCCCTTGATCGGGGCGGTAGTCCTGTAACCGCCGCCACACTTCGGGCGGTGGTCCTACACGCATTTTCCAGAAAGCATTTTTAATGCAACTCATGTAAAAATCAACGATTCACCGCTTTTTCACCGCCTTGGGCTTGCATTTATGTTTTTGGTCCCCTAGAATAGTATTTGGCCATTGTTTATAGTTTTAGAGTTCAGTTTGGTTTTGATCTTTGGGTGAATGAATTGCTATAAATAACTAGCTTGTGCTCAAACAAACGCCCCCTCAAATTTGCCTCTGAATTTCTCTTTGCAATATATTTAGTTTTCACTTTGCCTAGAACTCTTAGTTTCTTTCATTGCATGCTTAGTCAGCATTGTTTTGTTGTTAGTAAGCCACATATCCATCTTGTCTGCAAGCACCATTGTTGTTTTTTATCCAATCCATTGAAGTAGAATAGCTTAGGAAGCCATTAAAGTTGCAGGTTTTGCTCCTCAAATAGGATAGTTTCAGGTTTTGGACACTTTGTGTTGCATGACTCACAATAGATCCCGCTAGGAATTACATAAGCCAAGCTCGTGTACTCTTGCGCTATCCCTCTCCTACTCGCATTGTATTGGTCGTGTGCCCGAGCTGCCTTTGTCCCATATCTACTTCTATTGATGCTACTAGCATTACATGCTTTTACTGGATCCACATGAACATGAAGGAACGAGGAGATCACACTGAGGGGACAAGATCACACACACCTTTGGATTCGCCACTGTTCTGTAGAATCCAGGTTCTAGCTTTCAAAGTTCTAAATTAGAAACATATCAAATAGAGTAGCTAATCACTTTATTTCAGTCAATTTTACTTTTGATATTGCCAGGGAAGCTGTGGGGATTGATAGTTTCTGAGAAACTATGATTCACTCCTCACTTCTGAGGTAGGATCAAGAGTTTTGCAAATATATTAGATAAGTTATTTCATTGTTTAGAATAGATCTACAAATTGCACAGACAAATAGCTGCACTCGGTTATTTTGTTTGTTTTGAGTTGTTATTTTAGTTGTCAATTCTAGATATTTTAGATAGTTGCTTTCTTAAATTCTTAAAGTTCATCAAAAAATACAAAATAGAAGTTATATATGTTCTAGATATATTTCACGTAGTTAAATTCACTTTGTTGCAGTTAGATTTACATTATTGATTTTGTATGACAATCACGGGACCTAGGGAACCCAGAGAATACGTATTTGAGCCAATCGTGCCTCAACCCAATCTCGTCATAGTGTTAGTTGACATAGACCAAAATCTTAGAATCCAAATCTTCCAAACAAGAGCATTTCTGACAGATCAACTCTCATTTGAGGGGATTAAACATAGAAGACGACCAAGCACACACATTTTGGTCAAATCAACCAAACTACAGATTACCCTAGGTTCATATCCACATGACTGTAGAAGGGCTTGAAAGAGAGCAAACGTTCGGTTGTGATCCTTTGGTCCCACAGCCAGATGCAGGAGACATTCTCACAGACATAGATTCTAGCCTAAGAATTCAGGTTTTAAGAACGCCTGTGAGGTATTACGAGAAGATCACCACAGTTATTAATTTTGAATATAGAGGCTGAGAAAGCAGATGATTATTGGATACTAGGGATCAGGGATGGAATTCATACATGACCATAGCAGGATTGCAACAACCAAGAGTCTACGGTTGTGATCCACAAATCCCGCAAGCTAACGAATTCGTAAGACAATCGGACATAGACAACGCCTACGTAAACTAATATTCAGATCTACCCCACTTCCACCTACCATCATCAAGCAGATTATCCTTACTAGATATAGCAATAGCTAACAAAGCTAGAGAGTTCTGGACTAGGCTAGAGAATCATCCATAGAGCCGGCCGTATTCACTATCCACCATATGACCTTATCGGAGACATGCATGAAACTATCCTAGGTCATTTTCCACGTATTCCACAACCCATAGATCGAATCACACGAGCTCGATATTGATTGGAGCCTTGAGCTGTCATCCTTGTCGATTGATCTATCACACCGATTCGGAGTTAGAAGGGCCTTCTTTGCCTTAGATTAAGTAAATTCCACTAATGCGTATTGAAGACATTAGATTGCCTAACTAGTTTGTCTACATCCCACGCATATCCCATCCCCACTTTGGCTATCTCGGCATGACCTCGGGAGGTCGGGTGTGAGAAGAGTTACTTGTAGATTTCAAGCTCACTTATCACTTTTCCATCATACAAAATTGGTGAACTGACGTTAAACAAACAAGCTGTTTCACCTTCTCTTTAAGAGTTTCATCTTATTTCATCCACCTTTGCTCCTTCCCATTATTAATGGTATTCATATACCCCAAATATGTCGGGATTCGATGCATATGTAAAGCGAGACCCCTCTTAGGTCTTGAGACATACTACGCCCAAAAATAGGCAATCATCACCCTCACTCTCGGTATGGGGTTACTGACTACTCAACTAACCAGTTGTCAACACAAACTCCAAAGATTAGATATAACTCATCTTTTCAAACTGAGGAGTTAGATCAGCTCCCTCAAAAACAACAAATAGAGCCTTCAGGCTCGAATAATATGACGTTCACCAGAGAATCTGGTTCGTCTCCTCAGATGCTACTTAGACCACAAATTAGTAGACAATTAGACCCATACTTGGTTTTAGATGATGAATAGTCAATACGTTATCCTAGGAGTGAACAACACTCTCGGAGTATGTACCCACCTATAGGGAGTTTACGAATACAACCTGATGCCTCTTTTCAAGAAAATACCTCCATGCCACTACATATAGGAAATGCCCTCGGGGAAACTTGGTAGGACAACGATCAGTTCATAACGGGATATCACATTCCTATCTGACACCGGGAGTATACAACAAACGCGCTAGAAGGAAAAGCAAGTGACTTCACCAAATGAAGTCATTTCAATGTTAGTAGAAAAAGTGAGAGGGTTAGAACTTGCTCAAGCAAGTCAAAATTCTCAATTCATGCAAGCGGGGAAGTTCGATCCCCACACCATCCTAGCCAAGTAGACCTCCTCATAGGAATAGGCATGTTAGGCATGCCTCCTCGGTACCCACAACAAACTCCAACTAGGCCCATCATCTCTAACACCGTTCCTCTCGGTCTAGTACCAAATAATCCATTCTTGGACAATACCCCTTCAAACTTAAACATATACTCCAAATCACCACAAGGGGATATGTTCTCCTCTCCCAGGCATGTTTGCACAAACACAGTGCTTCCTTATGCCCCTACCAATGCATACGCTACACCATATCAACAACCCATTCCACCACCACTCCTCGTGACACCATCAATGGTCGAAACCTATGTGATAGGGACTTATTCAAAATACTTGAAAGATCCCTTAGACTTCACCATACGAAGCGTCATGCTTCCAGACCCCTTCTGATTTACCCAAGTACAAAGGTGAGGGAGATCCGAATGCACATATCAAGGCTTACGCTCTGACCATACAAGAACTACTCCACTTGGGATGGGGTTGTTCTTCAAAATATTCCCCAAAACTTTGGAAGGCATCGCTCTCGATTGGTATTATAGAATACACGAGGCTTGATCCATTCGTTTAAAAACTTCGTTTGAGTTCATTAAGGCATTCGACATGAACAAGTGGTTACCCAGAACAGGGAATCAAGGAATTCTAGCACATTAAACAAGAACCTGATGAATCATCACCCATTTCATCCGAGGTGGCATATAATTCTTTATTCTTGGCAAGTGCTCGAAATATGGATCGAGATGGAACTATGTGATTTATTCCTTCATTCTCTCAAACAGAGAGGTGAAGGAAGAAGTCCAGAGTTCCCACAAAACTTACGATGAAGTACTTGAGAGTGCTCTCCAGAATAGATCAAGCGTGATAGATAGTGGTCGTAAGACATATGGAACAAACGGGAGGTTAATCACCTCCAGCTACTGAACACTATAACTTATCCTACTACCGTGAATGTCAATCGAGGTCCTAAAATCCTTAACAAAAATCGTGGGGTGACAACGGATGGAGTAAGCTGATCAGCCCAAAAGTAAATCACGTGAATACTTCACTACTAATGAACAATTAACGAAATAATAACTTTACCCCAACAATCAATACGGTGGATTTTAATCATCCTCAGCAACAACAACAACGGTGAAATACACTACGATGGAGTTCTAAACCAAAACTCAATTGGTTATCAAAACCAAAATCAAAACCCGAAAACAACAAATGTAAAACTTTAATCCTAATAGAAACGGTTTTATCGAGTTTTAGGCCACAATATACACCAAACCAACAAACCAGGAATTACAATCCCAATTCATATTGTGGTTTCCACAAAATCGAGTCATGACACTTTAGAACATGTCGTGACTCTGATAAATTCATGCAGCGTTTGCCGAGAGGAACAAAGAAAATTCTTCACGAGACTTGTTCTTACTTGAGATCTGTGTCACCACCACCAAGCATGCTCGCGAGGCGGTTTCCCTCAAGATCTTTAACGATCCACTCCCAAATCACGATAACAATAGGCTAAATCTAAATGGGACAAACAAAGAAGTGTAATGATGAGGAGCAATGATCATGAAGCCTTGACTTCACTAAATTCATCGGTTGCTTACCTGATTAGGAAGTCGTAGAGACCCAAGATAGTCGGTTTAGTAGAACTAGATGCCGAACTACCCATCAAAGCTATAAAGAACACGATAGTATTTCTCTCGTGCCCGAAGCCCAAGTCACTTTGCCGAAAGCAGATAAGAGCCTGACAAATAGTAGAAAAACCCAAGTAGGTGCTATGATTTAATTAGCGACCTAACAAAAACCTTCTCGCACATTTCATTTTTGGACTTACTGAAGAATTCTCCTGCCCACAGGGCTGCTCTTCTAGAGGCATTAGGTTTAGGTCATCTAATTAACATCACTCCACCTCCCGAAACACAAGTGAACCATGTAGACTTTGATATCCACCCTCCAGGGCAGCCGGATAAGGATGTCGAATTCATATTCAAATAAATAAAATGCCTACAGATGCTTTGAGATTGCACACCGAGGTGATCCAACCTTACACTTACAAGTATGGGTTTATAATAACTACGTAAACGAGCAATGGTTGATGATGGGGCAGCAGTTAACATAGTCCCCTTCTCTTTCCTTCAAAAACTAGGATATGGGGAAACAAATTGTTCCACCACTCGAAATACATTGAGAGGCTATGATAGCCTTAAGGCCACTTCAATTGGAACTATAATACTACCGGTCACCTTAGGACCCAAAACAATCTTGACTGAGTTTTATATTATAGATTGGGAAACTAATTATAATATGATCCTCGGCCGACCATGGATACACCATATGAAAGCAATCCCTTCCCACGTTATTCCAAGAAGTAAGATTCTTGCATCTAGGAAAGGTGTTTGTCGCGAAAGGTGATCCCAAAGCCATTCGATATACACCTAGCTAGCAAAGAAAAGAAACGCAGCGTGCACTCGGAATTTGAACTTCCAACAAACCAACTTAATAAACCCACCGACACAAAACCGGAGGAAAATTTGGTACCTCTGACGGATCTTGAGACTATGAATCTAGTCAAGACAATCCCGACCTCAAAAGATAAGGCTAACATTGTAAAAGCGGTATCATTAGGAACTACCAAAAATCGTTGAATTTTGGAGCAGGGATCTACCAATGTTTTACCATTTGATTATGTAGGCATGGGATATTCCCTAGGTGTTGGTTCTCTTCCAGCAGAGGATCTCTGTATGGTGGAAGTAGAATGCGCAAACACAACAAATATCCCAACGTCCATATTCCCAGCTAAATATTGGACACTCCATTTTGATGGAGCTAGATGCCATTATGGAGCGGGGCAGGTGTAATCTTTACTTCCCATGAAGGAAAGGTCCTACCATTCACCTTGAGCTCAATTTCGAATGTGCAAACAACGGCCGCTGAGTGCAAGCCCTCCTCCTTGGCCTCATTTTAGCTAAGAGGATTGGTGTTAATAACATCAGGGAGTTAGGAGACTCACAATTGGTAGCAAACCAAGTCTCTGAGATATATGAAACCAAAGCCGAGCACTTACAGCTTTACAAAACAGTTGTATTAGATTTAAGCAAGGAGTTTGACTTCATATCAATTGAAGCAATCCCGCGAGAACACAATCTTCTCGCCAATTCTATAGCAACCTCGGCATCATGCTTTACTCCAAATAGTAAGTTTGAGGATACCCATTTCATGGTATCCCTTCATGATGAACCATTGATAAAAGCAACGACAAATTCTCTTTTAAACGAAATAAAAACAAATCTACTATCCTAGACCACATTGATAGTGATATGACCATGCTGAATTACTTAAACACCTATGCGGCATTACATCTCTCCTATCATATGATAGATTTGTCCTTAATCCCACATTCATCTTCCTACTTCAGAAATCCCATGATGGAACCTAGCGTATACACAGTAGAAAGTGGGGACGATTTGGATTTACCTCCAGCCCCACCTGAGTTTGAAGAGGGTAATGCCTCTTTAATCGAAGAAATAATTTATGTTAACATCGGAATGGAGGATGAACCAAAAATCTTGAAACTAGGATCCTTGTTAACCCCGGAAGAAGTAGAAATACACACTCAGATCCTCAAGGAAAATCAGAAATCTTTTGCATTTAATTATAAGGAAATGACAGGCATTATACCACACATTGCGGTACACAACCTCGTCACTAAATCAGATGCAAAACCAACTAAACAAAAATCAAGACCCATGAAACCTAAGGTGGCTCTCATGGTGAAAGAGGAAATAATAAAACTCCTCCAAGTAGGATTCATCAAACCAATCGATTACTCTCATGGGTATCTAATATCGTTCTTGTTCTCAAAAAGAATGGGAAGATACACATCTGCATAGATTCGAGACATTAACAAAGCGTGTCCTAAGGATGACTTCCCATTACCATCCATAGATGTCATTATTGATCTGACTGATTGGATTTGTCTCTCATGGATGGATTCTCGGATCTGATCAAATTAAAATATCGAACAAGATCAAGCTAAAACCACGTTTATAACTCCTTGGGGAACCTATTGCTTTATGATGTTATGCCATTTGGTCTCAAGAGCGTTAGTCTTTATGTACCAGCAAAGCTATGACATATACATTCCATGATCTAATTCATAAAATCGTGGAATCCTACGTAGATGACTTGTTGGCTAAGGCCAAGAAGCGTTGTGACCACCCGGAGGTGCTCCGCATCATTATTTCACATCTAATAGAATATGAGTCACACTAAATCCAGAAATGTGTTTTTGGTGTAACGGGAGGAAAGCTCCTAGGTTACATCATATCTTCACAGGGATAGATGTTGATCGACCAAAATTCGCGGGATTGGTTGGTGATAACCCATTAGACGGAGGTGATCTAGTAAATCTAGACTTTCTTGATGAGTGCGTATACTACATTGAAACTAGACCTCCTATCTCTGAGTGTCCCTCGTATCTAGAAATTATTAAATATATCATGGACCATACGTATCCGAGAAGGGGCTACATCAAAAGCAAAGAAGGCAGATTCGCATTATTGCGGCCAAATATGTCATTATAGAGCAAGTGCTCTATCGAAGAGCATTCAATGGAATGCTCCTGAGATGTGTTGACACGAGAAGAATCCAAGAAGATTCTCCACGAATCTCACAGTGGAATGTGTGGAGGCCACTTCGGTGGCCATGCCACCGCTCGTAAAATACATCGAATGGGCTATTTCGGCCCACTCTGCAGAACACGGCGCATGCACGGTTTGTACGTAGGTGTCATAAGTGTCAAGAATTCTCCCCACGAGATTCATATGCTTTGCACAAGCTCTACAACCAATTGCTACTCTATGGCCCTTTTCTACATGGGGTCTTGATTTGATAGGGAAATTCTCTCCCTCGTCTACAGATGGCCATAATTTTATAATCACGGCCACCGAATATTTCACCAAGTGGGTAGAGGCTATGCCTCTTACTATTGTACCAGGTTCTGTAATCGCCAAGTTCATTTTGAACCAAATCATTTGCAAATACGGTATCCCACAAGTCATTATCTCAGATAATGGAACTTCTTTTAAAAATGACGAAGTTTACGAACTATGCAATAAATTTAAAATAAGCCATCATACGGCTTCTTTGTATTACCCTCGAAGCCAGCGGACCAGTGAAGCAACAAGCAAAACAAAGAAAGCCATTCTCCTTAAAGCGTGAGAAGAAAACAAAAACGAGATTGGCATTTGAAGTTATATCCGGCCTTATGGGCTCACCAAACCTCAATAGGAACACCCAGTAGGAGCAACTCCTTTCTCTACTCTAGTATTCGGGCGAAGCATTTCTCCCAGCTTGAGGTCGAAATACCCGGTCTCAGTATTTCATTACTGGGATTCTAGATGAAGACGCTTACGAGAGAAACACGTCTTTCCTAACTAGAAAGCCTAGACGAAACTAGGCTAGATCTTTGAACAACGACATAGAGTCTATTACGACTAGATGTGCGCGATATAACAAAAGGTCTATGAGCGTGACATATATGAAGGTGATCTAGTTCTAAGATTAGACGACCGGATCAACAAGAAGACCGGCGAAGGAAGGAAGTTCCGGCCTAAATGGTTGAGTCCATACCAAGTCAAAAGGGACTATGGAAATGGTGCATATCTCTTATGCACGCTAGAAGGTGAGGAATTTGGCGAAATATTCAATTCCCTACACCTTAAACGATTATACTGCGTAAGCAATCGTAATCATAATACTTATATATATTTACATTGCATCTTCATATAGATTAAGATCATTTTGTCCCCTTGTTTCGTACACAAATTATGATCAGGAATTTTATTCTCAAAGCAATTCATTACAAACTCATGATGTTGTTAGCATAAAATTTCTAATCATACCTCTCCATTTCATGATATCATCAAATTATCTCTAAATCATGTCATCAAATAAAGCTAGATATAATGAAAGTCTTAAACGGTAACCATACCAGATCTGCGGACTTGTTCTCACTCTTGGTTTCTTCTTAGGATAGGTTATCTTTTGCCTATGGTCTATTCTAGAAGCTTCATGGTGTCACATATATCCCATATATATATATCTCTTTGGAAATAAGCACATCTTTTGACATTTTACTCAAGAAAAGCAGGTGAAACATTGATCGAAACAGAAAATTTTAATTTTACACATTTCCTGCCCATGACCTTGATGAGCTTGCGTATCTTACTAGTA